>JARQOC010000001.1:499758326-499817193 GCA_033576535.1 Allobates femoralis | reverse complement strand
GTACCCCGGCCTGCCGTGGGGCGTTTTAAAGGTACCATAACATATGCTGTATTATGTTTTGGGCTCATTTAAATTGTGTTTAAATTTGCCACAGATGCATTTAGATCACTGCTACAGTGTCATTATCTGCACCATCCATCCCTTGAGCACATCTGCTTCGCTCCAGCACCACACTCACAGCACTCATGCCCTGTTTAGACACTACGCATGCGCAATTGACATTTGCCGTCCGACTTACATCACGCACGTGCGCTTTGCATTCCATCAACAGGAGCCAAGAAGTGATTGCACGCCGACACACTGCATTTAGGCCCTGCAGCATGCACATTCACCCCGTCCTGCTTCACTACATGCTGCTCAATTTTTTCCAATAGTCTCGTTTTATTCCACACTAGAATTCTTCCACTCAGGCTGGGGTTACACATAAGCCCTCAGTCAGTTTTTGGCTTCAGTTTTGTCATTTTTTTTTTCTAAGTCCAAAAACTGACAGAAAAACGCATTGGGTGTAATAAACACCCTGTGCGTTTTTCTCTGGAGCTCAAAACATTGCCCTGTCCGTTTTTGAGCCAAAAACGCAGTAAACAGCGTTTTTGGCATCAGTTAAAAAACGCATGCGTTTTTATGCGTTTTTTTTTTAACATGGGGCCCTATGGGAAACGCATGCGCAAACGCATGCACATGCGTTTGCGTATGCGTTTGCGCGCATGCGTTTTTTCTGAAAAAAATTACTAAGTCCAAAAACGTACAGCAGTGCAGGAGACACAAAAAGCACCCTATAAAAAACGGATTGGTGATGAAAATGACTTCCAAAAACGGATTTCTATGTGTAACCCCAGCCTCACTCTGGTACATGCTTGTTTTTTGGTAGTAGGAATCATTGACAGGATCCCTTTTTCATATACTTCAATGCTTTTTGGATTTCAAGCTGAGACTATTTCCCACACATCTAATTAGGTAAACCTTATAATCTTACTTCATTATATGCCATCTTGTGTACTTTTCCCTCTTATTTATTATACCTGTTTCCCAAGCCAAATCTCCTTTAGCAGATTTCTTGCAGGAATCAGGCACACAATTCGCTCTATATTTTCGGATACAGGTACTCTTAACTTTTCTTATATGCCTTGATTAACTTTTTTTCTCTTTTTTTCCTCTCCTCCTCTTCTCTCTCCTTTTTTTCCCCCTTACACATAACCTAAGTAACACTTCACTTATGATAATGCATCGATACACTGATGTAGTCATTTTATTCCTATTGAGTCAGTGGCTGTATATGTGGTGGCCCTGCGACAGGGCGGCCACAGGGTGAACTGCAGCTGGACGAGGTAAGACGGTCAACTCACAAAACACCCGCACACAGACACACTCCGACCCTAAGCCAAGTCACTCTATGTCGGATAAGGGGTGGCAGGAGTTTAGAGACATGTGGTAAAGACCATGAACAAGCGGGTGGAGGAACAGTAGTAAAACACTGGAACACTAAGTTGAGCGAGACAATCGATCAAGGATTCCCTAGAGGTAGAATGCCCAGGAGGTAGAGCAACAGCCAATTTCCCAGATATTCCCTGGAGGTAATTTGCCCAGGAGGGAGCTTGCCCTGGAGGGTGGAAAAGGGAACGATCCCCAAGCCGATACACCCCAAAGCTAAAACCAAAGAGACTGAAGGAGCCAGGTGAGCCCTACCAACACGGGTCACTGGTGGCTAGGTCAGGACAGCCAGAGAGCCGGCTCTGTAGACATGACTGGGGAAACTACACAACCCTAAAATAAGACATCCAGGCGGGGTGCTGGGACTCTATGATCCGTGAGCTAACTACCACTACGGAGTAGGATAAAGCCATCATACTAGGGCAAGTGACCCGCAAAGGGGGACAAATCACTACAGAGCCCATGATGGCCGGACAGAATCCGTAGGTGAGGACAAGGTACAGAACTAAAAGGCCTGAAAGGTACCTTGAGGGGAGTGATGCAGAGGAACTGCCTAAGCTGCAGTGAGAACCCGAGCCCGGAGCAGTGTTGTGAACGGGTCTGTAAAGCGTGAAAAGAACTGTGTTTGTTGTAAGAACTACTGCAAACCACCAAGTAAAGTACCCTATCAGCTCAAGAGTGTCTGAGACTATTATTCTAACCGCTGCAGAATCTCCACCTGCGGAGCTGCCTACAAGCTGTCCCTGTCTGCTGGCTGTAGGAGCTGGAGGGGAGAAACAAGTACAGCATCTAGAGTACACAATTCCCCATTACTCCTGTCCTGGGGATAACCAGCCCTACCTGTGGAGGGCTCTCCATCCGGGCTGCCCCTCACCATCATCCCCAGCGAGAAAACGGCAGCAGTGGTCCCCTCTGACCACACACCACGGGTAGCGTCAGGAAAAATCAATAAACGTTATACTCCACCTTTTAATTGCCGCACGTGGGGCCGCGGAGTTGGGCCACACCACCATGGCACTCCCCAGAGACAGCAAGGTCCGGCCATTTGAGACCATTGAGACAGTTGAATGGATATTCAAATTACAAATACTAAGACCAAATGGTCACAATGTGGACTTTAAAATCCATACTTTGACTTGAATGACTTTATTCATATGATGTAAATGGTCTCTGAGATAATATATAGGTTTCCCTTTTTTTCTTTATCATGTAATTCTGTCCATTTGGATAGCACAATGTAATATAAAAAAAATGTAAATGAATATGTACTTTATTGAGATATGAGGTACAGAGATTGCAATATATTTTATAATATATGGTTTTAATATTTGTTTCTTATTTTTTATAGGTGGTGCACTTGAACCTCACCCGTTATCGCCTTTATGATACTATGAATGGGCCTTTCTTTACATTAATAAAATTTATACACTTTTTGATAAGCACAAAGTTGCATGTATGTTTTTTTATAGTACTGGACTGGTTTGAATGAGTGAGACTGGCTTCACACCACGGTGTGATCCGGTACGGGGCTTTCAGGCATGAACCTGACAGCCCCGGACCGGATCAGCACACAGAACCGGAGGGCCAAATGTGCCCTCCGGTCCTGTGCGCAGCTGGACACAGCTGCAGCTGCTAATGATTCAGGACCGCGGCTGGCAGGGAGCTAGCCGCGGTCCTGAAAGAACAGCGGCGTGCAGCCGCCAGTGTCCAGTTACCGGATCCTCCCGGTCCGAGGCAATCGGGAGGATCCAGGAGAATCCGGGCGAATTCGGGATCCGGCAAATTGGGGATATTTTTCTCCCCAGACACAAAAATGTTGCAAGCAACATTTTTATGTCTGGAGAGAATAATCCGTATTCTCCCGGATTTCACCCCAGTGATGAAACCGGATGGCAGAGAGCTGCCATCCGGCTCCATCCGGCCCCATAGGCTACTATGAGGCCAAAATCCGGTCCGGGGCTGTCTGGTTTACACCGGACAGCCCCGGACCGGATCACACCATGGTGTGAAGCCAGCCTGAGTGTTGTGGGTTGACCAGGTTTAAGTGGAGACTGAAGCTGTAGTGGTGGACTGACCATCTGCCATTTCGGCTTTTTCGCTGCCACTAGGGCTCGCTGGTTAGTTTTTACAAGCTGACCATGGTTCCCATTCCTGGTTCAGCTTATAGTATGCCTCTGGTCCAGTTCTGTAGTACAAATATGCCCTAAAGCTTTATCTTATAGGAGGTTTATACTGTAATGTTGTTTTGGGCAAAAATCGCTGCTTTGTCATTAATCAAGATGGCCGCAGCGTTCGTGTGCATGCGTGATGGCGCTATAGCATCAAATGACGCGGCGCATACCTGCGCATGCGCAGTAGAACCCGGAAGCCGCCAGGAATATGGCTCCATTATATCACATGGCATGGGTAGGTTCTTGTAAACCACACTATATATATCTTACAATTATTTACACAGGTGTCACTAATAATCTATCATCACATGATTTTTGAGTACTGTATTAACAGTTGCAGCTGGTCTGCAATATTTAGCACTATTGAAGCACTTTATGAATGATTCACTATATGACACTTAATGATATTTATTTGCAAAATATGTAGTGTAGTTATGTATAGATTTTATGTAATTGCTGATTAAGCTGGTTGTGTCTATAAAGCTCATGATTCACTAGTTGCACTATGCTTGATAAAGGAGGGTAACCTCTGAAACGTTGCATCACGAGGTTGGAATAAAGAAAAGTCCACTTCAATGAAGTAAAGGAGTGCTGCCTGTTTTTTGGATCTGTGTTTGTGGCGGTGGAGCACCGTTGTTACAGAAAGTATTGCACCCATTGTTTTCATAAGGTTGTGCTAATTCTGCGTTTTCAATTTTTATATTCTTACATGATCCAAGTTTTAAAGTGAAAGCGTCCATTATGCCATTTAACTGAAACCACTATGATCTGTTTTCTTCTACTCACTATTGCCTGTGGAAGGATCTGTAACCCAAACTGTTGCACTCATAAGAAAATATATTCATAAATGGGGTATGTCTTATTTTGCATCTGGAAAAACACAATAACTATGTTTTAAAGAGAACCTGTCAGCAAGATTTTGCTCCCTAAAGTATAGACAGGGCCATATTGGCACTGCTACACTGATTAAAATGACGTCTGCAGTGAAGAAATCCATTTTGTAGATTTTGTGTCAAGTGTTTGAAGGTTTACTGTAATCATAGCTTCGTGCATTGGGGCAGTACTGTGAGTGGGGTCTTCAGCTCTGACATGGCCACTCCACTGCCTCTGGTGTCTTTATCATCTTCCTGGTTTAAATGTTTCACTGGTGCCATGCTAGTTGCAGCAGCACTTGTGCACATTGATCTCCTGGCAGTCTTCAAAAAAATGGTGCCAGTAGTGGCGTAAGATTGAATTCCCGGTGGACATCAGTAAAATGTTGCCGGTGGTGGTGAATGTGCAGATTGAGATGTCGACTTGTCATGGAGCCGAGATCTAAATTTGTTCATGCACGGTGTTATATTCCTATAGACTGCCAGGACATCAATGTGAGCAAGTGTCAAAGACAGAAGAGGGGCTGAAGACCCTAACCATCAGGGGCGGACTGGTCCAGGTGGCAAGGGGGCAAGTACCCCCTGGGCTGGTGGTATAGCCCTCATCCAGGGCCGCCTCCCACAGAAATGGGCCGGCGGCGCTTTTCGGCTGGCGTGGTGACGCGGCGGCTTACACAGTGAGTGACCGGCAATACCCTGACAGCAATACCCTTCCCCCCGACCACCAAAAAACTCTGACAGCACCCACGCCCCCCCCCGGCCCTCATCTAAGGGCTGGCAGAATAAGTCTGCCACCCTAGGCTTGAATTGCCAGCCAGCCCCTGCTAACCATGGTCCTGCCCTGATGCATGAAGCCATGAGTGCAAGAAAACTTAAAACACTCATACAAAATCTACAAAATGGATTTTATTATTATATTTTTTTAATCAGTGTAATAGCACTAATATGGCCCTGTCTGTACTTTACTTAGCAAAATCCTGCCGACTAGTTCTCTTTAAGGCAAACCTGCTGATTTTATGCATCACATAATAAGAAATGGACAGAATAAAAAGATCATGATGGTCACAAGTGTCAGGTTATACCGATGATTAATTCTATAGTGCTTTGTGTTGACAATCATTGGGTGATAGGTTGCTTTCTTGGACTGACTTCACTTTGTACTTTATTTTATGTGAAAAATAGAGAAAAATCTTGTACCTCCTTTCTTTTGTGGTCCTCTTGATGTCAGAGCTTTGTAGAGTTGCCCTTATCTTAAGGATATGAGATAGATTCAGGACATATTTTCGCTCAGATTCAAGAAGGTCTTTGGCAGCGGTCTGTCTTCTTGCTTGATATGGGAAATAGGAGAATATTACATTGGGCACAATATGAATTCATAAAGTATTGTAGGTTTTATGACTAGAATAGGCTGCCTATACACATATAATAGATGATGGTAGAATACTCCTTTGTTCGACAACTCTTCCTCCCATCTCTCTAGCCCATATGCATGCTGTTGACAATTTCGGCTTTCAGGGGAGCCATCAATTGGACTAGCAAAAAAACAACCCTCTGTACTATTTCCTTCAACAGAGGCAAAGTATGTTATAGCAGCACGGGCAAGTCAAGAAGCTATTTAGTGAAGACAGCTGTTAATGAATTTAGGTCAAAAACAATTAGACCTACAGATATTTTTGGAAACAGCTAAAGATGTCTGGCAGTCACAGAGATAGAAGGAGTTTACACTAGAACTATAGAAAAGATAAAAGGAGACAAAACGAGGCATAATAGTGCCCTATCAATATGACACTGACAGTGCACACAGGTCACACAGAGGTGCACTCACCTTATCTAGTTGTGTGCACCCACAGCTAGTTTTGATGGCATGTAGTTAGAAGCTGCTGCAGGACCTCCACCGCCACGTAGCATGTGTAAGATTATCCAGATCCAGGGAAGGTGTATAGATGGTCCGCACCGCTTGGAATAATCAGTCAAAAGTCTTTAAATGAAAGACCCCCCTTCTTTATTTCCACCTGTGCGTTTCAGTACCACTCCGGGCACAGTCATCAGGGCATTACATGTGCCACACTATTTAAATATTAACTACATAGTATATGTGATATAAAATGTGTTGTTTTGTGACACATGTAATGCCCTGATGACGGTGCCCGGAGTGGTACTGAAACGCGTAGGTGGAAATAAAGAAGGGGGGGTCTTTCATTTAAAGACTTTTGACTGATTATTCCAAGCGGCGCGGACCATCTATACACCTTCCCTGGATCTGGATACACTAGAACTAAGCATTTTGAGGTGAAATTCCATTTTCTAAGAATGTAGGACTTACAGACTTGTCCTACTCAGGACAGGACTAGTGTGGATATCTTTTCAAAGGCTTTAACTTTAGAAAGAAATTCTAGGCTAATAAGTTTGTTGTAGCAGGGAAGTGTTAGTACACATATTTCTCACTCTCTCTCTATATCTCTCTCTCTATATATATACACATAACTGCAAATGGATAATTACATATACTATAAATCTGTATAACAGAGTGTTGCCCTCACCACATGTGGTGGATTAGACAAAGAGCTCAAAACAGCTTTTGTTAGTATTAGTGGTTGGGGAAAGACCAGGCCATATTCTGTACAACCAGTTTTCAATATCTGCCCTCAGCCAGAATGGAAGAAGTCTAGATCAGTGTTTGGGAAAATCAACCAATAATAGGGTGAATGGATCTTAGAACATACCCTGTGGGTATAGTAGCCAGTGTGACACACATTTTTGCCATTTTTTGCCTTTTCCTCTCCCAGGGAGCAGCAGACCATGCGGCTAGGACCACAAGCATTACCTACACATGGGCTGAGTATCAAACCCCCTGTGTTTTCCATTTAACCCTTTCTCTAATACCTCTGTATTGTCATGTACTCTCCGTGTAACTGTATCTACCCCTGCATCTCACTGAAACCAACCCCGCTGATATCAAAATCTTTATATATAGATGGTAGAGTGAGATGAGTTTCATTGTAAGGGTGTGTGGGTTTAGTTGATGTGGGTGGATAATATTGTTAGTAAATTGTGGGATGATTGTTTATTAGTACTAATTGCGTACTATTACAGTATATTGTGCTATTATTGTATTATTTTTGTATTGTGACAATAGACTCGGGTGTATATAATACATATTCTTTTGTTAGTACACGATTTTGTCTCAGCAACAGATCATGTTAAGGTGTACTTTAGTATTGGTTATTAATAGTCAAAGCTGACATTAATAATTACTATCCAGAATCCACCCTATACATTGGTATTAACAAGCTAAGCCTTAGGCCCCCTTCACATCATGTTTTTTGGGGATCCGTGGCTATCCATCATAAAACTGATAGCCACGAATATGATTTGGCTCCTGATGTATCCCTATAGGTACCTTTACACGCCGCCACTATCCCTGGCAACTGGTATCAACCATACGTGCACTCGCACATTTTTAACGGTTGCTAACGATCGCCGATACCGCATGTACACGCCGCCATTGCGTTGTCAACTGAAGGTATCGTGGTTTCCCGGAAGTTCCCACAGATCCTGCGGATAACTGCCTGTTGAATCCCGTCGCCCCTTCACACGCCGCAATCAGTAGGGGAATGTGGGCGTACGTGTTCTGCGGCGCCAAAACATAGGCGTGACTGAGTTGTGTATTCCGTGATGCTAACACGGTGATTGGACAATGCAATAGCGTCATGATTGGGCAGCCTGCGTAGGAAGGCTGGCTAATACATGACGTCATTGCAATTGTGTAGTGTGAATGGTCAGCTCTTTAAATATGGCGCCCTGTGAAGGGACAGCCAATGGAAACACAGTAGCCCCCACCAATCATCGCTGATGGGATGCGGTATCCAGCACGCTGTGGCACACCCCGGGGAAATCACTAGGCGACGCAGATTCCATCCCTGTCCCCCGTTTACATGCCACTACCATGGCAATTATCCCTTTGTGTTGCCGTGGATTTTTGAACACGGTTCGGAAACAGCTACCCGAAGCAACTGCGAGGAACCCGATCACTTTCCCAAATTACAGGCCGCCACTTCGTAGCAATATCAAGGCAACAGTCACAAAAATCCCCATTGTCAGGCAGTTGCTACCACGCAGTGGCGGCGTGTAAAGGTACCTTATGGGCACAGATAGGCACGGATTGGTCCTTAATGGCCATCCGTGTGTGCCAGTTTTATCAGGGATCCGATTGTGTCCTCTTTCTTCAGGGACCAAGAATCGGAGACTGCTCCGATTTTGGGCTGCCTTCAAAAAAGCAGACACAATCTGACAGAATTGGATCCGACGCTGTCCGATTCAAATAACATGGGGGTCTATGGAGCTCAGATCCACCCTGATCCGTGAAAATCACGGATCTGTGAAACTGATCCGATTTGCTGAACTGAGCATGCATACAGCTCCTTCCACCCCTATTCTCTGCACACTGATGTCGGATCCGAGAAAAACAAGGATCCAAGAGCATCAGTGGAATCTGTTTGCACAGATCCGTGCCTGTCCGTGTGTTCCTTGAAATTCAAGAATCCACACGGACAGGCAAAAAACGCGATGCGAAGGGGGCCTTATAGTTTATTACTTGTTTTTATAAGATTTGAACAAGATAACTAGTATCAATCTGATCACCAGGTTGTGCTGTGCTCTTTGGTGGGTTGGGTTTATGTCTATAACATGTTCATCTTTCAGGAAAATTATTCAGTACTTGGACATTGTGGGAGAATGAACTTTGACTTACAGCAACTTACAGTATAGAGGATTGCAGGAAAGAACTAGTACTCAATATTGCAGAAAGATCATACAATTGTGTTAACACACTCTGACAATTATTACATCATCATCTACTATCACCTCCACATAGTCGTCTCATCATTGCCGCTCAGGAAATGAGTTTTTAACGTCTCGAGAGGAATAAGCTATTGCCACTTATATTTAAAAGCTGATCATTTCCTGCAGCAACAAAAGATCAGACATGCTGAAGTACAACATGCCCAACACTTCTTTTCTTAAGACATCCTCAGAAAAAGAGTCAAAATGCCCCCATACATGTATGTTAGTTCATTTGACTTACAACTAATATGTTTGACATTTGGTTTGTGACGTTGAGAAAGGTGTTGGTCTAGTGCCGAAATGGGTTTGTGTGAATAAATTCCTTGCTTATTCCAGATCTCTGAGCCTTTCTGTGAGCGCAGGCTGCACTTAGTAATAATCTCAATTTTGCCAAACTAATATGTATGGGCGCTATAAGACCTGGTTATGATGACCATAATAGATATTTAGAGTCTGTACTATGGTCACATTGCTATTGCTCTTGAGTAGTTGAAATGTACATTGAAGGCTCAGAGTGTGATATATAAATCCAATGACTTGGCCCTTCAGTTGTTAGAATATTTTATATCCAAACCTGATGTTGCCGGTTTTTACATTATTGATGTGTTAATGTTCATATTGCAACACACAAGGGAGTAGACTGGAACCTCGTCCTCAAGATTAATTTTTAACGTCAAACTTAAAGTTGCTTCTATAAGAAGCGAGAGGTTACATTTATATCTCCAGAATGCTGTTAGGACTAAGCCATCAAACTGACACTCGATAATGACTGTACAGTGGTGGCGTGATACCTCTGAGGATCTCAAAGCACCGTGCAAAACCATGTTGTGGTTATTAATAATAGTGACGTTCCTGCCCTTGTAAAGGTGTCTGCAAAAACACATAGACTTAAAATGTGAAAGTCATGCAAACTGAATGTTTTAAGACTACGACGATATCAATTTGATATACCGTATATACCGTATATACTCGTGTATAAGCCGACCCGTGTATAAGACGACCCCCCTACTTTTGCGCCAAAAATCTGGAAAAACCTATTGACTCGTGTATAAGCCGAGGGTGGACCCCAGCACAGGAATACAGCCCCCAGCAGTGTGGTATACAGGCCCCCCCCAGTGGTATACAAGCCTCCCCAGTGGTAGTATACAGCAGCCCCAGTGGTAGTATACAGCAGCCCCAGCAGCCCCAGTGGTAGTATATAGCATCCCCAGCAGCCCCAGTGGTAGTATATAGCAGCCCCAGTGGTAGTATATAGCAGCCCCAGAAGCCCCAGTGGTAGTATATAGCAGCCCCAGTGATAGTATATAGCAGTCCCAGTGGTAGTATATAGCAGCCCCAGTGGTAGTATATAGCAGCCCCAGCGGTAGAATATAGCAGCCCCAGCAGTCCCAGTGGTAGTATATAGCAGCCCCATCAGCCCCAGTGGTAGTATATAGCAGCCCCAGCAACCCCAGTGGTAGTATATAGCAGCCCCAGCAGTAGTATATAGCAGCCCCAGCAGTCCCAGTGGTAGTATATAGCAGCCCCAGTGGTAGTATATAGCAGCCCCAGCGGTAGTATATAGCAGCCCCAGCGGTCCCAGTGGTAGTATATAGCAGCCCCAGTGGTAGTATATAGCAGCCCCAGTGGTAGTATATAGCAGCCCCAGCGGTAGTATATAGCAGCCCCAGCAGTCCCAGTGGTAGTATATAGCAGCCCCAGTGGTAGTATATAGCAGCCCCAGCAGTCCCAGTGGTAGTATATAGCAGCCCCAGTGGTAGTATATAGCAGCCCCAGCGGTAGTATATAGCAGCCCCAGCAGTCCCAGTGGTAGTATATAGCAGCCCCAGTGGTAGTATATAGCAGCCCGAGCGGTAGTATATAGCAGCCCCAGTGGTAGTATATAGCAGCCCCAGCAGTCCCAGTGGTAGTATATAGCAGCCCCAGTGGTAGTATATAGCAGCCCCAGCGGTAGTATATAGCAGCCCCAGCAGTCCCAGTGGTAGTATATAGCAGCCCCAGCAGCCCCAGTGGTAGTATATAGCAACCCCAGCAGCCCCAGTGGTAGTATATAGCAGCCCCAGCAGTAGTATATAGCAGCCCCAGCAGTCCCAGTGGTAGTATATAGCAGCTCCAGTGGTAGTATATAGCAGCCCCAGCGGTAGTATATAGCAGCCCCAGCAGTCCCAGTGGTAGTATATAGCAGCCCTAGTGGTAGTATATAGCAGCCCCAGCAGTCCCAGTGGTAGTATATAGCAGCCCCAGTGGTAGTATATAGCAGCCCCAGCGGTAGTATATAGCAGCCCCAGCAGTCCCAGTGGTAGTATATAGCAGCCCCAGCAGTAGTATACAGCAGCCCCAGTGGTATACAGGCCCCAGCAGTATATACAGCAGCCCCCAGGGGTAATACAGCAGCCCCCAGGGGGTACCCATCAGCCCCCTGGGGGTACCCAGCAGCCCCCAGGGGGTACCCAGCAGCCCCTAAGGGGTATCCAGCAGCCCCCTGGGGGTACCCAGCAGCCCCCAGGGGGCACCCAGCAGCCCCCTGGGGGTACCCAGCTGCCCCCAAATGCTGGCACTCACCCCCCATCTGCTTATCTTACCATCCCGGTCTTCTGATCAGTGCCGCTCCTCGGTGCTCCATTCTTCATGCTCCGTCCTCCATCCTCGATGCATCCGGGATCTCCGCATATGCCTGCGACGGCCGGGGATCCCGGATGTAGCTAGACGGACGGAGCACCGAGGAGCGGCGCTGATCAGAAGACCGGGATGGTAATATAACCAGCGGGGGAGGCCCTTACAAGGGGGGAGAGTGCCAGCATTTGAGGGCATATATGAACTGCTTCCCCCTGCCGCTGATTGACAGGGGGAAGCAGTGCATATATAATGAGCGGCCCCACGTGACGGGGCCGCTCATACAGCAGCCTCCCCCCGCCTCCTCCAGCCTCCACAGCCCCCACCCGTATTGACTCGTGTATAAGCCGAGGGGGAGACTTTTCAGCCCAAATTTTGGGCTGAAAAACTCGGCTTATACACGAGTATATACGGTACTCGAGTATAAGCCGACCCGAGTATAAGCCGAGGCCCCTAATTTTACCCCCAAAAACTGGGGAAACCTGTTGACTCAAGTATAAGCCTAGGGTGGGAAATGCAGCACCCCCCAATCCTGGTATATAACCCCTCATCACTGTAGATAGCCCCTCATAATGGTGTATGTAGCCTTGTATATACACTGTATATAGCCCCTCATAATATTGTGCCTCCATCACTGGCATATATCTCCCCCATTACAGTATATGTCCCCATCACTGGTATATAGCTCCCATCACAGTACATAGCCCCCATCATTGGTATATAGCACCTTATCACTATTATATGGCCTCCATCACTGGTATATGGCCTCCATCACTGTTATTTAGCTTCCATCACTGGTATATGGCCTCCGTTACTGGTATATAGCTCCTCATTACTGTATATAGCCCCCCATCACTGGTATAGCACCCCCATCTCTGGTGTATAGCCTCCATCACAGATATATGGCCCCCATCGCCGGTACATAGCCCACATCACTGGTATAGCGCCCCCATCTCTGGAATATAGCCTCCATCGCTGATGTATGGCCCCTATCACTGGTATAGTGCCCCATCACTGGTATATACCCTCCATCGCTGATATATGGCCCCCATCATTGTATATAGCCCCCCATCACTGGTATAGTGCCCCCATCTCTGGTGTATAGCTTCCATCGCAGATATATGGCCCCCATTGCTGGTACAGCACCCCCATCTCTGGTATATAGCCTCCTTCAGTGATATATGGCCCCCATTGCTGGTACAGCGCCCCCATCCCTGGTATATCTCCCTATCCCTGGTATAGCTCCCCCATCCCTCGTATAGCTCCCCCATCACTGGTATAGCTCCTCCATCCCTGGTATAGCTCCCCCATTCCTGGTGTAGCTCCCCCATCCCTGGTGTAGCTCCCCCATCGCTGATATATGAGCCCCCATCATTTGTATAGGGCCCCATGCTGGCTCTCACCATAAAATAAACAACCTTCTTACTCACCTTCTGACGATTCTCTGCACTGTCTGTGGGCTCCGTGCGTCCCTCTGGTCTGCCGGCTTGTAATCATGTGACTGGCACTTCAGTGATGTCATCGCTGCTGTGCCGTGGTCACATTATTAAAAGCCGGCAGACCAGAGGGAGGACGCACAGAGCCCACAGACAGTGCAGAGAATCGTCAGGAGATGAGTAAGAAGGTTGTTATTTTATGGCGAGCGCCAGCATAGGGCCCATATAAGTAAAGGAGCAGGGAAGGGAATAGTGCTTCAATCCAGCGTGTTGCTCCTAGAGTGTGTGCCTGGACCAGGCAGCCGGCACCACCTGAACGAAATCAGCAAAAAGGAAGATCCTGCACCACAGGCTTCTCCATGCATTTAAATGTTTATTTTTTTCTTCATAAGCTCACATATGAATTAATGGGTACGCAGACCCTCCGCCTGACGCGTTTCGAGCGTCACTGCGCTCTTATTCATAGAATAAGAGCGCAGTGACGCTCGAAACGCATCAGGCGGAGGGTCTGCGTACCCATATTCATATGTGAGCTTATGAAGAAAAAACTAAACATTTAAATGCATGAAGACGCCTGTGGTGCCGGATCTTCCTTTTTGCTGATAGGGACCATATAGCAGCATTGGGAAGGGGGGCGAGTATATATAGTGCAATGTAATATGCACTGCTCCCCCTGTCGTTGATTCACAGGGGGATGCAGTGCATATTGCATTGCACTAATGAGCTGGCCCACGTGACCGCCCTCTCCTTCTGCAGCCTCCCCCCACCTCCTCTAGTCCCCGGTCACCACCCCTACTCATCCTGTACACTGGCTTGAGTATAAGTTGAGGGGGGTACTTTTCAGCACAAAAATTGTGCTGAAAAACTCAGCTTATACTTGAGTATATACGGTATGTGCAAAATTCACAAAAAAAACATTGAATTGTGCCCAAAATGTGCACAATCAGCCGTTCTTATTACCTGTATAGTAAACCCATACTAAGTATAAAAATCAATTAGTGATTTTTATATTCATGGACCAATGCCTTTGCTGGGATATTGCATTCCGAAGAGACCTAAAAACACAAAACTGTAACCAATAATATTTCTTTCAAGATTTGTCTCTGACCAGCTATGCAGCTGGCTCCGCGTCATACCATGAGGAGGAGGTGGGATTTTCAAAATAGGGGGTGCGCAGGGAAGGAATGATGACGCCTAGAGGGGCGTGATAAGAGCAGCAAAGGGGGGGAATAGAGACCCGGAAACCACCCATGTCAATCTACGCAGTAGCCGGGAGCCCTCATTACTATAGGAATATGTAAGTTAATAAATCATTTTTCTAAAGCTTTCTAGTGCAGTTTTAGCTCAGAGAGGGATGGTTAGGGATGAGCTAGCAATGTGCAGGGACAGGTAGTGGTAGGATAGGGGGCTAAAAAAAGCTGACAGGTTTATTTTAGGAAGGACAAAAAAAAGATAGAAATGTTAGAAACTCTCTTATTGTCTGTCATAATGAACTCAGTGACAGATTCTCAACTAACCTATTCAGGAGCCAGAAATAGACAGAATAACACAGAGGCTATAGAAGGCAAATGGTGCTACATTTTTAATGCACTCAATTAAAAAAATTATTCATAGCCAGAAGTACTTCTGTTTAATAATCAACATATCTTCCTTTTATTTAGTGAAATATTATTAAAGGGAATCTATCAACAGGTCTTTATACCCATCTAATGTTTATGCACAGCAAGTGCTGGAAGCTTGGCCTGCGCCTACAGCTCTCCGGCTTCTCCCTTTTCCCCACCTGCTCTTGGCCTTATGTCAGTGACTGACAAGTCACTCGTCTATACAACGTGCTCCCCCACCAGAGATCTTGAGCAGGGGCAGCACATTCACACATCGATAGACTGGCTCTCCCGATGACATCAGGATCTTATTGCGCATAAGCCACCTCTGGAAATGATGGTACCTACTCAAGATCTCTAAAAGAGGCGCATGTAACAGAGAAGAAAGATCTGCTAATCTGTGACAGGAGGCAAAAGAGGTAAAGATGCCAGAGAAATGTAAGTGCATCAATAAATCAGTGAATCTCTAGAAAACAAAGAAACTGACTTATAATATAAAAGGTATAAACAACATCTTTCCAGATACTTTACTATATAAGACATGAAGATACATTGTACTTTATTGGAACGATGTATATAAAAAAAACATAATTAACAAGAGTGCTCTGAATAAAGAGAATAGGGATCCAATGGCTAGGTGTCCTTAAGAACACAAATGTCCAGGAAGGATGGGAAATTTTGAAAAAAGATTGTCAAAGCACAATAGTTAACAACCCCTATAAGAGAAAAGAGTAGAAAGCATTTAAGTAAACCAGGATGAATGAACACAGAACTTAAATACATGCTTAAAAGGAAGAAAGAAATGTTTAGCAAATGAAAAGAGTGAGGTGAATCTAAAGAAGACTACAGCGCTACTACTAGAAACAAGAGAGAGATGATTCAAAAAGATCAGAAACTACAACAGTGGGCAGGAATTAACTGAATGGTTTACAACAGGGAGAAATGCAAAGTAGGAGGAATAGAACTAAGCAACAGCATGTGTAAAAAAGACTGTGCAATGTATTTTGTTAATAGTTTTTTCAATGGCGCAAAAGGGTGGGTGATTTGAAATTGTTTTTTTTTTTCTTTCATATTTTTAAAAACTTTTGTTTTACTTTTACTTTATTTTACACTGCCCCTTAGGGTGCCTCAGCAGTACACTGTTCGAATGCTTCTCCTGTTCACAGACGTGCCGGAGCACGTCTGTGCACAGGAGAAGTGATCACTTTCTGTGGATACCAGCTCTTACCAAGTATCCATAGGAAATGAATACTCATAGGACCCCGGGCTATCATCACAACTAATCGAGGTACCATGTTCACATCATGGGACCTCC
The DNA here is from genome assembly GCA_033576535.1 of Allobates femoralis. Lineage (NCBI taxonomy): Eukaryota > Metazoa > Chordata > Amphibia > Anura > Aromobatidae > Allobates > Allobates femoralis. The sequence goes on along the minus strand of JARQOC010000001.1, from coordinate 499,800,915 downwards.
AATAATGGCAGGAACAGCTAAATTCCCGCCAAGATGCTTTGGATCACGCTATCAGTGACTGACATGTATAGGGAATCATGTGAGCTCAGCGTGAGAGCTCACATCACAGGGAGGGACACGGCTATTATGCTTCTGGTTACAACGGGGTTAAGCTAACAATTCGAAGGAAGTCCTAAATGTGAAAAGTTTTAAGCCCTAAAAATAAACAAACATTGTCCTGTATATATGGGATGCATGGTGTATCAGATATAATTTGGACACTATTCATTATTGTATTTGCATTTTCGTTTGTCTAGTTTATGGTGTTTTTTTTATTTTCACCCTATTCTTTTTAAAATGCTTGTCTTTTTTAAAGTTTTGTTCGGCATTCTGTGCAGGTTTTGGGGTCTTCAGATATTTTCATCTCATTTGACAGTTGTGATGCCCGCTTGGACTAAAAAAATTTACTTTTTACGTACCGAATACTATGCTTATATATCAGGCAATATATATGTAAAAAAAAGGTTTATTCTGCTCTGCAGCATTGTTTTTTCAGTTCAACATGAAAAAATTGGTGAAAGGTCCTTTTTAAATCCGGCCTAATAAATATGAGTGGAGTATTTACTTTTTATATAGTTTGCAGTACCATTCACGAATACTACACAATATACAGAGTGATACATATTGCACTACATCACGATCAATCAGGGAGCAATTCAGATCACAACTCCTCTGATATTAAAGGACAACTACTTGGACAACCCCTTTTCATTCCTCATGTTCGCCCCATAAAAATAAAAAAGCCTACACTCCCCTCCTGTGTCGGCACAGTTCTTGCGAGTTTAGAAGTAGCATTCCTGGGGCCACGTGAGAGTGTTATGACATGTGAGTCCTGCAAACAATCAGTACTAACTTCCTTATCCCCACCTCTGGACACCTCTGGGCTGCAGCTGGCTGCTCACTTCCTGTTGAGCACGCCTGTGTCTGAATTCTGGGCAAAAAGAATCCGGTGCTGATTGGTCGAGGGGCTTGCGTGTCATAACAATTTCACGTGGGCCCTGGGAATGCGGCTTCAGACATCACTGGAACTGCGCCGACACCAGAGGTGAGTATAAGCTTTTTTTATTTTTATGAGGGCAAACATGGGAAATGAGAAGGGATTGCCCAAGTAGTGGGAAACCCCTTTATTGACCTATCCAAAGGATTGGTCATCAATATTAAAGTCACAAAAAACTCAATTGATGTAAGACCAATAACCACAATTGGTATGAATCAGAAGCAGTTTGAAGCTTGTAGATAGGGATGGGCGAGTCTACTCGCTAGGACTCGGGACTCGGCGATTCTGAAGGTACTCGCAGGACTCGTTACTCGGTGAATCTCCCAGCTTGGACTCGCATAGTGACGAGTCCAATGGAATTCAATGGCAATAAGCTTGACTCTTCACAGATACCCGCTGTCAGCAGCGAGTCTGAGCGAGTCTACGATTCCGAGTCCTACGAGTCTACGATTCCGAGTCCTGTATACTGTATTCGGGAGTCGGACTCTCGAATACAGAATCTGTTATGTTCCGAGTCAGCACAGCGTGCGTGTTAGGTCAGAAAACTTGTGAAGATAGCCAATCATAATCAGTAATGGCATAGCAAAGTTGGTTGTGTCAGGACTATGATTGGCTGCTGTCCATCGTGATGCCTATGTCATGTATGACAGGCAAGGCAGTATATAAGGCTTGTCCCCGCCATTTTGGCCACATTCCTGAGACGATCTGACCTAGTATAGGGAGAGAGAGATATATGCTGGAGCAGATCAGGGATTGTCAGTGTAGGGAAGATTCCTTATATTAACTCAAACAGCTCTTCTGAGAGCTAGGAGGAGGACAGAGTAGTGCTGTGTAGGCAGGCAGGCAGGCAGGCAGGGAGGGAAGGAAGGAGAAGCCTTACAGTGCACACAGGACGGACCTCATAGCTTAGCTTACTCACTCAGCTTTGCTAACAGCTGCAGTCAGAGGCTTAGCTGAGGTGCTGTTTCCTTTTTGTTTTTGCACCAGATCGATTTTTGTTCCTAATAACCCATAGAGCGTTATTTTTTCTGTGGCAGACCAGTGCGTTGCTGCTTTCCTACCTTTAAATAGCACGTACACCACCTTAGGGAGTGTAGTGTGCGGCTTCACTGCCAAGTGTGAGCGCGCACACTTACCCCGCCAGCAAGTGACGCATACAGCAACACCAAACCACATCTCGGTGGCTGTGCGCACTTAAAACCAATTTTTTTAGGGAGTGTAGTGTGCGGCTTCACTGCCAAGTGTGAGCGCGCACACTTACCCCGCCAGCAAGTGACGCATACAGCAACACCAAACCACATCTCGGTGGCTGTGCGCACTTAAAACCAATTTTTTTAGGGAGTGTAGTGTGCGGCTTCACTGCCAAGTGTGAGCGCGCACACTTACCCCGCCAGCAAGTGACACATACAGCAACACCAAACCACATCTCGGTGGCTGTGCGCACTTAAAACCAATTTTTTTAGGGAGTGTAGTGTGCGGCTTCACTGCCAAGTGTGAGCGCGCACACTTACCCCGCCAGCAAGTGACGCATACAGCAACACCAAACCACATCTCGGTGGCTGTGCGCACTTAAAACCAATTTGGACTCGCACACTTTCAGAGACACATCAGCGAGTTGTAAATGTCATTATTCGCTATTACTCGGTTCCCTATTCATTAACATTGGACTCGCTGGACTCGCAACGAGTCCCGAGTCCTGCACTCGGACTCGTTGGGGTCTTGCGATTCCGAGTCTTTTAGGACTCGCCCATCTCTACTTGTAGATCAGTGTTTATACAAGGAATATAAGTGACATAAGCTACTAAAATCTATGCTATTTCTAAGGATGCTGTGAGCTGCCATGTGCACAGAGTTTTGGATGAATGCAGTTACAGTTCATATTAAAAGAGACATTTTTTAATATGATATTTTACCAAAATTACTAGGTTCGCTGAGGACATTTTCCACTGGGGCAGATCGGCTCTGTACAAGTTCCCTTGGTCTATCTGTCTGTTCTTTAGAAACTTCTTCCTCCCACTCCCTTCCATCTTTTGGCTGTCTCCAGATGAGAGAAGGCATATACATTCTTGACTGACCTTCAATGGTAACTGGTGACTTGAAACTTTCATCTGTCTCTTCATGATTGGCCCGAGCTGCTAAAATGAAAAAATACATAACAAACAACATAAAAAAACACAATGATGTAAATGAAAATCATAGATAATGGTTTTACACATTTTTTTTGCAACACTAAGATAGAACAAGGTAGTTATAAACACCACAAAGGTAACAATAAATAGGAAAAGAAGGTGCATTTAATGCTAAGTATTTAGTTTTATAAAAATAAATGAATACAAGTGTGAAAATATAGTTTGGAATATAATTTTTGTATTTTTCAAATACTGTTTTTGCTTTCAATTAGTGATATTATGATAGATTTTTGTAGTTTATAGATGCACATTCTTTACTTCTCTTCTGTATAAAAGATGTAGCCGTTTGATTTTTAATACAGGTATACAGGACACTGCAAATTCATTATCAGAATAAACTGTATTGTAATAAACTGCTCTTTTTTTGTCTTTAACCCATTTTGTGAATTTTCAGAGCAAAAAGTTGAATGTTCCATTAGATGATGAAAAAAAATGTGATCACATTTAAAAATACATATAAAGTAGACCTTAAAAAGTGCAAATTAATAGAATAAGGTGGCTAATGAATAATATGTGAAAAACACCAAGAGCTAGATAAACAAGAATGTTAGAAATGCAATCTTAAATCCAGCCCAAAATGTTAAAAGAAAATGATTGTGATGAAACTTCCTTCTAGTATATAAGAGTCTTTATTTCTTACCTGTGTTGCTGACCGTCCCATTGCTTTCATTGCCAGCACTTAGGGACCTGGATGCAGGTGCTGGAATCAAACATGTATCAGTTATTAATAATATCTTGTGTTATAATACAGAACTGAGTAAACACTTTGTGCAAAAATACTCACTCCCCTATCCAATCATTATATCTTTTCTACAAACATCATTTTTAAATGTTTGATTTTAGAATGTGCATTTTAGATTTGATTGGTTCACATATAAGCCCCTGTACTTTGTGTTCCCATCCCGTCTTAGATTGTAAGCTCCTTCGAGCAGGGTCACCTTTATTTTTTGCCTTATTTATTGTATTTCCAACATTGATTCTATGTTTATTGTATGTAACTACTGTTCTGTATTACCTACCATTCTGTATTGTATATTTTTCTTATACGTACCATTGTACTGTGAAGCGCTGCGGAATACGTTGGCGCTATACAAATAAAGTTTTATTATTATTATTATTCACATGGAAGATAGAGAGCTGTGGCTTTATTACCCAGAACTTATAACTAAATATGTACATTCAGTCCTCCACTGCAACCAACAAGCCACTTCTTATAGCCCGCCATCTTGTTAGCAAACAATGGTTCTTCCGGGGAGGGAAGTCCAGCAGGTTTTCTTATCACATAATAGCAAAGGGGCATCAAAATGGAATAGAATGTGTGTGACCAGGCTATGTTTATTCAGTTACAAGCTGAATTCAATATTCCTGTAAATGCCCTTATGTTGTACTTGTGTGACATAGGCCAGACTGATGCCATTTGCAATTCTATGCTTGTATGTTGAAATCAATTTTTAATTAGGCATATTGCCTATGAGTTATGGGCAAAAATTGTAGTGACTTACGGTACTTATTTTTAAAGTATGATTTCCATACAATCTATTACCAAGTCCTTCCCGCAGGCAGTCAAGGCAGGAGTTTACTTTGGGGGAGTGGCTGACTTATGGAATCAGTGGGTGATATGTCTCTGGTGTGAAGCGGTGAGTGTCTGGCAGTATGTCCCTTTACTTTTCAATAAAGATTAGTTTATTTTTCCCTTCATGGGCCAAGGAGTGGAGAGATTGGTAGTGGAAGAGACTACAGCATCAGTTAAAGCTTTGGACACAGTTGACTCTTCATGTAACATTTGTTTTTGTTCTTATTGGAATGTGAATATTGTAGATGCAGACTGAAGGCAACAAAACCACAAAGGAGCACATAAAGAAAAAAGGAGTAAGCAAATGCCTGGAAAACAAACCAGAATGTGTTAAACCTGATGAAGCTCCTTGACAGAATACAAAGGTGGTGTAAAGCTGTTATCAGTGTTAAAGGGTACTTTGAGGAATTTAAGGGTACCATCACACACGGCAGTTTTGCTAGCAATTTCACTGGCAATTTGCTGGTTGCAGTGAAATCATGGACACATTGTTCTATTTTGTTGCTGTGTACAAATAGAACAATGTGTCCATGATTTCACTGCAACCAGCAAATTGCCAGTGAAATTGCTAGCAAAATTGGTGCGTGTGACGGTACCTTAAGGTTTAAGACAAATTCTGGATTGTTTCACATTTTTTTTCAATACTGTTTGTTTATATATGTGTGTTTCCTGGTTTTACGGTCCTACAGTTTAAATCTAAAATGTGGACACAATAATAAGGAAAATCATTGCATGGACAAGTGTGTCCAAAATTTGACCAGTACTGTAGTTGCCAAAGAGTGAGGATTGCAGTCTATCAGTCCATGCTGGGGTGCTGCTAGAGTACCAGAGTCCCTGCTGAAAACCCAGATGGAGAATCGAGAAAATCGGATTGCCTATAGTTAAGAGTGATTTAAAGAAGCATGCCAAGATGCCCACAGGGAAAGTAGTAATGTTGTACCAAACCAGTGACAGCTTTATTTAAAAGTCCAGAGAAAATACTGAGCAGCGTGCTGTATTGGTTCGCCAAGTCTAGATGGAAGATAAAGAGGATCCAGTGGCCTGTAAAGTATTTTATTGTTAAAAAGTATGAAAGAAAATCAACAAATGAGCATGAATTTGGAGGTCTAAAGACCATTTAATGTATTTCAATGCCAGGCCAACAACTGAGGAGTTCTGTAGTGGGTTGGTAATAGCCATGGGATACAAACCCATCTTGAAGTTATTGTGCAAGGAGGCTCTGTATTTTTACTTTTTTTCCCTAGTCCAACTATACTTAGGCTGGGGTCACATTTAAAACGTGAATTGCATTCACCGCATCCAGATCCGGATGCGGTGAACGCAATACCGGTCACACACATTTTTTATCAAAAATGTGTGCAGAATACCGCTCTGCAGTAACCGGATTGCTCAGGATGTGTAATCCTGAGCAGTGCGGCTACTGCATAGTTTGCATAGTTTGCAAGTATTACTGTGCATAATGAGGGTTATAGTTACGTGCTTTCTCCTGAAGTGTCATTATCCCTCCATGGGCGGGGCTGTGTGCTTTCAGAAAAAAAATTACATGGGCTTCGCCGTATTTCTGGAACCAGCCGGATCCAGCAGGCAGCGACGGGCTGCCCCCAACCCCCAGGTGCCTATTTGCACCTGGCCAGACACAAGAATATAGGGGAGCCCTTTTTTTTATTATTTCATGAATTTCCTGAAATAATAAAAAAAAAATGCGTGGGGCTCCGCGCAATTTCTATGTCTAGCCAGGTACAGCTAAGCAGCTGGGGGCTGGAATCAGCAGCGCAGGGAGGCCCAAGCTTTCTGGGTACACCCCGCTGCAAATTGCAGCCCGCAGCCACCCCAGAAGATGGCGCGTTCATTGAAGCGCCTTCTTCTGGCGCTGAACCCCGCTCTTCCAGCGGCCCTGGTGGCGGTGGCACGCTGGGTAATAAAGAGGTTAGGGCCAGCTTTGTATTATCAGCTGGCCCTAAGCCCGAAATTTATGGCGGTCACGCCAATATTAGACATGACTGCCATGAATTTCTATTAAATTGTTTTAAAAAAAAACACAACACAGAGAAAATTTTTTAATAGAAATAAAAAAAAAAAGCCATTAGGGACTCCATCTTTAATTAAAAAAATCCTCTTCCGTCCGACGTAGTCCAAAATGCGATGTCCTCTCAGCTCATCCCTGTGCATAGATATAGATGTCTATGCACAGGGATGAGCAGACTGAGAACAATCTCAGCTCTGCTACACACAGGAAGAGCAGGCGGGCTCTAGGACCCTGGAGCTGCGGCAGCCTGTACAGAGCAGACAGCCTTACTCCTTACTGTGCGAGTTTCCCAGCGATTACTTGCACAGTAAACGAGTCCAATGCAAGTCAATGCCAATCCTAGTTTTGTCAGAGTCTCTGACAAAACTAGGATTGCTTCAGGCTGAAGCTTCCGAGACACATCTGCAATTTGTAAATCGCACACTACTCGCTATTACTCGCTTCCCCATTCATTAACATTGGACTCGCTAGACTCGCAACAAGTAGCGAGTCCCGGGCTCGGACTCGCTAGAGTCAAGCAATTCCGAGTAATTTAGGACTCGCCCATCACTACTCAAAACCGGATCAGGATTCTAAAAAAAAAACGGAGATGTGACACTGGCCTTAGAAGCTAAGAAGCCAGTAACATCTGCCATCTCCTATCTCAGCAATGGGAAAGTCTTCACTGAATACAAATTTTACCTCACAATTTAGAATTTTGATAATATCTGATCAATTCTGGCAGAGAAAGAAGCAAATCTGCCTGATGGATATAAGCTTTGTAATATTTTATGTGTACTATTGATTTACGAATTAAAAATTAAATAACAGTTACACTTTAAGCTAGATTTCCAGGAAGAGGCGAATACTGTTGAGGTATGGGAGTCCATGAAGGAACTGCGTGAATAGCGGCGCTGATAAACAGGGAGTTAACTCCTGCAGGTCCTGCATGAGCCGGCTCATGCAGGAACTGTGTGAATAGCTGCGACGATAATCAAGTGATTGGAGTTCACCATTGCTATAGTAACCACTCATTAGATTACTATGGCAACGGTGGCAGTGGTGACGTCACTGCTTACCAAGCTGCAGTCTCTGCTCACTTATTGAGTGATCAGACAGCACAGGGAACAGAAACGTTCTTCCTCCCCGTGCAAACTGATATAGCAGAGCTGAATCATGGGAAGAAGAGAGAAGACAGAAAACCAGGATCATGGAGGGGTGTGTGGGAGTAATAAAGATGGCATCCCTAAGCATGTCTGTGTATTTATTTCTAACATTTTTTTTTTTCTCTGTGTGATGTTTTTTTTAACCCTTTATTAGAGATTCTTAATGGCCAGGTCTAACTTGGCCTGACATTAAGAATCTCAGGGCTTAATACTAGCTGGCTAAACAAAGCTGGTATTAACCCCTTATTACCCAGTGTACCACCTACCACCAGGGCCGCTGGAAGAGCCTGGTAAAGCGCCTGGAAATGGCGCTTCTTATAAATGAGCCATTGTCAGTGGCGGCTGCAGGCTGCAATTCTTTAGCGTGGGGGGGTGTCCTAAAACAATAGGCCCTCACCCCACTGAGAATACCAGCTCTCAGCTGCCTAGTTTTACCTTGTCTGGCAATTAAAAGTAGGTCGGAACCCATGCATTTTTTTTGCCAGCCAAGGTAAAATTAGGCAACTGAGGGTTTCAGGCAGCTGTCAGCTTTCATCGGGCTAGACTTAAAACATTGCAAAGCCCAGGTTGCCAAGTACACCAAACCCCTGACCCCAGCCTTAGTTCTGCTTCAGCTAATCGAAGATCCTATTGCATCCTATAAAAACTCCCTTCACAAATTCTTTATTATAGCTGCGAGAGCTTGTATCCCCGAACTCTGGGGTAAAACTCCTCCACCGTCAATCTCTCATTGGGTCCACAAAGTGAACGAGCTGATGAATATGGAGGATCTGACTGCCACTGTACATGATGCCAATTTGAAATTCTGGGGCATCTGGGCATCATGGATGGACATTCAACAAACAGACAAATACAAAATCAAGCTGGGTTGCACTGGGGGCGTGGGGTCTGGTTGCTGATTCCCCCTCTTCCCCTCCTTCTTTATTTTTTCCTCTCTCCCCTCTACCTCCGCCATCCTCCCTCATCACGTCCTCTTCCTGCTCTCATCTCATCTCCTCTTCCTTCTCCCTTATCTCTTCCTTCCTCCTTTCCTTCTTATTGTATACCACATCCTCTCTTTATACAAAACCTTAGGTATCTGTTGAAGTCCACAGATTGTATTCAAAAGTTGTTAGTTACAAAAAGATTTCTTTATTAATTTACAGCATAAAAACCATGGAAAATCGAGGCTATAGTATAGTCTGATTAAGTGCAAGTGTAGCGCCCCTGTGACTAGGCGCCACAGAGTGGTATTGCATTTATTATTTATGTGTAATATTATTTTGCAAGTTGCTGGTTTAGGTTTAAATCTTATGGAGTCTGTTATCTACACTCACTTAGGACCGCACCACTTAGAGTCGGGGGAACAGGTAATATAGTAGGTTCCACAGGTGGGGGCGGAGCTTAGGATAGAGGTAGAGTGACAGTTGTCAATTTACCTCATTTGATGGACAGTAATCAAGGAACTTGTTACCTGGTCCCAGTTGGGCCAATAAGGACTAGAATATAGTCGAGTTAAAGTAACGTTATAAGCAGTGCGCCTCCCTGACAGGGAAGAAAAGAAGCAATCTTATTGTTAATACCTTTTAAAAGTTAAATACGTTATAAATAGTTCTGAACTAAGGGTGGAGGAACTGGACTAGCCCACATGCATATTAAGTTAGGAAAAGAAAGTGCCTGGGGGTGGTTTAAGTAGAGCCAGGCCTCCTAAGCAGAGATGCCCAAAATGTTCATTGTTATATGTAAAATGTATTTTTATTCCAGGTTTGGTTTAACACCCGCGGACGGGTGTGTTTCACCAAGGGGGTGTGTAGCACCCCTGTGACTAGGCGCCACAGAGTGGTATTGCATTTATTATTTATGTGTAATATTATTTTGTAAGTTGCTGGTTTAGGTTTAAATCTGATGGAGCCTATTATCTACACTCACTTAGGACCGCACCACTTACAGTAGGGGGAACAGGTAATATAGTAGGTTCCACAGGTGGGGGCGGAGCTTAGGATAGAGGTAGAGTGATAGTTGACAATTTACTTCAGACGGTGCTAGGAAGGCAGACAGAGTGGTCAGGCCTGGCAGCCCAGCTGAGTGGAGGGTACCCCATTTTTATGTGGGGACCCAGGACAGAAGGCAACGGGCCAGCGCTGGTAGGAGCCAGCTGGTCATGTTGAGGGGACACCGGTGACACGGACAACCGAGGCAGCCAGGAGTTCATCCCTGACTGCAAAGCCGACGAGCTGCAGGCCCAACAGAACCGGGTTGCTGACAGCGCCACAAAGGTACTTCTCCCCTCAGGACTGAAAACCGGTTCAGGACACTAGAAGAAACTAAAAGGGACAGACATATACTGCGGTACTGGAAAGGAACCTCTTTACTCTTTGTCCGGGTTGCCTTATCCAGACCGGGTAGTGGACAGACCTTAACTTCTAGATACAGACCGTAGGACTGGCGGGGAAGCTCTTCAAAGGTGGTGAAAGACTGAAAGAACTAGAGTCAGAAAGAAAGTAGTAAACCCTGAAAGACAGAGAAAGGACATCTAGAGACTCCATAAGAGAAACCCTGAGTTGGCAACAACACCCTAAAACCAAACTGTACCGTGTTTTGTTATGCCATCAGCCGGTACCGAGTAAAACAGAGTTAAACTGGAAATGGTTTCTGTTATTCTTCCTGCCGCAGCCCGGAGGGCTTAACATCATCAAGCAGAGGGGTAAGAACTGCACCACCATCACCATCACTGTCCTCCCTCACCGTCTCACCACAATAGCTGCCCTGAGGTAAAGCTCCACCTGTGGGGAGCTGTACCACACTTAGCTACCTCAACCATCACTTCAGTAGCCGGCTGGCAGCGCCGGTACCATCTTACCGGACTCTACAGGTGGCGTCACGTTCCCCTGTAAATAACCCCTTTAACCCCCACCATTTACCATCAACATCTGGTATAGTTGATCACCAGGGCACAGCACCGGGGTCCCGACCATCCGTGACTCCCCACACAGTAGCCCCGGTGTCCGAGTCCCTCATCCACCCTAGCTCTGGTTGAATCACAAGCTATCCCAGGCACTGGTTTACATGTTTCGAGACTAAAATGCCTCTTAGTCATAACCATAGCCTCGAAACATGCAAACCAGTGCCCGGGATAGCTTGCACTTAATCGGAATATACTATAGCCTCAATTTTCTATGCTTTTTATGCTGTAAATTAATAAAGAAATCTTTTTGAAACTAAGAACTTTTGGTGCCAAACTTTAAAGTTTTTTCTGGATGTATTGGGAATTCTCTGGAGCACAAAAGGAAAAGGTGAGCTGGATTCTAAACGTTTAAACTTAGATTGTATTCAACCCTATTGACGAGGATGTTTTTCTTTTTTTCTTGTCTTATATAATTATTGTGCCAATGCCATTCTTACATTTAAAAGTTTGACTAGAACTACTTGATTGTTTGGCCATATTGTGTCTGGAGACTTGTAATTGTTAAAAATTCTAAATAAAGAATAATAAAAAACAAACAAAAAAAACACGCATTTATTATTAGTTATCTATTTAACACGCTATGACAGCAGGTTGGTTGTCATACACTCATGTGTATGGCAACCAAGCACAATCACCGTCCAGATTGTGGAAATGCGTTATGACTACAACAGCCAATCACAGAGGCTCTCACAGAGTGTGAGCTTCTGTGATTGGGTGTTTGTCTGACAGAGCAATAGATATGCAAGTAGCTTAATAGGCGGCCTGGGAAGTAATTCAGCGGGAGACTGAGTGGACCCGGGAGTAGCAGCAGGAGTCTATGAAGCCTGATGTACCTGTTCTATCTATCTTCACTAGGTTCTGTCACAGCTGTATGGCAGAACACCATACAGACAGTGTACATCATGTCTGTATACTGTTCCCATGAAGATTGAGCATGTTCTCATCCATCTTTGCCTTTTTACAGCCCCCCAACCAGACCTCAGGCTATTCAGTTTGAGCATCTTTTCTTTGCTTGGTTATACTGCGCCTGCCAATCATAGTAATGCCATTATCAGAGATGGATGGATTTGACATTACTATGACTGCCAAGCAATCCCAGCAGGTTTATAGACTGAAAATCAGTCAGGAAACATGATTTTCAGCTCAATCAAATATCACGAATAAAATCCAAAAAACTCGCCAAGTAGTGAGTATTGCGAATACTGTACTATTCGTTTGAAATGTAACGAGTATACTCGCTCATCACTAGTAATGATCCTCAGCTCCTGTTCTGCTGTGAGCAAATCACAGCTGCACAGGAGACAGAGATGAATCTCTCCATCTCCTGCATTGCCGGCCTCAGAGCATATCGCAAGGCAGTATGGCACCCCTGCAGGGGATTGCCACAGGATCCACCGGTGCAAGGAGGGATTTACTCCGTGGTACACACAGCACACAACACCTTCCACCCCAGACCTGAAGGGGGAGCTCTACTGGCTGCTTTAAGCCAGATCCCGTATAAAAGATCCAGGCCTGAGGGGAGGAGTGGTTAGTTCAGTTAGTTCCAGAGAGAGGAGAGAGCAGCAGTGAAGGAGCTGGTTGCTGGGATAAAACCAGGCCAGGACCAGGGAACACTGACCCAGCTGTGCTGCACCCTAGGGAGAGGGTCGGAGGCCAGTGTAGGAATAAGAGAAAGAAGAAAGGGAACAGACCCAGCTTCCCTGCAGTTCACCGGAGTCCGAGACTGCTAAGCATCCAGTGCAGCAGGAAAAGCCCGGAAGGACCAGGAGGAATTAACCCCCTGAGGAAAACAAGTTAGAGACACTCAAACCTGACCAAGCACAGGACCAGGGGCCAAGAGAAGAATAGGGACCCCACAGAAGGACCTCATTGTCGGTTATAGAGTAAAGCCCTGGGAGGAAAGAAGGAGCGGCGAGTTCAGTTATATGCAGAACTTACCCCAAACCACCGTACACAGTGACAGAGGAGGCCTCACAACTCTCCAAGGTGAAAGTCCCAAATTGCACCGGAGACCTGGTTACTACTCTGGACTTTACCTGTTACCGGTCATCAGTAAAAGGTACCGAAACAAAGACTACTGTGTGTGCGTGTGCCTGCTTAACCACCGCTACCCACAGTGTTGACCACAGAAACGCAACTACAACTCCCCTCATCCATCCCCACTGCCCTGAGGTAAAGCTCCACCTGTGGGAGCTGTACTACACTGAGCTGCACCTCCATCACCTCAGCGGCCGGCCGCAGCACTGGTAAACATGTTACCAGGTACCACAGGTGGAGTCACGTAACCAATCCCCTTCACCACGATCATCCCCCACCATTCCCGCCATTGAGGGTCCAGGGCACGGGACCAGGGACCAACCAGCCATGATCCCCCATCCAAGTCACCATCAGCCCCGGTATCCGAGTACCCCCTACCCTGTCGACCACCTCAGCAGTCTAGCAACATCTGACTGCATTGCAATGTTTCACATGCACCCATACACTTGTATGGCTGAGTGTGATCCATGAATCGCTGTCAAACACAGCATGCTGCTATCTTTTACTGGGCATGATTTTGGTTGAGGAAAACATAGCAGATGGACACTGTCTTATTGATTGACAATGGTGCGAGTGCAATCCGATGTTTTATCAGATTGCACTCGTCCATTTAAAACACAAGTGGATCCGACTTCCGGTTCCGGCGCCGCCATGTGCAGCAGCAGCTAAGGAAGCTCCAGAGCCCTCCTCACAATTCACAGCAATCCCCAGACCCCGGGACTCCTAACCCTCCGAAATGAGCGGCGGAGGATGCAACACACCGGTCACTATGGATCGGTATGTGATAAGAGGTGAGACGGAGACATGCGGGGTGGCGCAGGGACCGGAGACAAAGCGCGGAAAGTGCACAATGGCGGCGGAGGGCCAGCCGACCCAGCCGATCCAGACTGCTCCCACAACAGCGGGGAGAGAGAGGACCATGGAGGAGGGGAAGGCACCAGGAGATAAGGAGGTAGAAGCTTCCCTAGAGACAAATACAGAAGGGGCACAGGGGTCCAGGCATCAGGAGGAAACATGGCTGCAAGGAAGACCAGCTATTAATACATCTGGGCTGCAACAGATAGACTATAAGTTGCTAGCCAATGAAATGGCAATTCATTTAGCAGAAGAATTCAGACAGACAGTCAAAGATTTGGTAGCAGCAACTACAAAAGATTTGCATACTAAAATCAAGCACCATGACCAACAACTGCAAGAAGCTGAGGATAGGATTGCTGCAGCAGAGGAGAGAGTGTTGGATTTAGAACAACAGGTGCTTGATCTACAGAAACACTCATTATACAATTTGAACAAACTTGATGATATTGAAAATAGAACTCGCCGTAGCAATCTTAAAATCGTGGGTCTCCCTGAATCCATTTCCCCGGGACAGCTTGTGGAGGTATTTGAGGCTGAACTACCTAAAGAACTGGGTCTTTCCCATAAGTGCAGAACCGAATGTACCCACAGAATAGGACCCCCAAGAGATACCCCCAGGGAAAATGAAAATAACGGCTCCACACGTGATAGACACTCTGATAAACCGAGGCATGCCATTGCCAAATATCTCAACCACAGGGATAAAGAGGAGATACTGCGTGCATATAAGGCTAAAAGACATCCACTCCTGATCCTGGGTCACAGAGTCTTACTATTTGCTGACTATTCAGTTGAGGTGACTAGGAGGAGGAGAGCCTTCAGTGACGCCTGTACAATATTGTTTAAAAGAAACGTCAGGTTCCAACTCAACTACCCGGCCACCCTGCGATTTAGGACTCCAGCAGGCGACATGGTGTCTTTCACAGACCCTGCAGAGGCTATGAAGTCAATTAATGAAAAAAACACCACGGGAAATGGGTCAAATTCGAGTAGCCCAAGAGGAGGAGGAGACACTCATGTACCGGAAAGAGGTTTAGATAACGGAACTGTATCATCACGGACAGAATCTTTGCCACAAAGTTCCCAGGAGAAGATGCAATCTCCTAGACAACAACGCCAACCCGCGTCCAGATGGAGCAGGAGAAAAACGGGTCAACCCACTTGATTAGAGAGAGACAGAGACATGAAGATATTTCTCCCTTTGTTCAACCTGGAGCGGCAATCACAAGCGTTTATGCTGATTACCACTGAACTGGGCGATTCACACATATTTTAGATATAATCTGACACGGATCTGCCTTTTCAAGAGGATGGAGAAAGAGATTTACGATGCCGAGACGCTCCCCCTTCTTTCCCCCCCCCCCTTTTTTTTTTTTTTTGTTTCTCCCCTTTGCAGATTCGACGAGCTATGGATGGATGAGGGGAAGGGGGGGGGATGGGGAATATTAAATGTTGTGCTAGTTAAATAATTACTATTGATGAGAAGTTATATGAGGGTTTTTTTTACCTGTTACACGTGGGGATGGTATATCATTCTCCAACAATGCAGGACGTTAATAATTTCTTGTTTATGTTCTAGGGGTCTGGGATCATATTATAGATAGTATTTTTGGTTATTTAATGAAGGAGGAGGGCTGAGCTCATTGCTTCAGCCAGGAGGAAAAAAGCGAAGTCAACAAGACTTACGGATGGAGATGGAGAGAATGAGGGGGGAAGAAAAGTTGGGGGGAAGTTTTAAAAACAGGGGAGAAAAAATAGCCTTGCTAACACTGACATATTTGATGCCCTCTTATGCTACAATCTGCCTAAGTAGATATGATCAGATGCTTTACTACTCTACACTTAAGAAATATGTCATACACCTACCATTTGAAATCGCTTCCACACATTTGAGATGGTGAGATGGATTTCATGGAACGTTAAGGGCTTACGATCCCCGGCCAAACGTACGATGATTCTCCATCACCTCAAGAGACTTGGAGCTGATGTGGCGTTACTACAGGAAACGCACCTCGCTCCAACCGACTTCTTTAGACTCAAAAAACTATGGGTTGGGGAAGTGTACGGCTCAGGGGCTGATGACAGGAAAGCTGGGGTCATGATCCTTATCAGTAAAAACCTTGCCCACAAAATACTATCCTCATCATCAGATGATAAGGGTCGACTATATCATATGCGTATTCAGATCCAAAATGTCACCTATAGTCTATATAACATATATGCCCCGAATACATTACAAAAACCCTTTTTTCAAAGCTTGACCGACCAAATTCTGATAGACCAAGAAAGTAACAAATTACTAGGGGGAGATTATAACTGGGTCATTACTGAGATAGAAGACAGAAGGAGGGAAGATGTGAGAGGTCTTTCGGGAGGTGATGATGGGCCTTCTTCAAGACCAAGTCTGTTGGGGAATTTGCTCACCAATTGCAGTCTGGTCGATACCTGGCGCACATTACATCCCCTTGAAAGGGAGTTTACCCACTTTTCTCATGCTCATAAAACATGGTCGAGACTGGATATGTTTTTCACCTCGACCTTGTTGTTTCAGAGAGTGGTGGAGGCGGAGATGGGAGACATGGTCATATCCGACCATAGTCCGATGATACTCGAGACCAAGGATGTCTTCCCCAAGGGAACAGATTATTTGTGGAGGTTCCCTGATACTTTGACAAGAGATGAGAATTTTGGTAAATTGCTTAAAGAATGGTGGTCAGATTTTCAAACAAACAATGCAGCTCATGAGTCTACTCCAGGATTGTTCTAGGAAACTGCAAAGACGGTCTTGCGGGGTCATATCATGGCTCACAGCGCTAAATTGAAAAAGCAAGTCAAAGAAAAATATATTTTAGCCAGCACCAAAGTGAGAGAGATGTATCTCACATATAAAGAAACTATGGGTGAGGCGGATAGAGATAATTGGTTATTGGCAAAGAGGTCGTTTGATACTTGGGCAGCTAGAAGGGAAGACCTATACAGAAACCATCTGGAAATAGAATTGAACAGATATCGTGATAAGGCCAGGCGCCTACTGGCGAGACTAGCAGGAGACCAACCACGACTATACTAACAATTGCTGATGGGCACGGCAGGCTGTGGTCCGATCCCAAAAAAATTTCCCAGATACTAGGAAAACACTATGCAACGTTATACAGGGAAAGTAACACTAGTAGAATGACAGATGTTTCATGGCTAAATTCCATCAAGATGCCTGGCCTGACAGACGATGACAAACTTTATTTAAATAGCCCCGTCTCAACAGATGAAATAAAAATGGCAATTAATCTACTAAACCCTGGTAAAGCACCGGGACCTGATGGCTTCAATGGGGCCTTTTTTAAAGTTTTAAAAGATCAGATTTCCCCTGTTTTGACGGAACTATACAACTCCATATTGAGAGGCTCTCCGATTCCAGAGAGAATGAATATGGCCCACCTAAAATTGATTCTCAAGACTGGCAAACCCCCATCGGACCCATCTAGGTATAGACCCATCTCTCTGATAAACCAAGATTTAAAACTTCTGTCAAAAATTTTAGCGGATAGGTTGGCATCGATTCTACCGAGACTGATTCAACCTCATCAATCTGGTTTTGTAAGAGGTCGGTCAACAACTACCAACATTAGGAGAGCTATGATACTCATTGATGTAACAAGACATAGTGGGACGGACGGGGGGGGGGAGATCCAGCCGTGATCACCCTCGATGCAGAGAAAGCGTTTGATAATGTGAGGTGGTCATGGCTGGATTGGGTCCTAGACACTATCGGCTTGGAGGGCCCTTTCGCCAATTTTTAAGATCTTTATACAATAACCCGAAGGCATGTGTTAGCATTCCGGGATTCCTGTCGGAAACATTCACACTGGAGAAGGGAACTCAGCAAGGCTGCCCGCTGTCGCCTCTTCTTTTTAATTTAGCGATAGAGCC
This sequence comes from Allobates femoralis, assembly GCA_033576535.1. NCBI lineage: Eukaryota > Metazoa > Chordata > Amphibia > Anura > Aromobatidae > Allobates > Allobates femoralis. Next base: position 499,783,180 of record JARQOC010000001.1, on the reverse strand, counting down.
ACTGGCATTATATCTATCCGCTCAGACCACCTATGAAGGCCTTAGAGTAGGAGAAAAGGAAGTCAAGCTGTCCCTGTTTGCCGATGATATTATTCTATTTGTGCAACACCCCCTAAGAGACCTTAAAACAATCCTAGACGCCATAGAAAAAATAGGGACACTATCAGGATTCATATTAAACAGAGACAAATGTGAAATTCTCTTCCTCAAAAATGGGAAACATAACAGACCTATAACCACACTATGTGGTATCCCTGTTGCCAAGAATAATTTGAAATATCTAGGAGTCCAACTGGCTAGAACACCCGAACTGATATACAAATTGAATTTTCTCCCAATAATAGAAAAAACAGAAAGAGAATTGGAATGCTGGAAAAATCTTCCCCTGTCGCTGCTGGGTTGATCTCACTTGATCAAAATGGTTAGCTTCGCAAGACTGCTCTACCCACTCCAGACGATTCCAATGTTGCTAAAACACACAGATGTTAGACAACTGAATACGGCATTTTCCAAATTCCTGTGGGGAGGCAAAAGAGCCAGAATTAAACTAACCACCCTAATGCAAACAAGAGAAGAGGGGGGTCTGAGAGTCCCAGATATTAGGGGTTATAACTTGGCATGCGTCATGAGAAATGTCCTAGACTGGATCAACAATACCTCCAAGTTCTCCGATCTGGCCCTTGAGGGAGAGTTCTCCAAACCTTGGGAACTATCGGCCCTGTTACATTCCTCACTGAAAACACTGCCCCCAAGAATCAAGTGCACATCCATTTGTAGAGACACAGTGATGACTTGGAAGGCAGTGAGGAAAAAAATGAATCTTTCATGGCAGATTTCTAAAATTTTGAATCCTTCAGCAGCTCCATCCTTTCCACAAGGGGCTGATAATCTGCTATTTCGTACATGGAGGGAGAGAGGTGTAAAAACTTTAGGAGACCTTATGCACATGGGAGAGAAGAGATGGCTGACGAGTACTGAAATTCTAAACAAATTTAACCTCCCGGGGTCCCATTGGTTGCCGTGTTTACAAATTCAGCGACATCTACTGTCCCGTTTACGTAATGTTAAGACAGAAATAGAAAGAGGCGAGTGGGGAGCATTAATGGGAATTACCCCAATGACATATCTATAACCACCTTATATAGTAAACTACAAAAAACCCTTAAACCCCTGACATCCCATAACCTATTTTCCATATGGAAGAAACACTACACTGATCCTGATCTAACTCAAAATATACTAACAGGATGGGACTTAGTAAGGAAACATATTATAAATGAAAAATGGAGGGATACTCAGTATAGACTAATACATGGTACTATCAAAGGCTTCAATATTCCACCTTCTCCGGCCAATAGTGAAAGATGGGTATGATGCCCTAAATGTAAAGCCCTCATGACTGATCTTGAACATGGGATTTGGTCTTGCACGGAAACACAAAAATTTTGGAGGGAGGTGGGAATCCTTGCCTCGGGATTATTTCCTGTGGAATGTAGAGATGATCCATTGCTTTGGCTGTTCCACTATTCAGCTGCTACCACATCGGTTGGGCAGGTACATGTCTTATTCCACACAATATCTCTTGTGGCCAAGAGACAACTGTTGTCACACTGGCTCCAGGAAGCTGTTCCTTCAATTGAAATAGTGCGAAATATGCTCAGGAGATCCTTGGAGCTTGAATCCATGGAGACACTCAGAAATCCTACCAAAATGACTCATAAATTTTTCCTTAAATGGAAACCATTTATTTTGAACACGTTTTCAGATGTAGAGATAGAGAGATTCATGACACCTTGCAAGCACACAGAGTGGTATGCTTTAGAGGATTTGAAAGGTACACTAGTCAAATTGAGAGGTAGCATTTAACTTTTACATAAGATTTATACAATTAATATATGTTTTAGCTAGGCAAAATCAACCAAATAGTTATATTAGACGATTAAATAGCAGGGGGGAGGGATGAAAGGGATTCTTATTTTCTTTGTTACCAATATATGTTAATAATTTGTAAGATAACTGAGATGCGATCATTCTGATATTTAATTACTGTTGTTACAAATGACAATAATTGCATTTTACTTTAGATTTTCTTTCTATTGTAAAGATTTATTCGCAATAAAAATGATGGTTCAAAAAAAAAAAAACACAAGTGGATCCGAAGCTTAATAGTGCTATATTAGAAAGAGGCAGCTCCAGCCCGCATATTGTAATCTCTGTCTCAATTAATAAAAGATGCAAATGGAGTCCGTGGAGCCTCGATTAAGAGTCTCAATGGAGGCTCCACGGACTCCATTTGCATATTCAAATTCCCAGGGGGCAATGCATCATGGATTTCACTGGGTTTGAGCGCTTTAGCCGGCTGCCCGCAGTGTTTTCCTTGACTGGTCTCCCTGAGATCAGTGAGTGCTTTGTCAATTAATAAAAGAGGCATTTTTTTAAGAACATCGGTGAGTGCCGTTCTTGCTTGTTAACAAAAACTACAGGATAACCTTTGTTGTCTTTAAACTGTTTATGAATACTGAGCGCCACTTCCTTGAATTATATGCCGCACTGTTATTTTAAAGTGAACCTGTCACCTGTTTTGGAGGTTCTAAACCATGCCTATCACCTTTAATATGATGTAAATGGGGTTCCTGTAACCCCTTTATATCCCAAGATGTGCCCCTGAATACCTAATAAAACAACTTTTATTCTGTCCTGCGCTGTATGTTAATGAATTTTTAAGGATCATATCGCTGCCCCGCTGCATGGATAATCCACCCCTCCTGTGTATGTAAGTGCATGAAATAGTGACGTCATTCACAAGTCTCGTGCCTGCACAGTGGTGCCTCACTGTGCCCTATTGAAGAGCCATTTATTCCACTGCGCAGACGCGAGCCTTCAGGCACTGTGCGGCTGATGTGAAACTGAAGTCTCGCACATGCGCAGTAGAAACACTGGCTCTTTAATAGGGCGCAGTGAGGTGCCACTGCACCAGCAGGAGACTTGTTAATGACGTCATGTGTCATTCACATACATACACAGGAGAGGCGGGTTTTCCATACAGCGGGGCAGTGTTGGCGTGGAACACGCAGGGTTTCCATGCAGCAGGGCGGCGGTGACTGCAGTGTGCAGGAACCCATTTGAACCTCAAAAGAAATTAGAGGTCTAGAAGAAGACTTATACGATTGAAATGCTCTGTCTGCTCCCACACAACTGTGTCCTCTACACTGCCTTAAAGTACCCACTGCATTGATAAACTCGGTTCAAGTAAGAATGATGCTTTTTTAATGCAGATTGAATAAAGTATTTGAAACATGCCATACTAAGGGCTTCTCCGCTGGATTATATTTGCTCTACTTCCAAGTGATTGCGGAAAGGTGTGCCTCCCTCATCACCATGTGGGTCCCTGGGAGAAGATTAAACCTGAGACAAAAAACTACCATTTGGGTGAGCTGGCTATATTTTTTCTTTAAAAAGTAATTAGCATACAGCGCAGGGGCACAGGTGTGCAGTGTCACGTCTTGGGATCTAAAGGAATTTCAGGAACCCCAATTTCATCATGTTAAAGGTGGTGGGCAGAGTTTAGAACCCCCAAAACTGGTGACAGGCTCCCATTAAGAGAAGCTCCCCAACTCCTACATTGTAGTGCCCAACTGCTTGTTGTATAGGAATTTATGGCAAGTATGTTTCCCATCATTTTTTTTTATCACTATGGAAAAAAATGTGACATATATTGCATATTAATTTCCTTCAAATATTAATATTTAAATGAACTATGATTTAAAAATCTAAGTATTTTATACCACACCCTCACAGTACCTTTCTCATATGGGGATGGCTGCACTAGGTTGTTATGATAATTGATCATCAGGGATTCGGAGTGGTTGGAGTTTTGGAAGGTGCTGTTCTGAACTGATTGGGTTTGACCTGTATGCTCTTCCTTCTGGATCCTTCTGGGGACAACAGAAAAATATAGACAAAACATATGTGTCATAAAATTAATATTGTACAGTATTTTATCTAATAGTCATAACATATTCTACATCTTAGGCTAAGGTCACACATCAGGTTTTTTTTTTTAAAACCTGATCCGGTTTTGAGCTTTTAAAAAGCTCAAAACACGGATCAGGAAACGCTCCTCATAGGAGCCTATGATAAAAATCGGATTGCTTCACAAGCAATCTGTTTCCGTCTCCGGCTCTGCAGCCTTTGTGAAAAATCATGAAAGCTGCAGTTTTTGGAGCGGTTCTGCAATCTGCAATGCGGGAACCGGATTGCTCAGGATGTGTAATCCTGAGCAATGCGGTTCCCGCATATACTTTGCTTGTCCTGGCTGCCGCCGGGATAAGCAAAGTGCTCTGTGTTTAGTGAAAGTGTAAATTTAATAAATAAATGTTTGTTTAATGTCTCCTGTCAGCTGTTGTACAGTTTTATGAATGATAGCGCCGGGCTCCTCAGAGCGGCGCGCATACTATTGCTATTGGTATAGTATGTGTGCCGCTGTCTGAGGTCCTGAAGCCACTTACAGTAAGATATATGGGCAGCACTGCCCATAGATCTACTGTATAAGGCTTCAGGACCTCAGACAGCAGCGCACATACTATTCCAATAACAATAGTATGCGCGCCGCTCTGAGGAGCCTGGCGCTATCATTCATAAAACTGTACAACAGCTGACAGGAGTTAGCTGTTGTATATAACAGATTACAGCATTATATGCCCAGCTGAGTGGGTGGAAGGTCTCTAGGGGGACTGGGCACCCCCTAGAGACATTAAACATTTATTTATTAAATTTACACTTTCACTAAACACAGAACAGTTTGCTCATCCCTGCGGCAGCAGGGATGAGCAAACTATCCGGTAACCGGATTGCTCAGGATTACACATCCTGAGCAATCCGGTTACCGGATTGCGGCTTCAGCAATCTGGTTCCCGGATTGCTGAATGTCTGAAGTCAATTGCGTTCACCGCATCCGGATCTGGATGCGGTGAACGGAATTCAGGTTTTAAGTGTGACCCTAGCCAAAGACTATGATCATGGCTGGTTTTATCCATTATTTATATTGACAGATGCTTTCAGGTGGAACAAAATATAACATTTAAGTAAATGTGGCAGAGAAGACAAATTCAAAACATAGTTTATTGACTGCAAGCAGATGTTTCATTGAGAAAATCAACTTTGATTCATGGAAATAAAACCAAGGCAAACATGAAGTCCTTCACATAGTTCCAAGCTGAAATCACAAACTATTAGCCCCCTCTAATTGAGACATGCGAGGGACAATGGGCTCTGAAGTGACGGTGCTTATCTGAGAGGCTTTTAAAATACCACTGTCCCACTGTACAGAGATGTAAAAGGTTAAACTCCTAGCTTCAATTGCATTAATTACTTAGTTGCACTCATGTGTCCATTATTTACTGCAGCTAGCATCCGTAATGTAAACAGCAGGCTCAACTCCTGAGCCCATTTGATATTGTGAAAGGATTGCCACAATACATTTAAGGGCTTATAAGAACAGTATGAAGATAGACCAGTGTGTGTGAAACTACAATTTCCTTCATGCCATGGCAGCTTGTTGGGGAACACTGCTCTTGACACATAGAACGTACATTCTAGAGTATAAATCCCACAGGTTGGGACTCTCGGGTCTAAAGCAAGAGTGGATGACATTTTGTGCATTTCCCTGGCAGATTCTCGGAAACTGCAGTGATCGGGCTGGCAGATGCTTTTTGATGGCTGCTGGCCCTTTAAATTCCTCTTGTACTGTGAGCACACAGTGTTCACTACTGACTGATGCGTGCACATGTATTGAAAGATTACATCCTCAGGTTGGCCTTTGCAAAGGTTATCATGCACTTCATGAGTTGAGTAAGTGCAAGATGTGCTCCTATCCCGCAGGTGAAGACAGCAGTGACAGCCTCAGCCTCCCCAGTGATGTGTATTCCCCAGCCTTAACCTCCCCAGTGATGTATATGCTCCAACCTCCCTAGTGATGTATATGACACAGCCTCCCCAATGATGTTTATAACCCAGCCACCCCAGTGATGTATGTGCCCTAGCCTCCCAAGTGATGAACATACTCCAGCCTCTAAAGTGATATATATGCCCCAGCCTCTGTCTCCCCAGTGATGTATATGCCCCAACCTCAGCCTCCCCAGTGATGTTTATGTTTCAGCCTCCCAGGTGATGTATATACTCCAGCCTCTCAAGCTTCCTCAGTGATGTATATGCTCCAATCTCGCCAGTGATATATATTCCCCAACCTCCCCAATGAGGTATATGCCCCAGACTTCACTGTGATGTATATGCCCCAGGCTCTCCAGAAATGTATATGCCCTCAGTGTCTCCTGTAATATATTGCCCAAGCATCTCCTGTGATGTAAATAGCACAGCCCCAGCATCTCCTGCAATGTATATTTACCAGCTTCTTTTGTGCTGTATATGCCCCAGCCTCTCCTGTGATTCACACATGCCCTCAGCATCTCCAGTGATGTATATACAGTTGTGCTCAAAAGTTTACATACCCTGGCAGATTATTTGCTTTCTTGGCCTTTTTTCCAGAGAATATGAATGATAACACAAAAACTCTTTTTCCACTCATGGTTGGGTAAAGTAATTTATTGTCAAACTACTGTGTTTCCTCTTTTTAAATCGTAATGCCAACCAAAAACATCCAAATGACCCTGATCAAAAGTTCACATAATCTGGTGATTTGGGCCTGATAACATGCACAGAAGTTGACAAAAAATGGGTTTGAAAAGTAACATCCTCAACTGTGACCTGTTTGCTTGTAATCAGTGTGTGTACATAAAAGTGGAGTGAGTTTCTGGGATCCAGACAGACTCAGGCATCCTTCATCCAGCCAGTGATATTTCTGGATTGTAAATCATGTGGAAAGCAAAAGAATTGTCAACGGATCTAAGTGAAAAGATAGCTGAACTGTATAAAACAGGAAAGGGATACAAAAAGATATCCAAAGAATTGATAATGCCAGTCAGCAGTGTTCAAACCGTGATTAACAAATAGAAAATCAGGAGCTCGGTAAAAATCAAACCACGATCAGGTAGACCCACAAAAATTTTATCTACAACTGTCAGGAAAATTGTTCAGGATGCATAGAAAAACCCACAAATAACATCAGCTGAAATACAGGACTCACTGAAAGCTAGCCATGTGGCTGTTTCAAGAAGCACAATAAGAAGGTACTTAAAGAAAAACGGGCAGCAGAAGAAAGCCATTACTACGCAAATGCCACAAAGTATCTCATCTACAATACGCAAAACAGCACAGAGACAAGCCTCAAAACTTCTGGAACTAGGTAATTTGGTGTGATGAGACCAAAATCAAACATTTTGACCATAACCATAAACATTATATTTGGAGATGCATCAATTAGGGATGGGCGAATTACTCGCTACTATTCGGGACTCGCCCGAATAGTAGCGGACTCGGGGGACTCGCTACTCGCCGAGTTTCCTTAGGAATTACTCGGGGGTAGCGAGTCCCTGTACTTTTGCAGTGTATCTGTATACACTACAAAAGTACCCTAAAAGTTAATCTAAGGGGTTAAAAACAATAAACATTAATACTCACCTCCTGTACTCCTGTACCTTATGTACCGGGACCAGTACCAAAGACCTCCGGCTGTTACAGGACCTCCGAGACCACCGGGGGAAGATGGGGAAAAGGACCTTGCAGTTCAGCCAATCAGCATGCGGCTAGCGGTCACATGGGTTGTGACGCGGCTGCACTGCGGCCACATGACAAACCCATGTGACCACTAGCCGCATGCTGATTGGCTGAACTGCAAGGTCCTTTTCCCCATCTTCTCCCGGTGGTCTCGGAGGTCCTGTAACAGCCAGAGGTCTTCGGTACTGGTCCCGGTACATAAGGTACAGGAGTACAGGAGGTGAGTATTAATGTTTATTGTTTTTAACCCCTTAGATTAACTTTTAGGGTACTTTTGTAGTGTATCTGTATAGATACACTGCAAAAGTACAGGTTACTATTCGGACTCGGTGGACTCGCAACGAGTACAGAGTCTCGGACCCGGACTCGTTAGAGTCCAGCGATTCCGAGTATTTCAGGATTCGCCCATCCCTAGTATCAATGACTCACCTCAGTGGGGGCTGTGGGGTATTCAGAACCGGGCCTTCTCATCATTGTCGGAGCTGTGGGGATGCTGTCACGGTGGGGTGACCCGGTCCATGGTCGCCTGTCGGGCGGTCAGTAAAAAAATGGGGAATTGTAAAAAGGGTTAAAAGAAAAAGTAAAAATAAAATAAAGTAAAAGAGTTTGTTGTGACGCCACCGGTGGAAGGCGGGTGGTAGGGACCGCTGCTGCGGTCCAGGAGCTCTGGGGATGATGGAGTTGCAGTTGTGATGGTGTAGCTCCCCACGGGAGGAGCAGATCCCCAGGGCATCTGGACTCTAGATGATTTAGGATGATGGGGAGCCAGCGGGCCTTCCCCAACTATTAGTGGCAACCAGACCGCAGAGGCACCACACTCCTCCTGAGCAAAGGTTAGCGAGTCCTCATGTTAAGATCGTGTTAAGTGAGGTACAAGTGAAACTCAAAACACATAATACACACATAAAGCAATCAAAGAAAATGAACAAAAGTTTTTCTTCCTTTACGAGAGGTGCTAGGCTTAAAGTTTCATAACAAAAATCACACTGAGTATAAAAAGGCTAAGGGTGCTTTCCCACTACGATTTCTTCATTTCCGATGCTGTCCGATAAAAATCGGACAGAATCGGACCGATTTTCGGACCCCATGCATCCCTATGGGGATCGGACCGAATCGGATGTGCACTAAATGCCATCCGATTTGGTCTGATCCGATTCTGTCCGATTTTTGCCGATTTTTTTCAGGTGAAAAAAATCGTTGCCTGCAACGATTTTTTCATCCGATTACAAAATCTGACAGACTCGGATCGGACCAAATCGGATGGCATTTAGTGCACATCCGATCTGACCCGATCCCTAATATGGGGCCCTATGGAGAAGGGTCCGAGGAAACATCTGATGTCTCCTCGGACCCTACTTTACTGTACTGAGCATGCTCAGTACAGTAAAACTGCTCAACTAGGAGCACAGGGGTTAAAAAAAAAAAAAAAGTTAATGCTCACCTCCCCCCGAGCCCCGCCGTCTCCCGCCATCTTCCTGGAGGTTCCCGGTGGCTCCCGCAGGCTCCCGGTATCTGCAGAGGTCTTCTGCAGTTCAGGACCTGCGGTGATGTCACAGTCACATGACCGCGGGTTCACCATGGTAATCCGCGGTCACATGACTGTGACATCACCACAGGTCCTATACAGCAGAGGAAGACCTCTGCAGCCACCGGGAGCCTGCGGGAGCCACCGGGAACCTCCAGGAAGATGGCGGGAGACGGCGGGGGCTCGGGGGGAGGTGAGCATGAACTTTTTTTTTTTTCCTTTTTTTCAGCCTCCGGCTACGATTTTATGCCGGAATCGGGTGCCTATTTGGCACCCGATTCCAGGCATCAGAAGTGAGCCGATGCTGTCCGATTTATATCGGACAGCATCGGCTCCCTAAAAATCGTAGTGTGAAAGCACCCTAAGACTATAAAAATAAAGGCTATGGGCATATAAAAGAAGTAGAAAATGCACAGAAAAAGTGAGAAATGATAAAAGAAAACATTTGTGAATGCGGCAAACAAAAGCAACCGTGTCCAAACATTGACCCGGTAAGTATCACTCACCGGGCAGTTCGTGATTGTAAGAGTCAGTGTAGTTCTTTTGGTCTTCGGGGGGACCCACCACCAACAAACCCCCAACGGCGGCCCTAGGTGAGCGACAGGGCGTAGGACCACTATTTTTTGGCTCACAGAGTGGGTTTTAGTTCGTGGTTACAGGTGCAGTAGAATCAGGTAACCTTAAAACATTTCAAAAGCACACACTTGTTGAAAACCAACAGGGAGCACACCAAAGCATGCTAACTATATGCAACAAGTTCTAACCATTCACCATCCATGATTAAAATGTTCAACAATAAACAGCTACTATGGTTCCGACATTCCCCTACTCACAACGGTCCCACGGGGCCCCCTGGGATGGTGCAGCCTAGAGCGGAGCCGTCTCTACCTCTCCGACTCCACTAGACAAGTGGGTTCACCTGAGCTTTGGCCTGCCGCTGCTCCATTTCGGCGACCTCTGGGTCATCAGGAAGTCAGGAGTCCACACAGCGTAAGATCGTAGTGGCTGGTGTTCTGGCCACCGGTCTTGCAGGTTTCCCGCCTCCGAGTGGACGGGGCGATGGTGCATCGGGGCTACGCGACACATTGGGATACCTCGCGACCCCCTCAACCCCAGTGCGGTGCTCTCCGCGAGTCTGCAAGTCACTGACCTCATCGGTTTCTGGGTCCTTTCTGGGCCATCATGGGGGTCCACCTCCTCGATCCCAAGTGCCGGGGCCCTCCGAGCGCTGCTCGTCGTGGCACGGCTACAGTTCTCTGCCTGCAGAAGCTAACGACCCATCGGGGGCATCTGGTCCAGGACCAGCTTGGGCAACTGGCTCTGTCCCTTCTCTGGTTAGCTGGGGGAGTCCTCCGCTGCCACCCCACACTCCGGGTTGCCTTGGCCTTTTGGACACCATGTGGATGCTGAAGGTTCCGCCACACTATTTCCAGTTTGCGCCAGAGTCTGCCTCTGCCCCCTCCTTTCGTGCCTCTTCTATCTGGCCATCGGTCACACCCCTGGGTTGAGCGACACAGTTCATGGGTCCACCCTCCCAACTCTTGGAGGGTGAAGGGGCGTAGGCCATCTTTCGCGCTGTGTGCTGGCCTGGTCCACGATTGGGGACCATGGCACACACCCCAGCCAGCACATGCTTTCAGTCTCTCAGGGCTACCATTGCTCAGGCCCAAAAACACAGTCTCTTTGTTGTAGTCTGTAAGGCGCACAAGACCCAGCGATACCGGGATGGTAGATCCTTTTCATAACGCCAGATCTGACTCGCCCCAGCGGTGGCCGTGGGGTAGTCAGAACCGGGCCCTCTCGTCGTCGTCGGGGCTGTGGGGATGCTGTCACGGTGGCGTGACCCAGTCCATGGTCCCCTGTCGGGCGGTCAGTAAAAATAATGCAGAATTGTAAAAAGGGGTAAAAGAAAAAGTAAAAATAAAATAAAGTAAAAGAGTTTGTTGTGACGCCACCCGTGGAAGGTGGCCGGTAGGGGCCGCTGCTGCAGTCTGGGACCTCTAGGGATGATGGAGTTGCAGCTGTGATGGTGTGGCTCCGGTAGTCCTTGGCAACCAAGATGGTTTGTCCAGTACACCCCCGTTTGTGCCCCCTTCTCTTGGGCCTGTCTTTTCAGCGCTGGCTATCCTTCTCCTTCCTGCACACACCCCGCACGCAGAGCCCAGATCCAGCAGCCACGGGCCTTCTTAAGTGACCACCAGCAGGGTCCCCTGGCCCTAGTATGGCTGCCTTCTCTGCGCTGCGTCGGGAGTTGGCCATGACTCAATGACTCATAGAGATCTCGTGGCCCCCGGTTCTGTGGTTGGAGCTTGGAGCATTCCCACCACCTTCAGGGCCGGGCCCCTATTTCGCACCCTTTTCTTCTACTTCACAGCTGATTCTGGTGCGCGGGTGGATCGCTCACTGCCCGCTTCCCTAGGACTCCTTCTGTCTGCCTACGGTCTGTAACCCTGGGACCCGGGGTAAGCCTCATTGTAGCTCAGGTCTCTGGGTCCATGCTCTCTGTCTTCTCTGTCCCTTGTCCTCCTCCGACTGACTGCCTACTTCCCGTGGTGTCCTCTCTTTGTTTCCCACCTTTACCTAACTGCTTCCTGTGCTAACTACCCACCCACCACATGTCTCTCCCGCCATGCCACAGCTGCCTGAGCCATCCCACTGCCTGGGTTCACCTGCTCACTCTGGGACGGGGTGTGTTGCGTGAGTTTGTGGGTGACTAGACTTACCGGTTCCGATTGTCGCAAACTATTAGTGGCGACGGGACCGCAGAGGTGCCAAACTAACAAGACCTATGATGAAATGAACACCATTTCTACTGTAAAGCACAGAGGTGGATCACTGATGATGTGAGGATGTGTGAGCTACAAAAGCACAGGAAACTTGATCAAAGTTGAAGGAAAGATGAATGCAGCACATTATCATCAAATACTGGAGGCATATTTGCACTCATCAGCCCAGAAGGACATACTTGAACGATCCAACATGGCAATGATTCCTAACATAAGGTCAATTTGACCTGTCATTGGCTACAGCAGAACAAAGTGAAGGTTCTGAAGTGGCCATCTCAGTCTCCTGACCTCAGTATCATTGAGCCACACTGGGGAGAACTCAAGTGCGCAGTTCATACAGGAAAGCCCAGGAATTTACAGGAACTGGAGGCTTTATGCCAAGAAGAATTGGCAGCTTTACCACCTGAGAAAATAAAGAGCCTCATCCACAACTACCACAGAAGACTTTAAGATGACATTGATATTAGCGGGAGCAATACATGGTATTAAGTAGTGGAGTATGTGACCTTTTGATCAGGGTCATTTGGATGTTTTTGGTTGTCATTATGATTTAAAAAGAAAAACACAGTATATTAACAATAAATGGCTTCACCCAACCCCTAAACATAAGTACAAAAAATGTTTTTGTGTTATCATTCATATTCTCTGAAAAAAGGCCCAGAAAGAACAAAATCTGCCGGGGTACGTAAACCTTTGAGCACAACTGTATGCACCAGCCTCTCTTGTGTTGTATATACCCCGAGTTTCTCCTGTAATTCAGCCCCCATGTCTCCTGTGTATGCTCCAGCCCCAGCGTCTCCTGTGATGTATACACTCCAGTCACAGCTTTTCCTATGTGATGTACAGTTGTGGTCAAAATTATTGACACCCCTGCAATTCTGTCAGATAATACTCAGTTTCTTCCTGAAAATGATTGCAATCACAAATTCTTTGGTATTATTATCTTCATTTAATTTGTCTTCAATGAAAAAACACAAAAGAGAATGAAGCAAAAAGCAAAACATTGATCATTTCACACAAAACTCCAAATATGGGCCAGACAAAAGTATTGGCACCCTCAGCCAAAATAACTGCGATCAACCGCTTCCGGTAACCATCAATGAGTTTCTTACAATGTTCTGTTGGAATTTTAGACCATTCTTCTTTGGCAAACTGCTCCAGATCCCTGATATTTGAAGTGTGCCTTCTCCAAACTGCCATTTTTAGATCTCTCCACAGGTGTTCTATGGGATTCAGGTCTGGACTCATTGCTGGCCACCTTAGAAGTCTCCAGTGCTTTCTCTCAAACCATTTTCTAGTGCTTTTTGAAGTGTGTTTTGGGTCATTGTCCTGCTAGAAGACCCATGACCTCTGAGGGAGACCCAGCTTTCTCACACTGGGCCCTACATTATGCTGCAAAATTTGTTGATAGTCTTCAGACTTCATAATGCCATGCACACTGTCAAGCAGTCCAGTGCCAGAGGCGGCAAAGCAACCCCAAAACATCAGGGAACCTCCGCCATGTTTGATTTTAGGGACCGTGTTCTTTTCTTTGAATGTCTCTTTTTTTCTCCTGTAAACTCTATGTTGATGCCTTTGCCCAAAAAGCTCTACTTTTGTCTCATCTGACCAGAGAACATTCTTCCAAAACGTTGTAGGCTTTCTCAGGTAAGTCAAAATGTAAGAAAAACGGCACTCACCAGGTCAGCAGGTAACGAGATCTTTATTGCGGGAACATACAAAGTGCAAGGAGGGGGCGCCGAGGTGACAACGGGTCCGTTTCGGGCGAAGGCCCTTCTACCACCGGTCGCACTAGTGCTTCCCGCCTCACATGCATATTCCACTGCCTAAGAAGGATTACTGGTCATAGTGGTGCCCCTTTTCGTTTCTGTTGGATTTTATTGGATTTCTCAGGTAAGTTTTGGCAAACTCCAGCCTGGCTTTTTTTATGTCTCGGGGTAAGAAGTGGGGTCTTACTGGGTCTCCTACCATACAGTCCCTTTTCATTCAGATGCCGACGGATAGTACAGGTTGACACTGTTGTACCCTCGGACTGCAGGGCAGCTTGAACTTGTTTGGATGTTAGTCGAGGTTCTTTATCCACCATCTGCACAATCTTGCGTTGAAATCTCTCGTCAATTTTTCTTTTCCGTCCACATCTAGGGAGGTTAGCCACAGTGCCATGGGCTTTAAACTTCTTGATGACAATGCGCACGGTAGACACAGGAACATTCAGGTCTTTGGAGATGGACCTGTAGCCTTGAGATTGCTCATGCTTCCTCATAATTTGGTTTCTCAAGTCCTCAGACAGTTCTTTGGTCTTCTTTCTTTTCTCCATGCTCAATGTGGTACACACAAGGACAGAGGACAGAGGTTGAGTCAACTTTAATCCATGTCAACTGGCTGCAAGTGTGATTTAGTTATTGCCAACACCTGTTAGGTGCCACAGGTAAGTTACAGGTGCTGTTAATTACACAAATTAGAGAAGCATCACATGATTTTTCTAACAGTACCAATACTTTTGTCCACCACCCCCTTTTTTATGTTTGGTGTGGAATTATATCCAATTTGGCTTTAGGACAATTCTTTTTGTGTTTTTTCATTTAAGACAAATTAAATGAAGATAATAATACCAAAGAATTTGTGATTGCAATCATTTTCAGGTAGAAACTGAGTATTATCTGACAGAATTCCAGGGGTGTCAATACTTTTGTCCACAACTGTATATGCTCCTATGCCAGTGTCTCCTTTGTGATGTATATACAGCAGTCTCATTGTCTCTGATGTGATGTATACAGCAGTTTTGATGTCTCTCAATGTCTGCTATGTGATATATACTGCAGACCTCCCACTGCTTGAGTACTATAAATATTATGAGAGCAGTGTTGCATTTCACATTTTAATATACAGTACAGTGATGGCCAAATGTTTTGAGAATGACACCAAAATTATATATTTTCACATGATCTGCTGCCCTCTGGTTTTTATTTGTGTTTGTCTGATGTTTATATCACATACAGAAATATAATTGCAATCATATTATGAGTACCAAAAGGTTATATTGACAGAATGAGTTAATGCAGCAAGTTAATATTTGCAGTGTTGACCCTTCTTCTTCAGGACTTCTGCAATTCTCCCTGGCATGCTCTCAATCAACTTTTGGACCAAATCCTGACTGATAGCAGTCCATTCTTGCATAATCAATGCTTGCATTTTGCCAGAATTTGTTGGTTTTTGTTTGTCCACCCGTCTCTTGATGATTGACCACAAGTTCTCAATGGGATTAAGATCTGGGGAGTTTCCAGGCCCTGGAGCCTTTTTGACAACAATGGAAGCTCTCTCCTTGAAGTTCTTGATGATACGATAGATTGTTGGCTGAGGTGCAATCTTTCTAGCTGCGATACTCTTCCCTGTTGGGCCATTTTTGTGCAGTGCAATGATGGCTGCACGTGTTTCTTTAGAGATAACCATGGTTAACTGAAGAGAAACAATGATACCAAGCACCAGCCTCCTTTTAAAGTGTCCAGTGGTGTCATTCTTACTTAATCATGACTGATTGATCGCCAGCCCTGTCCTCATCAACACCCACACCTGTGTTAATGGAACAATCACTAAAACGATGTTAGCTGCTCCTTTTAAGGCAGGACTGCAATGATGTTGAAATGTGTTTTGGGGGTTAAAGTTCATTTTCTAGGCAAATATTGACTTTGCAAGTAATTGCTGTTAAGCTGATCACTCTTTATGACATTCTGGAGTATATGCAAATTGCCGTTAGAAAAACTGAAGCAGTAGACTTTGTAAAAATTAATATTTGTATCATTCTCAAAACTTATGGCAATGACTGTACATCTGTGTTCTGAACAATTTCTGCTAAAAGTCCTTTATATAGCTTATCATCACAAACAACAGACTTCACTCCAGACCGATGCAAAGCTGTAAAATCAGTGTTTGGCTAGGGTCATACTTGCGTTTTTTCCATGCGTTTTTCACAAAACACATCCTTAGACTCCCATACAAAAAAACACATGCCCCAATCCCAAAAACGCATGTCTAAAGTGCCATGCGTTTTTGGGATGCGTTTTTGGCTCAGCACCAAAAAATGCATCATGCTGCATTTTTTGGTGATTTTTCAAAAACGCATGCGTTTTTCAACATGAGGCCCTATGGGAAACGCATGCGTTTTTTAACATGAGGCCCTATGGGAAACGCATGCGTTTTTGCATGGCACTAAATGGAACCATGCGTATTCGCATGCGTATTTGCATGCATTTTTTAAGGCTGCCCCACACCTAACAGCAAAAACGCAGGCTGAAAAAAGCAACCTTAAAAAACACATGCAAGTGTGACCCTAGCCTTTAAAAGCAATCAATATCACCGAACATGACAGCCGCACCAAAGAGAAGCTGCACCACGCAGCACATTAGGGATAAATTAATTAATTGTGTGACCAAATATAGCAGGTAATGTTCAGGTTGATAATTTTGTGTGACCCAAGAATGATGGTAGAAATATCGAAATGGCCATGGGCATTAAAAAGGTTCCCTGCCTCTGCTCTAAAGGATGCATTAGTGAGAGCTATGGATACCATGCAGACCCTGGCTGCACAACTGTAATCAGATACACTTTTCTCTGAAATACTATGGTGTTTCAGAGAGTATCATCTGTAAAGATCCTGGTGGGGATTACAGCTGGAGAGGAGGCTATCTAGCTCCACTTCTGGTCGGCTCTGGGAAACGCTGTCAAGGAGCAGAACCATATTAGGGTATGTCCTCACGGTCCGGAGGAGCTGCGTGTTGGAGCAGCTCCTCCGGACCTGAGGGAAGCCGCAGGTGGCCGCAGGGAGACCGCAGCCGCCCTGTACTCACCATGTGCGGCGGGTGCAGGGCGGCTTCTCCCTGCAGTCACCCGATGGGAGCCGCTTCCGACTCCGCAGAATGAAATAAACATGCTGCTGAGGAGCGGACTACCGGAAAAGACACTGCGGGCGGGTCACGCATAGTGAGGATGGGATTTCTTGAAATTCCATCCACTATGCCACTACTGTACTACACAGCGTTTTGGACGCAGCACAAAGACGCTGCGTCCAAAACGCTACGTATCCTGATCGTGAGGATGCACCCTTAGTCTTGCCGGATCCTAAACTTATGATTTCACTGAAATATTCCTGGCTGCAACCAGGTACTGATTCATGCAGCCTGCGATTTGGGCAGCATGAATATGATGACAGGTTCCCTTTAAGATTATGCGGTTCTAGTAAAATCTTTTTTTTTCTGTAATAGCTTTGAGTGAAAAAATAAGAACGATAATTAGATCAGTATCAATCCCCACCTTCCCAGAAAAAGAAACCAAATGCTCTGTGAATAACTTCTAATTAGAGGCAGGGTGACCTGATTCTTATTATCAGGAACAATAGTTTTTTATAATTAGTTTAGGAATACTCACAGGATTTGTGACATCAAAAATTCTACTATTATTATCCCATACATTTTCATTTTTGTGTTCTGGCATTTTTACTTTCAAGGTATACATATACATGGAAATGAAGGGACCAGATGTGGTACATGATATAGACTTTAAAGTGTGGCCAACAGTCACTCACTTATTCTTCATTTTTCGTGATTCCCTCCTTTTTTCTTGTTGCAGTTGTTCAATCTTTTGCTGCATCTCTTCCTGCTTAGCAATGATAGCGTGAATCATAGCCATAGCCGCATTCACCTCTTCCTATAACATTATCGATAGAGGGAATATAAATTTTTGATATTAATGATGACTTATGATTATGAAATCCTAAAAAAAAAATCTAAATACTGCAGAGATTTGTTAATTCAGTGTTAAAGGAGTGGGCCACCACTTTTCTACTGATGACCTGTCTCTAGAATAAGACATTAATATCTGATTAGTGAAAATGCAACAGGCCATTAGCCATTACCGGCGGAGGTGGCGGACGTTGCCAGTATACAGCAGCTCCGTTATTTCTCTAGTGGCCACGGAAGAGTACTACAGAACTATCCCCTATATGATATATGGTCACTATAGTTTTGAAAGAGTTGCTGTGTACCAGTAACATCTGGGAACTGTTTGGTGTCTGCCACCATCAACAGCTGATTTAATGGGGCGACAGCTGTTGCATCCCCAGCGATCAGATATTTATAACCTATACCAGGGGTCTCAAACTCGCGGCCCGAGGGCCGCATGCGGCCCCTGGGGCTTCACTATGCGGCCCGCGGCACCTTGGACAACTTAATGATGCATCTCCCCAGTGCAGGCCTAACCAGCTCTGCCACTCAGCAAGATCAATGCAAGCTGCCAGCCAATGAGAGGCCCGCAGCTGACGGCACAATATGACGTCATATGCGGGCCTCTGGCTGGCAGACTGCATTGATCTTGATGAGCAACAGAGCTTATCTGAGCAGCGGCTGGAGGAAGTCATAGCACAGCGGAGGCCGGAAGTCAGTACAGTGGGGACCGCGGCGGCCCCCTGCACTGGAGCGATGCATCATTAAAGTGAGAAAAGTGTGAGTGTTCGTGAGAAAGTGTGTGTGTGAGGGTGAGTGTGTGAGTGAGGATGTGTGTATAAGAAAGTGTGTGCGAATTTCAGTGTGTGTATGAGTGTGAGTGTAAGAGTGTGTATGAGGATGTGTGTGAGAGTGTGTGTGTGTGTGGGTTTGTGTGTGGGTTTATGTGTGAGTGTGATAGAGTGTGTATTTGAGTGTGTAAAAAGAAGGTAAAACAGGATGGGGGTCATCACTATAAAAGTAGATCAGGATGGGGCACATCACTATAAAAGGGAATCGGTATGGGGACATCATCACTAAAGGGGATCAAAATGGGGACATCACTACTAAAGGGGAATGGGATGGGGACATCACTAGAAAAGGGGATCATGATGGGGGACATCACTACAAAAGGGGACCATGATCGATGGGGGACATCACTAGAAAAAGGGATCAGGATGGTGGACATCACTAGAAAAAGGGATCAGGGTAGGGATCATCACTAGAAAAAGGGATCAGGATGGGGGACATCACTAGAAAAGGTGATCAGGATCGAGGACATCAGTAGAAAAGGACATTACTACAGGATGGGGACATTACTACAAGAAAGGGATTAGGATTTGTACTTTACTACATTGAGCAAAAAATTCTGGTATTTCTAAAAATATCACTTAGTCCTACAAGAGATGCGGCCCCCGCTATAAATGTTTTTCTATGTGCGGCCCACCAACCCAGCCGAGTTTGAGACCCCTGACCTATACTAAGGATAGGCCATCAATAAAACAGTAGCAGTCAACCTCTGTAAGGTATTACAGTAACTAGCTAAAATGTTGTTTGTTTTTTTTAAAATACCCCGTTAAGGATTTCTGAGGTGCAGTAATACTAGGAGGGGATTCCTAATCTAAGGTCTCCATGAATTATCCAAGACATAGTAACTCCCTTTAGAGGACCGAGCATGTTCATGCATTACACAGGCCCACTGATTTAAATAGACACAATGCAAAGCTTCATTTCCACTATACTTTAGAGGCACTGCTAATGTGTTACCATATAGACTGGGCGTTTCAGCAGGGGGACACCCTGTGATTATCTTATCTTTCGAGGTTCTAATCAAAGCAAATTATAAAAAATAGATGTCTCAAATAATACACAAAAGCATTAAATTGAAACTTCACATTTATTAAGCTTCCTTTCCCACTCAGCAGTATTTGGAGAAAATCTTTTAGAATTGATTCGAACATCAATGATACAATAGAAATACTTAGTTAAAGGGATCCTGACATGTCCAGAAATGCTATTTAACTGTAGATATAGTGGTAATCTGCAGGTAAATAGCATTTAAATCAAGTTAGGCAGGAGTACTGAAAGAGCAGCTACAGGGAGAAAATTAAGTTATATTCTATCTGCAGCCACTTGCCTCCAGTGATTAGAATGGTGCTGGGAGGAAGTAACAGTCACTGCTCTGTACACAGGGAGCGCACTGTAATCATCTCCCTGCATCTAGCCTGATAACTTGCTCCATACGAATACACCACACAAACCCTGCAGAGCATGCTGCTAATCATGGTGTCTGAGAGTGATTACAGTGCGCTCTCTGTGTAATGACCGCTGAGTGTAACCGCTCTCTGCACTGTCCTAATAATTGGAAGCCGCAGCAAGAAGAATACATCTTATGGCCGCTTTACACGTCCCAACATCGTTTCGATATTATATACAACGGCACGGGAGCGCGCACATTTTTGGCAGAAATCCAAGATCGTATAGGAGATGTCACACAGGGAGATATCGGCAGGCTACACAACTGCGATGTCTACGCCCCCTCATGCGAGCGACCCAGGGAACGACCATTTAACATGGCAGTGAATAGGGGAAGTCGCTCTCCAAGTCGGTGTTGGGCTGTCACACAGCAAGATCCTGCCAGATCGTCCATCTAATATCGGGCAGTTGGAGAGCCTGCACAATTCTTCCCCGATATCGTTTTGGCATCGTTCTTGCATCGAATTGCACATTTACACCACACAACGCACGAACAATATCGGGGCCAACGCACGAACCACGTGACTTTTTATCGAAGTTGGACGACGATATCGGGACGTGTAAAGTGGCCATTAATTTTGTCATTGAAGTTGATGCTCCAATATATCACCTGAACATGATTTAAATACCATTTACCTGCAAATTAGCGTTATATCTGCAGGTAAATAAACATTTTTGCAGGTGAAAGGTTCCTTTTATACCTAATGAGCAAGAAATGTAAAATAAGTATATAACAAAATTCTTCAAGTATAATTTTCATCCCAATTAGAGATGAGTGAGCCTTTCAAGGTTCAGCTTGGTTCACCAAACATCCTGGTGGTGAGCAAATCAGTTCGGGTGCTTTACGTTTGCGATGCACTGGAGCAAGCACCGCTGTGATCGAGTAGAATTGGTGCTTGGCTCAGTGCGAGCCGTGTGCAGTGTTTGATCCAAAATTAGGTGAAGTGTTTGTCCAAAATTAGAAATGTTTTACTTATGGCTGGCTGTATGTTGGCGCAGACCTGAACTTTCAATCAGTGACGTCTACTTAGAATCCGGTCAAGTTCGGGGTCATGAACGGTGCAACAATAAGTTTGGCTATAAAGTTTGAACCTGAATTTCAAAGGTTCGCTCATCACTGTTCCCCTTCAGTCACACTGGCTTTCATACAGGGATCGTTTCTCCTGTCCTCACTGTACCCCCTGCTCAGAATTTCACTTTGAATGATGAGAGCCACTTAGAAATGGCATCTAATCTAAGCTTATACTTATACTATACTAGGAAAAAGGCCCGATGCTGTCGCATCGGGAGTCGGGTGAGATGAAGTTGGGGGGCGGGGTGTTTGGGATTGAAGCCATTAGGTGTGACTTGACCCTGTGGGGTGTGAGCAGGGGCAGTGTGGGGAGTGAGGGCATGTGGGGGGGTAAGAGGGGTGAGCAGGGGCAGTGTGGGGAGGTGAAAGGGATAAACATTGGCAGTGTGGGGTGAGTGGGGGCATGAGGAAGGGCAGTGTGGGTGATTGTGGTGGGGTTAAGCAGAGGCAGTGTGGGTGATTGTGGGCAGTTGGGGGGGTGAGAGAGGTAAGGAGTGATGATATACAGGGGGTAAGAGGAGTGAGCGGGGCCAGTGTGGGTGAGTGTGGGGTAATCAGGGGCAGTGTGGGTGATTGTGGGCAGTTGGGGGGGGTGAGAGGGGTAAGGAGTGATAAGATAGGGGGGGTAAGAGGAGTGAGCAGGGCCAGTGTGGGTGATTGTGGTAATTTGGGGGGGGGGTGAAAGGGGTAAGGAGGGTGTATGGGTCAGTGGGGGGGGACAGACTGTCACACACACAGAGTATATACACACTGTCACACACAGTATATAGTATATAGACAGTGTCACACACAGTATATAATATATACACACTGTCACAGACAGTATATAGTATATATACACACTCTCACACACAGTATATAGTATATAGACACTGTGAATGTCACACATAGTATATAGCATATACACAGTCACACACAGTATATAGTATATACAGACTGTAGATATGGGCGTGTCTCTCCATCGCTCCCTCTCGGTCTCCTCGTGTCTGGTGGGCGGGGTGTGGTGGTGAGTGGGCGGGGAGTAGGCGGGGTCTGTGGTGATTGATGGTTCCCATGTGAGTGTGAGACCATATGGGCCGCCCCCTCCCGTTGTGACGACCATCCCCTGTGAGGCCGAGCTGCTGGTAGGCAGCACCCCGAGAAACCCGAGACCCTTAACCCCTATACAGGGATCTGGAATTACAGCAGAGCCCAGGGGGTAGATGCCTATATGAGCAACAGAGCCGGGGAGGTCGCCAGGGGAAAATCAAGACCCGAAAAACGAAGTCAGAAGTCCGAGTCAAAACCGAGAGGGCAGCGAAGGTACAAAATCGTCAGGCAGTAGCAGAGTCAAAAATCCAGGCAAAGGTCAAGGGCAAAAACCAAGAGGGCAGCTGAGGTACAAAATCAATAGGCAGAGGCAGAGTCAGAAATCCAGGCAAGGTCAGACACGAAACTAAACACACACTATCACTGGGGAACCAAAACTATATCTGGCGGCCTGCAAGACAGGCTCCAATGTATTTGAAGGGCGCAGTTACCTCCCATAGGCTGGAGCTCACAGCCTGATGACCTCATCCGGACCGCCCCTAGATCCAGGCCAGATGGAGATGCACGACTGGCTCCACCCACGCCACCTCTGACAGAAGAACGCAGGCTGCGCCTAACGGACACCTCTACAGGGCCCGCTCCTCTGCGACCAACACCACCCAGAGGGGAAACACAGCGGCCCTCAGCGACAGAGGCAGACGTCGCGGGAGCAGTTCCATATGAGGACAAGGCCCTCCTATCACCGGCGCCACCAGCCAAAGGAATCCGGCTCCTCCCAGCGGCCGAGGCAGGAACACCAGCCACCGAGTCCAATGGCGATGTGACACCCGTGCTCTGGTCTCCAGGAATGCAGTGAAGAGATTTGTCCGGAGCGCAGTGTGCGGACGGCGGGGATCGGGGAGAGTGGCTCCGGGGCTCTGACACTGCACGGCGGGCGGTGCGTGCGGCGCTGTTCGCTGCTTGAAGACGCCTGGATCTGCGGGATCTTATAGATCTCCAGCGCCCCGTCATGGAGGAGGAGGACATGCCGTATCGCCGGGGTGAGTGCGGCGGCGGCGGCAGCATGACAGCGGTGGAGGCAGTAGCGTGCGGGGGTGTGCGGTGACGGGAGGCAGGAGGGAGCCGCCGGCAGCCCGTGGCATGGGTGTAGTAATATGGCGGCGCTTCCGGGGTAGGCATAATCATCAGTTTAGCGCAGGCGCCCTTGCTCCATAGCGGCACAGTGGCCGGAAGCTCTAAACTGATGATTATGTATAGAGATATTTTATGGTCCTGTAAAGGTAGGACTGGAGCTGATATATCAGTCCATGCACAATATTTTTGTGTAACAACTTTTACACATTGTGTTCTCTTAGTAATCTGGCATTTTGGCACCCATGACATCTCACAAGTGTGGCATATCAAGATGCTGATTAGACAGTATGATTATCACACAGACTAGCCACAATAAAAGCTCTAATAGGTGCAGTTTTACAGTTTTGAAGGGGTCTGGGAGGGTCAGAAAACCAGTCAATATCTGGTGTGACCACCATGCCTCATGCAGTGCAACACATCTCCTTCATATCGAGTTGATCAGGTTGTTGATCGTGGCCTGTAGAATGTTGGTCCACTCCTCTTTAATGGTTGTGTTATGTTTCTGGATATTGTCAGGAACTTGCACACGCTGTCATATATGCTGATCCAGAGCATGCTCAATGGGTGACATGTCCGGTGACTATGCTGGCCATGCAAGAACTGGGATGTTTTCAGTTTCCAGGAATTGTGTATAAATCCTTTCAACATGGGGCCATGCATTATCCTGCTGCACCAAGACGTGATGGTTGTGGATGAATAGCACAAGGGGCCTCAGGATCTTGTCAAGATATCTCTGTGCATTCAAAAAGGCATCAATAAATTGCACCTTTGTTCGTTGTCCAAAACATATGCCTTTCCTTACTATAACCCAACTACCACCATGGGTCACTCATATCAACGCTGACATCAGCAAACTGCTCTCACACACAACTCCATACACACAGTCTGCCATCAGCCATGTACAGTGAGAAGCGGGATTTGTCCACTCAAGTGGACTTACACAGTCAGCAACACCAAAAACAACAAGTGTATTTAGTACCCTGATTAACTGGACGGGAACCTATATGTTCTTATGCAAAAAAATATAAATGTTTATTACATGTCAGATGCACAAAAAACACAGGATCCAATCCTTATAAATTTGTCAAAAAGGACAGACCAGGCAGTTGGGGGAGACAAAGGCACAGGAAGTGCAAGGATCCTCCATGTTACCTCAATGGGCAAGGTTGCAAGATAGTGGACAAATCACTAAAACAGATTGGGAAATGACATTACAACCCCTGACAAAAATTATGGAATCACCTGGCTCGGAGGATGTTCATTCAGTTGTTTAATTTTGTAGAAAAAAAGCAGATCACAGACATGGCACAAAACTAAAGTCATTTCACATGGCAACTCTCTGCCTTGAAGAAACACAAAGAATTCTTGAAAAAAAAATGTACTAGCCAGTAACGTTTACTTTTGTAGACCAAGCAGGGGAAAATTATGGAATCACTCAATTCAGGGGAAAAAATTATGGAATCACTCAATTCAGGGGAAAAAATTATGGAAACACCCTGTATATTTTTATTCCCAAAACTAACACCTGCATCAAATAAGATCTGCTCGTTAGTCTGCATCTAAAAAGGAGTGATCACACGCATTATAATAATTGGAGGACTATGAGGGTGTATTATAATAATTGGACA
>JARQOC010000001.1:499539788-499758226 GCA_033576535.1 Allobates femoralis | reverse complement strand
AGGTACAAAATCAATAGGCAGAGGCAGAGTCAGAAATCCAGGCAAGGTCAGAGACAAAACTAAACATACACTATATCACTGGGGAACCAAAACTATATCTGGCGGCCTGCAAGACAGGCTCCAATGTATTTGAAGGGCGCGGTTACCTCCCATAGGCTGAGCTCACAGCCTGATGACCTCATCCGAACCGCCCCTAGAGCCAGGCCAGATGGAGATGCACGACTGGCTCCACCCAGCCCACCTCTGACAGAAGAACGCAGGCTGCGCCTAACGGACACCTCTGCAGGGCCCGCTCTTCTGCGACCAACACCACCCAGAGGGGAAACACAGCGGCGCTCAGCGACAGAGGCAGACGTCGCTGGAGCAGGTCCATATGAGGACAAGGCCTTCCTATCACCAGCACCACCAGACGAAGGAATCCGGCTCCTCCCAGCGGCCGAGGCAGGAACACCGGCCACCGAGTCCGATGGCGATGTGACAGGTGTCATGTGTGTGTTGACTATGGCATTGATATGTAGTTGTCACCTTTACAGTCAGGACGCACCTCTTTTTACAAACACACAGGTTAAGGAACACTATAGCCGTCACCATTTGTCTGAAAAATATGTTTGTCAGACAAAAACATGTTGCAGTGTAACCAACATGCCGAGGCACATTGGTTACACCTCAACATGGTGGTTTTGGCCACATTATGTAGCATGTCCCAATACAACATGATGTTAGTGTCTTGTTTTGGATATGTAGGTTGCAATGTGTGTGTTTGGCATTGTCACATACTCACCACGCAGCCTGGCTATCCTGGCCCGAAGATCTACAATGCGCCCTAAGCACTTGTGCTTAAGGTCAGCAATATTTTTTTTAAATTTGTTTGGAGGTCCTCTCCACCCCCAGTTTGTGCAGCAGGGCCCGCTGTATCTGTGGCGCCCTGCTCACGTAGGTAACCACAGATCTCTCTAATGCACAGCTGGGTTTCCACAGCAGGTATCTACTATGAAAAACATCTTCCACCCCGGCACAGTAGGGGAGCACCACTTGCTGCCCTTAGGCAAGATCCCCTAAATATACTGCTGCTGGGGGAGGAGCTAGTTAGAGTGTGTGCAGACATTAGAAGAGCTGCAAGGAAGTCCTGGTGATCGGTGCTGCGTCCACAAGCCTAAGTGGGACTGAAGGCAGGGAGTCCAGAGCAGAAAAGGGGACAAGAAGCTTGGAGGGAGTTCGTCCCAGGAGAAACGCCGGATATTGGGGATCTGCACCTGTGGGGAACTATAGGCCCACAGAAAACCCCATTGCACTGTGGAAGCTTCAGCTACCTGGTCTCCCAGGAGGGTCAAGAGAGGGAGCCAGGAACAGAAGGCCAGCTGCAGTGTCCAGAGAGGGTTATCCCGGAGACCGCACAGGAGGAGAAAGAGACAGGCAAGAGAGAGAGAGTGGAGGCAAGTCAGGCTACAGCAGGCTGTGCTTCAGCAACTACACAAGCAGAGGAGGCCTTATACCCACTTGCTGTGGGAACCCACTGTGCAACCCTGTCACCCGTCGGTGCCCTGGATGTATTTACCTGACAAACATCAGTAAAAAGTAAAAGAGACTGCTTATGTGTGCGTGGATTCTTCCATTCTACTCTCAGCATCCTCTATAGACTATTTCAGCTCTCCCTAAACAATCTCAGCTCCACTACAACCTGCTTCCCCAAACTACGCTGCCCCGGAGGTCCCAGTCCTGCCTGCGGAGGACTAAACCATCTCAGCCACATTACCACCGACCTCCGGAGGACTGTGGCGGTGCTGGTGATATCTCACCAGGTACTGCAGGTGGCGTCACGACAAACTATAAACTTGTACATAATCCCTTGTAAATACCCATTTTCAAGAGAATAGTCCCCAGGAGACGGGATCAGGCGCGGCTGCCCTCCCCGTGACACAATTAACCCTCTTGCCGCCTGATACCCGAGTACCCCACACCCTGGGCGACACATATCCTTCTCAGAATGCTGCGTTTACGCAGCCGTGGGTGCCGGTGATGCTGCTCACACCAATAGTCATGGCGGTCTGCAAGATCTATCAGGAGCAGTAGCTCCGCAAGACCCCATGTTGGTACGCGCTGTGCAGTGGGCCATGACTGTGCTGCTATGTGCAGTGGAGGTCCAGGCACCTGGCAGGCAGAGCGAAACCGAAATAAATGTCATGACGTCATCACGCACACTAGCGCAGCCAAACAACATTGTGGACACTAACAAGGTAGGCGGACGCGGAGCTGGAGTAGCGTAGTAAACACATCCGCGTCACCTAATTCGCTAACTATTGCAGTGCGTGGCCTATGCCATCCATGTGCGATGTGTACGCCAATATATGAACTGTCATGTGTGGCAGTATAATGTACACAGTACATCTTCATAAACACGCACCAACATTATCTTGCGCTATTGAATGGCGGTGTCCAGCACGCTGTGGAACGCCTCTGGGAAATCAGTAGGCGACGCTGATTCCATCCCGATCGCACCTTCACACGCCAAAAGCAGGGAAATTCACCTTCATGGTTGCGTCTGGTTTTCGAGCAGTGCTCTGAAATCGGAGTCGGGAGCAACTTTCAAAAACACCACCGGGTTGCCCAAATACACGCTGCAATTTCGTAGCAATTTCACGGCGATGGTGTCGGGGCTCCAGATTGCCTCTCAGTTTTCACACCGCAGTTGCGGCATGTAAAGGTACCCTAACATGATGTATCAAAAGATGGTCATGTGACATGTCCTGTGACACTTTGGGTTGGGGGGGCCTCAAGTTTTAAACTTCCCGGGGCCCTGTCTCTTCTTAATCCTCCCCTGTTTGGGGTAAGTAAGTCACTCTTGTGACATTAATCATGAGACTTCTGCTCAGGTCAATTGAAATCTCTGACTCCCAGGGCAAAGTTAGGACTGCCCAGCTCAGAAACTTAAAGGGAACTTGTTACCAGTTTTTTTGTTCCTAAACCCTGCCCTTCACATTTAACACCATGTGAATGGGGTTCCTGTAACCCCATTATATCTTCAGACATGCCACAGCATACCTCAGAAAAAGTTTTATACTTGTTCAATGCTGTATATAAATTGTGCAGGAAAAGCAAGCTGGGAGACAGAAGTTGGCGATGATTTGAAGTGGGACTTGTGTTACATGTTAAGTGAGCCCCTGGAACCGATTGACAATAGCGCTGGAACGGAGCTAGCACAGGAGGTGAATACAGGGTCTCTTATTTTACCTGGAAGAGACATGAGAAATCAGAAGAGATTGTCCTAGTAGTAGACATACCTGTTAATGTGACCAAACAAAAATGTGACAAACTTTTTTGGGCTGTTAAAGAATACTTGTTGGAGAATGCTATTAACCTGTAGGTGTGAGATTAATCTGCATGTTAATATTGTTAGGAAGAGGTCCATCTGCCATACTGAAAGTGACACACTTGAAAGAAAATAAATTTTATTTCCCGTTGAGATTCACTGAAAGCAGTGCTGTAAGTACACCTTGACAGTAACTGACAGCCAGACCTGATTTGAGAGACTGCTGAGTCGGCAGTCAGTAAAAGGGACGGGGCGTACATAGAGAAGCTATTCTCAGTGCTGAGACTGCAGTAAATACATCAAATAGGAGAAACATAGACTGATGCAAATGCATCACATAGGAGACACAGAGACTTCTGTATATACAGTAGCATGTAATTTTTAAAATGCACAACATGAAATATTGCAAAATGAGGCCGCCGGTCCAAGCACTATGGTTCCAGGGAATCTGCTTTTGGCCAGAGGTTTCTCACCCGTACACTAGACCAACACCTGATCAGAGAAGCAAAATTCCGTGGTTTTCTTCTCAAGAAAAAAATGGGCTCTTAGTTACGGTTTTTAAAAATAATCATCATGCAGATGGAAGAGCTCCAAGCTTTTAATAAAGACATATTTCTGTTAACACAGTCTTATTGAATTACCTTTACCTCCTTAGAAGAATATCAGTGATTTAAATGTCTATATGCTAGATTCTGTGTACATTGCCATTGTCTGCTCACCCACCTCCTTATCTTTTTCCCACCTCTCTACTTGATTTTCTTTCTCTTAGCTTCCTCTCCCAATAAGTCTTTGCTTGGTTCTTAAAGGTCCTGTCACACGCATCAATGTCGTCAGCGATCTGATCGCTGACGACATTGACGGCTGATCGCTGGTGAGCTGTCACACAGACAGACTCACCAGCGATCAATTGACCAGTGACATCATGGAAACGATTTAAATATCGTTTCCACGATGTCCTGCTCCCGCTGCCAGCCTGCTGGAAGCGGGAGCAGCCTGGTCTCCAAGGTACACTGCGGGTAACTAGGCAGCGCGCGCTGCCTAGATACCCGACGTGTACCTTAGTTACCAGCCTCCTCCGCTCACCCGGTGAGCGGAGGAGGCTGGTAACTAAGGTACACAGTCGGGTATCTAGGCAGCGCGCGCTGCCTAGTTACCCGCAGTGTACCTTAGTTACCAGCCTCCTCCGCTCACCCGGTGAGCGGAGGAGGCTGGTAACTAAGGTACACAGTCGGGTATCTAGGCAGCGCGCGCTGCCTAGTTACCCGCAGTGTACCTTAGTTACCAGCCTCCTCCGCTCACCCGGTGAGCGGAGGAGGCTGGTAACTAAGGTACACAGTCGGGTATCTAGGCAGCGCGCGCTGCCTAGTTACCCGCAGTGTACCTTGGATACCAGCTCCCAGCGCTTCTGAGAGGCGCTGGGAGCTGGAATATCGCTAGTCCCGGTGTCACACGCAGCGATGCTGCGTGTCCACCGGGCGACAATCGCCAGGTTTTAGGACTGATTCTAAAACCTGGCGATCATCAACCAGCGATTTATCGCTGGTTGATTCACTATGTCACACGCGTCAATATCGCTGCAACGTCACGTGCAGCCGATATCGTGCAGGCGATATTGACGCGTGTGACAGGCCCTTAAGAGTCAGCTAGTTTTTGTTCTCGAAAACCCTTATGCAGGCTGTGCTCCAATGATATGCTTTGTAACTCCTTTTCCTCTGAAGCCTTTAATAACATTTAATAATTAATATTCTTCAGCACATTTATGCTGTCTAAATATTAGATAGCAATGGGATTTATGGGCTGCAACTTTATGTTTGTAGGCTACAGCATAAAATTTCTACAAAGAGTCCCCCAGTCTTACAAGTAATGTATATGTATAATACCGATACCCTCTTGGACACTATATTTAGATAAGTGATTGTGAACACAATATTGATCACTTTTGCCCAGTGACACGGTGTCCATCATGCTGGGAAAAGTATTGTTCATCACCAATCTGCCCTTAGATCACTGCTAGAAGTTGCTCTTGGAGGATGTTTAGTTACCATTCTTTATACATGGCAATAATTACTAAGTTCTTGGTGAACAAAACATTGACATTTTGGGTCCATGGCCAGAAAACTCCCTGATCTCAACCCCATCGAGAACCATTGGTCAATCCTAAAAAAGCAGGTGGTCAAACAAGAAGCCAAAAAGTGTGATAAACTACAAGCATTGACTAGGCATGAATGGACCAGTCGATGAGCAGGGTCAATGCTGTAAATATTGAGGCAATGCATAAACTTTATGTGCTTGTCAATAAAAGTAAGAAAAAAACATGGAATATTTACAATTGCACAGCAATAACCATAGAAAAATTTGAATTTTTATTAAGTCTCAAAACCTATAGCCACGACTATATAGGGGTAGGTTAATATTATTACAGTCAATGATATCTAGCTAAGAAAGTTTGGATGTTGCAAGAGGATGAGCAAAAGAAACAAATTGTATCAGCATAATGGTAACAAGGAGATAACATTAAATGAGAATGCACATATAAGCTGGGATTCCATTATGACCGCTATCTCTCCAGGGATTTTTCCAATTTCTATGCATCATTCTGTCCATATTTTCTCCACCCTCCTATGTGTGGAGCCTTATTTTATCCTTTGTGCCATATATATTAGACATTTTAGATTCTATATCCTATATTGGTCTAATGATGTTCTGAGATGCAGACCGAAACATTACTTTGGATTGTTATCATTATTTATCGGACTTCCGCTCGATCTCAAGCCATGGCGACTTGATGGATGGATATTATTATTTTGTTTTGTTCTCATCTGGAGAACCAGATTTTTTTTGGCATTGTATTATGTGTTAGCTATTGGGCCCCCTTGGATGGTATTATATCTATAACCTTTTTTTACCCTTTATCTATTATCTGAATTTCTGCCTTTACTAGAGGGAATGACCTATTAATAGAGCAAACCCAAAATATCCTCTGTTACCCAGCAGATCACTCAGACTGGTAGTTTAGGATAAGCTTATGGAGGCTTATGCACGTAAGTGCATATAGTCAAAACTGTCTGACTGGCGCATGTAGCCTCATATGAAAAACCCCTATTCCTGGCTGACCCAGACCTTACAAGTATGTCCTACCTACTGTATCCCCCTATGTCCTCATAGATTGTAAGCTATTGAGCACGGCCCTTATCCGTCCTATAACTCGTGAACTATGTAATATTTTATATTATCGTTATTGTCCGTACATTTCCCCCCACTTAATTGTAAAGTGCAATATAAATAAAAAAATATTATTATATATTCAGGCTTCTATAAAAGCCTGTGCCTGCTGATGGGATGAGACGCTGCAATGTTATCAGATCACTCACACTTATAAAGGCATTAAGTCGTGTGGGAAAGTATACTGCATAGATTACGTGAGCCACATTACAACATATTAAATTTAGCTTCAGATACAAATTGTACAGTTATTTATATAAAAAAAAACATAATAACCACCGAGATATTCTAGGGATTTGGGACCCAGTCAATGTGAATTAGAAAGATGTTACCTTCTTGTTTGTTTGAGTCCATGGCTGGCTTTCCCTGTTCTGAAGAATCACAGATCATCTTTGCACAGAGCTAAGTATTCTGTTCTCTGAGATCAGATCATGGGCAGCAGTAACTATCATGTGAGTTCAATGAGGTTTCATGACGGCCAATGCCTGTTTTCATAAAAAGGATAAAGGGTTTATTGAAACTTGATGTAGCAAATGAAAATGTTGAACTCACATGCAGTGACATGCCAGCTTATGAAATTTAAATTTATTTTCATGTGATAGTCGGACAATATCCTATAGAAAAGAAAACTGGATCCTTCTTCATAAAACCATTTATGACGTCTCCCCACCCTCTTTTTAATGTAATAAGCTCCAAAGTTTATAAATTACATCTTTGAGGCTTTTTTTACATGCAATTATACTATAAGACTCCAGTTCATATATGGCATCTACAGTTATGAATTATACAAGATACTTTTGCTATATCAGATATCAGCAACTAAAACATAAAACATAAAGGTTCTATTTAATGACTCATTTATTAAACTCCACTCCAAATAAAAATCAGCATGGAGGATCTCACTAGATTTCACAACTTATACTGCATATAATATTAGATAGACCTCTGATGACGCTGGTGTACTTTAGAATCTTTTTGGAAAGTTTTTTCGCCTGATACTAAATGATTATTATTACGAGTTTAGATAAATCTAGAGCCGGACTGGTGAAATACTTATGGTACCATCAGGCAGGAAAACTTTCAAAATGGATTACACAGCCATTCTGACATCAATTTTCAAAGAAAGTAGATTAGAATTATATCTAAACAACGCAAAAGAAAAAACGGAGCGGCAGTCACTGGTATTTCGGGCTTTTTATTTCAGAGTTTCACATCACGGAGACATACAAGGTGTAGGCAGTCCAGGGGGGGGGGATGTGCAGAGGGCACAGGACGATGGTGCCGGTTCACACCACACAGGTGCTTTAATGCGTGGACTTGTATGTCTCCATGATGTGAACGCTCTGAAATAAAAAGCCTGAAGTGCTGCTCCATTTGCTTGGACGGGTCTAGTGTTCTCTAATGGAGAAGAGCACCGCTGGTCCCTTGTCCCAGAAGGTCTGAGCTGTTTGCCGGCAGAGGCAGTTGCATGTGTGTAGTCCCTGGCTTTCCCTCTATGTTTGTGCTGTATGCTAGACTTATCTCTGAGATCTTGTTTTTTAGTTCCCGTATGGAGCTTGAACATGCAATTACTGAATCAATTGTACTTCTTACTCAAATACCACTGCATTGCAGTATATAGTTCTAATCATGTTCTACTATGAAGCTGGGGTATAGGGAGAACCAACATGGCAGCCATGGAGGCTTTCAGCAGGAACCTGGCAGCTGTGCCAACCCAATGGTACCCTGTGAACTCTTCATGTTGGGGGTGATGGACATCCAGAATGGATCCTGGGCAGGATCATGCAGCTTAAATCTCACTAACAATGATTAATAACAGCGTTTAAGAGTATGTAAACATGATTCGGAGCCACTGCGTATTGGATGCAGTGGCTCCAGACCTGCAGGAACCAGTGGGTGACCGCAGGGAGAACACAGCCCCCCTGTGCCCATGATCTGCGGTAGGTGCAGGGCGCCTTTTCCCTGCATTCACCCGATGGTGATCACTTCCGACTCCACAGCATAAAATGAACATGCTGCAGAGATGTGGAAACCCAGTAAGGCTGGCTTCACACTGCGGTCAGGTCCGATCCGGGGCTGTCAGGGGTGAACCTGACAGCCACAACCAGATCTGGACACAGAACCGGAGGGCAAATATGCCCTCCGGTCCGGTGTGCAGCCGGATGCTGCAGAGCTCAGCTATCCCCTGCAAAGTGGTGCTGAACCGCTTCACAGGGAACAGCTCCCTGGTGCTGAAGTTTAGCGTGGCTCACGCTGAACTTCAGCCGCAGGTGTCCGGTTCCCATATCCTTCCGGATCCTCCCAGATCGGGGCAATCTGGCCCCATAGACTCACATGTTAGGGAGTGCCAGATTGCCCCGGATCCGGGAGGATCCGGTTTGAGGAGATTTTTCTTCCCAGGCACAAAAATGCAGCATGCTCCAATTTTGTGTCCGGGAGAAAAATCCGATTCCTCCCGGATTCTCCCGGACACATGGAAACCGGATGGCAGAGAGTCGCCATCCTGCTCCATCCAGCCCCATAGGGCTGCATGGGGTGAAAATCGGGTCCAGGGCTGTCCAGTTTACACCGGACAGTCCCGGATCGGACCTGACCACACTGTGAAGCCAGCCTAACCCACACCGCAGCTGAATTAATGCTGCGGTCGGGAGAAGCACTATGAGCATGGGTTTTCTTGAAATCCCATCCACTATGCTGGTACTGTAAAATGTGTTTTGGATGCAGCAGCAATACGGCAATACACTGCATCCAAAACGCTGCAATTCCTGATTGAGAGAACACACACTAAGTGGTTAGCAGCCATCAATGTGATTACCCAATCAGCACCTGCCATGTGTGGAATGGGCTCAGCTTCTGAGCCCACTCCGCATACCCCACCCTGCTCCATTATAAATATATCTATCATGGAGTGTTAAGGGTTAATAATGTATGCACTTTTTATTCTGAACTGTGATAATACATCTGCTTTAAAGAGAACCTATTATACAATGATGTAACTGAGTTCATTTTGTCTATGAATATAAAAAATAAGTATGTCTGTGGATGAAAAATGGGTAAAGGCAGGGCATTGATTGCATTTATGGAGTTACTAACTTTTCTTTTTTATAGAAGTATTGATCGGTCTTTTCAATGTTATGACTATTTTTGTAATATACTGCATTAACATATTTTGTCTCTGTGATGGTGGGATATGGTAGATGGTGGGTTATATTTTACTGCATTTTACAAGTGCTGTTTCTATACTGTATATTCAGCCCTTCCTGTGTATTCATTACACTCCTGGGGGTCTGATAATTGAATTACTGTGGACATGTCCTTACTTGGTCATTCTAGTCCTCTGTCTGTAAATGTTTGTACTCACCCCCTACCTTCAATAGAACTGGTTTGAATGGGGAGGTGGTTTGGGGGAGGAGAAGCAGTACGATTCAGTCTTGTGTGGAACGCTGAAGCCGAGGTGAGCTCTCCAGAGGTATGGGAGAGTCACCTGGAATACTTGGATATACAGTATTCTAATGGATTGTTTATGGATTTTCATGTTTTCAAGCAATAAAGGTTCTTGGGCTGTTCACACATCTCTCTCTTTGTTGATTGTGGGATGATGGAGAAGGCGCCCGTGACAGTCTGCACTCCAAAAGACTATTCTGTAGGTGTTATTTCAATGTCCAGTTCAAGCTCCTTCAGAAGCTTCTTTTAACTGCTGCTCAACAAAGTCCACACACTGCATTCAAACAATCCGTACTCCAGAGAAGCTTAGAGAAGAAAAATCTTATACACAGATTGTATGTAGACAGACCTTGATGGGTGACGAGAAAGGAGCTTGAATTGCGGTTTAGTGTTTGGGTAAGACACAGGCAAATTAAGGTAACTAAGTATTTATATCTTTGCAAACGTGTGTAATTACTCAGCTGTAGGACAGTAGATAAGCAAATCCTCAGCTTAGCTTTCTCCATCCGTCTTCCCAATTCAAAGTTTCTTCCTCATTGTAAGTACCTTGACATTAGCACACATAAGAGGATGGATATTAGAATCAGTGACAGTAATATTGTCAGCAGCTATCACAAGAAGCAAATAAGCAAATATTAAGATTGTAACAATTTTATTAAAGGGCTTGTCCGCTACTTGGACAACCCCTTCTCAAATACAATATTCCCCCACTTAAAATAACAACACTTCATACTCACTTCTGGTGCTGATGTTTGGTCTCCTGAGGCTCACATAGCATTGTAAGCCCTACAGTGAATCAGCAGCCACTAATGGGCTGTTTCACTGCCAGCTTCTACAGATTGATGAGACTGATGACACGGCCACCCAAGACCATGGGGTACTCAGAACCGGATCGGGCAGTTCTCTGGAAAGGTCACGGGGCTGTGACCCGGCTCCGTGGCCTTGGCGGTGTCAATAAATGGGGAAAAAGGGTATGGTGTATGGGATTTAACAAGACCCCTCCTGTGGGTTTCGGCAATGAGGGATGGATAGCTGATGCTGCAGGGCAGATCCTCTGGGGTTGTTAATATTGCAGCTGAGATGGTGTGGCTCTCAACGGGTAGACTGAGGACCCCAGGGCAGTTCATACAGTCTATGCAAGGGATAAGAATTGGTGGGGTGCAAGACTGAGGGCGCGGTAAATAACTGCAGGACAAAGGATGAAAGTTACCTTTACCGTTACCTGATGGTTGATGAGGCAAACCAGGGCACTGGTAACAGATGGTAGTATAGAAACAATTGGGGTTTCCCTTAGCCAGATGGGTTAGAGACCTTCCTTCAGCATGGTTCAATTTGACCTCGCTGCCTGAAGCTTAGCTGCGGCCCCCTTCCTGCGTGTCTACTCTTTTACCCCTATGGCAGGCAGCTCGAGCCTATTCCAGGTGTCACTCCTCCGTGGCGGCTCCGGGCTCTGATATGCTGCTTTGCTGTCAGGTGTTGAATAGAGCCAGAGGACTTGCAATCCTCTGTTCTCGGGATTTAGTTGCCGGAACTCCGGCATCCAGTCTCTAGCGCTTTCCTCCGGGGCGAGCTTAGTCACAGCTCCACTTCCCGGGTTCTCCTAAACTGCTCTGTCTCACTAGCTTTCCTCTGCCCTGGGATGAGCTACACCAGCTCCAGTCCCCAAGACGTCTGTACTCTTCTCTGTCTCAGACTTTCTGACTAATCCTGCCTCCAGGCCAGAATTTATAGAGAAGCTCCCCTGAAACCAGGTTCAAAGCTCCCCTTCTGGTCTGAAGTCAGGACAAGTGTTGGATGCTGGTGTTACCTGACTAGGGGACCACTTCTTGCTTCCAGGCATGACATCACCCCCCCCAGTGAGGGAGATAATGTCATTGTGGCAACCGGACCCCTGGGGTGCCACACTGACATATCAGTTGTTAGAAAGGAGTGAGAGTGAAACAGCCGCTGATTGGCAGCAGGGATCATATGACAAAACAACGTCATGCGAATCCTGGGAGATCCACCGCCGATGTCATTGGCACAGGAGGTGAATATAAAGTGTTTTTGAGAAAGGTTTGTCTGAGTAGTGGACAACTCTTTTGAGACAAATAGTCACTTGTCATCTTTTACTCTCTTTACTCATTGGGATCGCACTAGAAGCGTTTCCCTTCCCATTCCTGGCACCATCAGCACTTTAATTGGCACAATTTTGGTATGACATGTAACAAATCTTATGCTGTCCATCTTTTACTTGTTTAGTATGTACTGGAGATATTGCACATTGCACTTTATACTTACTGTGTTACACTTATAATCATGTATGTACTATACCAAAAGAGCTGTGCATTCCAGCATCTAAGGATAGTAATGTGCAGAAGATGTAACATGTGGTGATACTGTAGCGACCGGTGGCAAGGCGCAAGTGTGTGTATGATCTTTCTCAACAGAATCCCCATACTCAGGTTTAACCGGTAATAACGTTTCTTTACTGTCAAACATGTTTATATCACAGTCAACCGAACTATATGCGCACTTGTATATATTAGAGTCTCTGGATCTTCACTTCTTCCGGGTACGCAGCAAGAAAAGAAAAAAACACAACAATGAAGGTATCTTTCCCTAACTTTCCCTAAAATCACGTACCAGTTTATCACAGAAGAATATGTCGCTCCCACGTAGCAGGCCTGGGGATCTCATGATGACGGGTCCCGGTGCAGCGCTGAAGGGGGAAACTCCTCAGTCTTCTTCTTTGGTCTCCTTCCACAGGTAACGGAATTTTTCTTTTAATGTCTCTCCCAGTCTCGGGGGCACCCCGAGCAGCAGGAGGGAGATCACGGCAGTACAAATGGCTCCCTTATGTCGGTCACGGCCCCTGCACATGCACTCCGGGTGCTCGGCAGGCAAGGTTTTGCAGAGCGGCCAGAGTCACAGCACCAAAGTCCAGTGGCCCAGGATCAGTCACGGGGGCTTCTGTGGGGTGATTTTCCCGGCAAGGTGTAGCAAAGTGGCCCTCTTTCAACAGACATCCACATGCAGGTCTCCCCTTGCTCAGCTCTGGATCTGCACTGACTTCCTGCTCTCTCTCTTCCTGGTAAACACTTTTGCTGAAAAGGGAATTTCCCACTTCCCTGCGTTTGTTTCAGCACTTGTCCACAAGGGGGCAGTAGCGGACCGTGCACAGTTCATTTCCATATCCATTTCTATGATACAGTCTGAATTGCTCACCTCACTACAATACCATTGTATTTATTGTGCTGCTGTTAATATATATGTGCCTTTGTACCCAGTGCATCTCTTTGCAAAACAACAATTTTATGAGGTGACCCACTTTTTTGCAAATAAATTTATACACTTATAAGCAGAAAAGAAAGTCCCTTGTCTCATTGTTGGTACTGTTTGTATATGGAGTTTATGCTAAAGGCCATACTGGGCAGAGATATTTCACCCTCCAGCCTTGAACATAATTGTTGACCATATGGAACTAATTTTTATAAAGTGTTGGATGCTAGTGTTACCTGACTAGGGGACCGCTTCTTGCTTCTAGGCATGACATCACCCCCAGTGAGGGAGGTAAAGCCACTGTGGCAACCGGACACCCTGGGGTGCCACACTGACATATCAGTTGTTAGAAGGAAGTGAGAGTGAAACAGCCACTGATTGGCAGCAGGGATCATGTGACAAAACAACGTCATGCAATCCCTGGGGGATCCTCTGCCGATGTCATTGGCACAGTAGGTGAATATAAAGTGTACTTGGGAAAGGGTTGTCTGAGTAGTGGACAACCCTTTTGAGACAAATAGTCACTTGCCATTTTTTACTCTCTTGCCTATTTTTTTTTCTTTCCTTAAGCTTGATTAACACATACTTATTTTGCCTATAAATACTACTCAGTTGCAGAGCTACACAGCAGAGCTCCATCAACTGTACAGTGGACGTGGCCAGGTACTGCATTTCCACCTTCAACTTGAATCAGTAGGGAGCGGATGTGATGCACCTTAGGGCCGTGGGGTACTCAGAACCGGGCTGCGGTGTTTCTGGGGAATTAGAGGGGTCGAGACCCAGCTCTGTGACCCTGAGTTCAGTGCAAAGGGAAGTTCTTGGAAAGTTTAGGGAAAGTTATTTGTGATGCCACCTGTGGTTTGTGGTTATGAGTGGCCACCACTGCTGCAGAACCTCAGGGGATGATGGATGGGCAGCTAGGATGTAGTGGCCCCCCACAGGTAGAGCAGATCCCCAGGGCAGTGGATATTGAAAGGGTGTAGGGTGCAGGATGGAGGACGCAAAGTAACTTACAGACTCACAGTTTGTTGGTTCCTCAAGTCCTTTACTGGTGATAGTAGCACAAGGACAGATGATATTGCTGGAATCTGGCAACCTGTGAGCAACTCAGGGATCCCCTTACTTGGCAAATACTGTGGCCTCCCTGCTGCGCTTTCTTAGTAGGTCCCTGCAGCCAATTAAGCTTAGCTGCTTAGGTCCTGCTGTGTGCGGTGTGACAGGCAGCCCGAGTACTTCTCCAGCCCCACTTCACAGGCGGCTGCTTCTGGGCTCTTCATGCTGCTTTGCATCCGTGCATTTTGTTGTGGATGGGGTATTTGTTGTCCCCTACCCTCCGGCATTGACTGCCGGGACGTTGGGCCCTGCACAACCTCGGACTTCGGAGTCCATTTCTTGGCGTTTACTCCTCTGGGGTGAGTTCGACACCGCTCCACTCCCGAGGCTCTCCTCGACTTCCTCAGACCCTTGCCCACGGGTCACTTGAGCTAAGTCTAGCTCTCCTGGTATAAGCTTAGTGTTGCACACCGGGGCAGGGGTACTCGGAAGTGGGCCCTCTCTTCAGTCACGGCGACATGACCCGGCCTCGTATGCCCAGGGGTGGCAATAAAAGGGGGGGTTAAAGGAAAAGGGAAAATAAAGTTTTAAAGTAGTTTGTGATGCCACCTGCGGTTTGTAGCTAGTATAGCCACCGCTGCTGTCAAGGCCTCTGGGGAATGATGATGAAGGCGGAAGCCAGGATGGATGGTGAGCCCTAAACGGGTACGGCTTGGTGTTCCCCAGAGCAGGTGTAGGGAATGGGTCATCTGGCCTCTGCGCTTATCCTCTCTTGGCAGTCTTCCCTGCTGGCACGCAGTAGGCAGTGTGCTGTTATGCAGGCACGAGCCTGTCACCGTCGTGCAAAAGAGAGTCTCTCACACACAGTTCTGACTCTGTCCAGGCAATTTTACTCACATTGGTACAGTTCCAGTTACACATAGTACACAACCGGCTCTGGACACTGGTTTTGCAGCCGGGACTGTTCACTAGGGGCACACCCTTTCTAGTCCTTTCGGCCTTCTCATTCCTTCCTGCGCATCTAATCTGGGCCAGATGCCGCAGACTTTCTGTGGACATTCCCGTCTGGGAATCCTAGTCCTATATGACGGCTTTTCCTTCGTGTGCCAGGACTTGGGATCCGGGCATAATGTCCCTTCACCTCGCCGGTTAATTCATGGCTGGGGCATGCAGCTGCTAACAACATTCACAGGGTCGGTATCCTGGTGATGGCCCCGTCCTCCCGGTGGCCTGATTCATCTGGACCCACCGTGGACCTCTTCTTCTCTCCCTCGGTACTCAGCCAGGGACTCGGACCGGCCTTATGGTGGCACAGACCGCCGGGTCCACGTTCTTCCTTTACGGTGTTACATTTTGGCTCTCAGGGCGTCTCAGCTTGGGTTTTTTTTTCACCTACTCACTCATGCCAGTACCATGAACCAGTGCTCCCTGTTTCTTCCCGACTAAGCCCCCCCAACTTAGTTTTCATAGGGTTTTAGTCAAGTTCCTCCACCCCTTTCCTGGCTCCCCCACTATTCCTTGCCTGACATGGAGTACTACGTCTAGGGATGGGGGGATGTGGATGTGTAGGGTGTTGGTGTGGGGTGACTAGCTTACCTGTCCCAGCTGCATCACCTTCTGTGGCCGCAGGTCCACAGAGGCGCCACATTAGCACTGCTCCACAGTGTGTCTTCCTCAGTACTGCCCTGTACTGAACTGACTAACCCTGCCCCAGACCAGAATTTATATAGGAGCTTACCCTGAACCTGGGTTTAGGTCTCCCCCTTCAGGCCTGGAGGCAGAAAGGTGTTGTGTGTTTTTGATTTTGCCTGGTGTGGATACCCTCTGTTGCTCTCAGGTATGACACTACCCCCCAGGGGAAATAATGATATAGTGGCATCCGGACTCTGGGGTGCCACAAATGTACAGTACACAGATGCAACTATTATATGTGCAGCTCTGCAACTCAGCAGCTCCAGGAACAGCCGATCGGTGAGGGTGCTAGTGTCACACCCCCGCCGATCAATCATTGCCTATCGTGAGTACAGGCTATCAATGTTAAGGTCATGACCTGCCCCTTTAATATATGTGACTCAAAGGGTACCGTCACACCTGGAGACATCGCCAGCGATTTCTATGGCGACGCACGTTTTTGCGTGTCGCCCAACGTCGCCGTCGCCTATTTACACGTGGCGACAACTCAGGTGACGCTTAGGCAATGAGCCTGGCCGGAAGTTGCCTGAGCGTCGCCCAAGTCCCACGGGGGATCAAGTCGGTGGTGGCCGCATCCGCGTCACACAGAGCAACCACATTAGCAATGTGGGTGTTGTTTTGACACGCGTCTCGGAGATAGGCGTTAACATTATGTTGTGTGACGCCTTGAAGACGTGTGATTGGTTGCAAACAAACATCAATTACTGTGTCCTTGTTCGCAGCGCCACATCGTAAAATGTAATCATGCATGTGCGTATTGGCTCGGTGCTCAGTCAACTCACGTGTGATGTGTCGCGGATTATTGCTAGATGTATTGGCGTGGCCAACAAGGCAAAACATGGCGCTCGCGTGTCGATTAATTGTATAGTGAAGCCGTAAGGCACTTTTATGTTATGTGTGTTGTGCTACTACGTTGCCTAATAAAATCACTCTTGCGTTCTTGGTCCGGATAATATTGGAGCCTTGACCAAGTATGTGTGTGCACAGATGTTTGTGTCTTGGAAGTTAGTTAGATGGGACATATGTATTGTTCACCTAACATTCCCTTGTCCATGTGTGTGTACAGAATATATGTGTAGTGAAATACATGTATATGGAGGAAAACACACACAGGCACCATACAGTGTCACCACAAAAGCCTGTCCCTGGGTGCCGTACATATGTCCCCAATGCTTATGTACCCCTATACATCAGACATTATGTCACCATACGTTTGTGGTACATCATACTGGTACATGCAACTCATTCCTGGGACAAATAAACACACGGTATTAGTAACATAATTAATGTAATTCAGCCACAGGATACACTGTATGCTTTTGCGTCATATACTTTAAACAGGAAGGCTGCCACAACAGCGCTCTGATGCAGACATTAGTTGACATGTAATGACAATTATGTTGATGTTAACACACATTTTTGCCCGTCGCACATCGCTGCACTTTTGAACACAGCCGCAAACACAGAGGCCACATCAATGCGCTACTGTACAGTATGTACGCTCCTGGGTAATACACCTTTGGACACACACATCATCAAATATGGCGCCGAGGAACAAGACAACCAATCGGAATGCTAGAGCTGCCACCAATCTACGCAAACAGGCAGAGGTAGTAAATACGCCCTGAAACACCTACCGGAATGGATTAGGCGATGTGTGCTGTCGCTCTTGACATTGCTCTTGAGATGTTACACAGGGCGATCAGCACACATCGCCCAAGAATATTCGCCTGGTTTCAGAGCTGTGTGGTGAAACCAGGCGACCACTCAGAGGTATCGCCCCTCGCCCATTTACATTAGGCGACACGTTGGCGATGTCGCTGGTGACAGGCCGCGCCTTAGCGTCGCCATAGAAATCGTCGGCGATATCTCCAGGTGTGACGGTACCCAAAGGGTACAAGATAAGAAAGTATTTACAAGCTTATGCAATAATTTCTGTAGATTTAAATCTAAAAATTTTTGATTGCTGCTTAAAATACACTTTTCCCTTAAAATACAAGACTTATAATGGTCTGTATAAATGTATTTGTTTGGAAACATATTCAGATCACAATCAGGTTGCTCTTTATTAGACATAGATAGCCGATGAAAAATATCCAAGCCATTTTGCATTCTAAATATTATGGTAAACTATCGACTTTTTTTTTGTATGGTTGCTTTTTTGACCTTTAAAAACTAATTTTCCAATACTTGCTTCATGGCTGACTATTAACTAAGTAATCTTTAATTTGTGATGTGTCCCTGAGTCTTTCCTGGATAATTGCTTTGAATTGGCTATCATCCAGAGTATATTACTCCTTATCAAAGATTACAAATACTCCTGTCCTTAATAACTACTGTATTTTCAGTGCCTGAAATGGATTTAAAATAAAACGTTATCAAACACTAAATTCTATATATAGCATCTTGTATTGATGTCCCTGTATTTAGACATTTATTGTATGGT
Source organism: Allobates femoralis (assembly GCA_033576535.1). Classification (NCBI taxonomy): domain Eukaryota; kingdom Metazoa; phylum Chordata; class Amphibia; order Anura; family Aromobatidae; genus Allobates; species Allobates femoralis. The sequence goes on along the minus strand of JARQOC010000001.1, from coordinate 499,739,801 downwards.
ATCAAAAGCTAATAGGCACCCTCAGGGCCGCCATCAGGGCCTCACAGGATCCGGTGATTGGCTGGGAGCAGGGAGGCCCGGTAAGGCTTACATGGCCCTGACCCTATTATTTCTAGGCTGTTCGGCCCGGGGGCAGGGGACGGGGCGATAAAATCTCCTCCGTTCAGGGTTGGGCCCTGTGTGGCAGTGCATTCTGATTGGCAGGGGCTGGGGTCTGTGTGCAAGCAACCGATCAGTAGAACTGACACACAGGGCCCGCCCACCATGGCCAGCCTTAGACAAGTGCGGTTGGAGCGGTGTCTCCAGAGGGGGCGCTGCAGGGAGACGCCACACTTTGATTTGCTACTCCAGCACAGCTGCTAGCCTGCTCCCCTCACTCTCTGTCTGCCGGAGAGCATTGTGGGGGTGGGAAATTCATCCTCGGACCTACTCTGCTCCAGCCATCCTGATTACAGCCTGTGATCGTCCATTAGTGACTTAATCTCCCGTCACGCACACAGCAATCTCGACAACCATAACGATCCTGTAGGGATCGTTGGTGTGTTGTTACATGGTCGCTGGGGAGCTGTCAAACAGGCAGATCTCCCCAGCGACCAGGGACCAGGGAGCCACCTCCACATCGCTGGAAGTGGGAGGACACTGGTAACTATGATAAACACCAGGTATCTAGGCAGCACGCGCTGCCTAGATACCTGGTGTATATCATGGTACCTTTACACGCCGCTACTGGATGGTGGCAACAACCGGGTACTTCACGTGCACGAGCACGCACAAACGGTTGCAAACGGTAATCGCACCACCTTTACACGCCGCAACAAGGTGCGCTACAGTAGGTTACATCTATCTCTGGATACACCGCCGGGTGTCTGAAGTTATCTTCTGCAGAACACCTTACCTCATTTACACACCGCTACAACAAGCTAATATGGGTGGACCTGGTGCAGCCGGGACAACACGAAGGCGTACAACAATTGTGGATTACGAGAATTCCATACGCTGATAGGACAAAGCAAGAACATCATGATTGGGCAGCCAGCGCAGGAGGCTGACTAAGACATGACGCTCGAGCAATTGTGTAGTGTGACTGGTCAGCTCCTTAAATATGCCTCCCTATGCAGTGACTACCAATCGTAACGCAGGAGCTTCCACCAATGATTGATCGCTGATGGGGCGCGGTAACCCGGAGGCTGTGTCACGCCCCAGCTACATACCAGGTACATAGCATGGTGTAGAAACAAACCTTCTGTTCCTTCTTTACACGCCGATACAGGTCGCTACCATCGGCTGGGTAACCACCTGTTTTAGGGCAGTGCTCGGAAACAGGTGCCGCTACTGGCGGGTGGCTACAACCGTCTTCACACGCCGCTACCTCGGGTTGCTTTGGCGGTGCAAGATACATTTCTCTCATGTACCCGGTTGTTGCCACCATCCAGTAGCGGCGTGTAAAGGTACCATCATAGTTACCAGCGTCCTCCCTGCTTACAGGCGGCACTAAGCAGGGAGGACGCTGGTAACTATGATAAACAGCGTGTATCTAGGTAGTGCGCGCTGCCTAGATACCTGGTGTTTATCATGGTTACCAGCCTGTGAGGTCGCTAATCGTTGGTCTCTCGCTGTCACATGCAGCGATGCGTGCTGACCAGCGGGAGCGCAACGACCAAAAAATGACCTAGAGCACTTTGTAACGATCAGCGATCTCACAGCAGGGGCCTGATCGCTGCTAAGTGTCACACTTAGTGAGATTGTTAGCGAGATCGCTGTTATGTCACAAAACCTGTGACGCTACAACAATCTCGCTAATTATCTCGTTATGTGTGACAGGGGCTTTAGGCTGTGATAGAAGCCCCAGCAGGACTTCAGCACTGTGAGTATGACTTCAATGCTCCATAGTGTGTGTAAGGTCACTCTGCAGGGGGATGTGAGGGGGGTGTAGAGGGATGACATCACTCTCCAGAGAACATGGGGAAAGGGGGAATAATTGTATACACTTGAACTGAAAGGTGGAGAAAGAGGAATTTTATTGCTAGTGCTGCACACTTTGTTTCTGACTTGGGGGGCATCATTTTACTGCAAGGCTATATGAATTATCTAGAGAGGAACCACATGGCAGTTTAATCACATATACACATTCTTGTAGAATGACGTCCTTCATTAAATCACTCCCTTTTCATATAATCATAAATTAAGCCCCCTTACCTAGATTATAATCATATATTAATGTCCCCTCCCCCACTGGAGTATAATTATACAATAATGCGTGTCCCCCCCACTACAGTATAATCACACTTTATGGCTACATTCACATATAGCGTTTTTGCTGCGTTTTGTGAGGATCCGTTTTTGGTGCAGAATCTGTGTATGTGTGAACGCTGCTGATTTAATCTACTGTGCTTTTACTCACCTCGCCGCTCACACAGTGATCTTCAGCGGTGTCCTCTCATCCCCAAAGGCCGCAGTGAGCGCTGCCTCTAGGAACCTGCGCATGTGATCAGTCAAAATTAATTGACATGCTCATTCTTTTTACGTAACCATTTTTAAGCCCGAAAACAGATCCATAAAAAGCACAGTTTCTGAAAGTAGAATTATGAAATGCATTGACTTGGCTGGGACAGAACATGACTGAATTTCACTGCTAATAGCGGATCCGTAAGGAAAGCACCAAAAAATGGTGCAATAGTGCACCCTGTGAATTAGCTTAACACCCACCCCTGGAGTATAATCAGAAAATAACACCCCCACCCCTGGAGTAATCAGATAAGTGTGGCGCACCACATGTTCAGGCGTCACAGTGTAGTATTGCACTTGTAAAAGTGGTGAAAATTTCCCCAACTGCAAGTGGATACTAGGCTGGTGGGTGGGACCCATTCCTGCACTCCCACATCAGAATAGAAGTGGGAGGTTACCCGGGAGGGAGATATATTCACCTCTAGGGGAAATATAGAGTTGGAACAGAGTGAGTGAGGAGAAGGGAGTTGGAAAGGAGTCGAGGAGGAGTGTGGAGCGAGGCGGAAGGTTAACCAGGACAGCTCTACGCTGATCCGGAGGAAAGATTAGAGAGGATCCTGAGGGGATCCTGAGAGAGGGTGCCTGATGCGGGAGTCTGGGCCCTAAAGAGAAAGGGGGAATCCCAGCGTGGAGCGATCAGTGGAGCGACCATACTCCAGGGAATTCCCCAGTCCACCACGGGAACGCCGGCCCCGAGGAAACAGCCAGAGTCTGTTCACCAGCTGCGGCACCCTGCCAAACGAGCGGTCTGCCTGCTTCCTCACCACGAGGGAGGGGAGCCCCAAGTCTACCTTTAAGGAGCCATTGGGTATAGACTTGAACTGTATATAGCCCCTTTTTCAGCTATCTTTCCCATTTCTTTTTCCCCTTTTTGCATCCCTGAATAATGAGCAGTACCCCTGTGTGTTTTGAACCATGAAAGTGTGAGAGAAGATTGTAGTCAGTTTGCAGTTTACTAGACCACCAGGTTCCTCTCATGTGCACTCTTTCCCCTTTTCTCTTTTGAACCATGAAGACACATAGACTTTTGTTTGGACCTTTGCCCCCGAGTTTATAATGTGTGATATACATGCAGCGGTCCGGCGGTGATAACTGCACAGTTAGTACTGGTCTCCGTTGGGCTGATACTATCTGCATAAAAACATAATACTTTTGAGTATAACAAAACCGAAGAGTAATATCTTAGCCAAGAGGTGATCCGAGGACCGTGAGGTCTATAATAACTGCTGCAATTGTGTAACATTATAAGAAAATGTGCTTCCTAGAAATAGGAAGAAACTGAAGTATGCTTAATTGTATATAGTTTACCCGTTAATATTGTTACTGAAAATATAAAAAATGCTTTTCACTCCCCAGTTAACAGGTATCTATACTTGAGGACGAGTATGTTTCATCAGGGGGGTATGTGGAGCCCCACATGGTCAGGCGTCAGAGTGGGGTATTGCACTTGTAAAAGTGGTGTAATTTTCCCCAACTGCAAGTGGATACTAGGCTGGTGGGTGGGACCCATTCCTGCACTCCCACTTTAGAATAGAAGTGGGAGGTTACCCGGGAGGGAGATATATTCACCTCTAGGGGGAGTACAGAGTTGGAACAGAGTGAGTGAGGAGAAGGGAGTTGGAAAGGAGTCGAGGAGGAGTGTGGAGAGAGGCGGAAGGTTAACCCGGACAGCTCTATGCTGATCCGGAGGAAAGATGAGAGAGGATCCTGAGGACCCGTGACATCCCTGTGAAACATACAGCAATAGATATCTGCCGCGACACTACTATATATATGAAAAAATTCAAATTAATGAGTGGCACTGAAAAGAGAAGATCAAACTGCAATGTGCAAATGTGTAATGCAGTAAACTGCCCTGTGCTTAAGTTGAAAACAGAGGTCTTGGTCTCATCAGCGGCCACTGAGGATAAAGCCTGGCACCCACTTCAAGGGGCCTCCTACTGCCAGGTCCTGACACTATGCCCTAGTGATATGGTGAACTGGTGGAATCTGTGTGGGCTTATATGTCTAAAGATGTAATTAAAAACAGGTGTGTGCTAGGACCTCACACTGGAGTCCATGAGTGGTGTGAGGCACCGCCGGCATGATCCTCATGGCCGGGGTACTTCACATGCGGGATCAAGGTATGATCCTGTGCACACGGGCCGGTTTGTGATGATACTGTGCGAACCTGTTTCATGAGCCTAATGAGCGGCAGTGAGAGTGGTAGGAGTCCATGAGAAATGGGATGTAGTGAGTGAGTGCTGACAACCCGGAACACAGGGGGTTAACCTGAGCTGTGTGGAAGCTGATGATTAGCAGCTGAGGGGGTGTGTCCATGTGGGAGTGGCTGGCACGATAAGGGCCGGCCACCTGTGTGATTGAGATTCATTCATTCTGGAGACTTGTGTGAGATCCATGCTCAGCCAGTCTGTGTGAGAGATTACCAGCCAGAGATTACCAGCCAGAGATTACCAGCCTGTGATTGAGATGGAAGCTGAGACCAGCCCAGTGCAGAGCAGTCCAGAGGCTGTGTGAATGAAGGGAGCATGCTAGCTCCATGCCGGTGCCAAGATCCGTGGTTGTGATAGCACCTGGTGGGGAAGCCGTGGCTGAACCCGGTGGATACTGGTCCGGGCGTGGGGTGAAACACGTCCGGGAAAGGAGCCCGTGGGGGACGCTTGGTGGACCCGTATCCAGGTAGCGAGACCCGGATCCGTGCCCGGTAAGACAGCGGTTCCCGTGTAACGGAGAGAGCTGTGTGTGATTAATGCCAGGCGGGCATAACCGCTATTGGGTCCGACTAGGCAGTCGGTAAGGACCCGTTGATGTATGAGGGCTTAGGCAATGGCCCTGAATGTGAGATGATGGCCAAGATGTAAGAGCCATGTATAACGATGTGGGGAGAGAGAGAGACCCAGCTGGTATGGATGATGTTGGAGGCGTTCCGTCCTTGGGACGAGAGGGAGGCTTGCCCTGCTGCTTGCAGAGGGTACCCGTCCCTCAACCACGACCTCTAATGGTGTGGGTGTGCCTGTGGTGCCAGAGACAGGGGTAATAGGGCTCCTAGTAGGTATCGGATGTGGTTCCCGTGTACTATGGTTTGCCAATCCCTGTAATGGGCCATGGAGGGGCCACAGTCCATGGATGTGGGCTGTGAGCAGGTGTGTGATCCATGGACGCTGGAATGATGGATCACATACGGTGTGTAAGGTCCCGGTCAGGCAGGATTCCTGACTACGGGTGAATGTATATCATCATGCTGGGGGACTAAAGCCAGGCGGCAGGTACCCGCCATTGGGACCCACAGGGCCCGTTGAGGCGTATGTAACGAAGGTCAGAAGCAGGGGTTAAAAGGGCTCCCGTACTGGGTAACGCGTGGTTAGGCCGGAGGCCGCAGCCACGGATTACTAGGGTTTGCCAATCCCTGTTATGAACCCGGAAGGGTCATCATCGAAGTATATCAAATGTATTTATTATAAAGGTACTGTAAGATGTGTAAGTAGGCCGGAGGCCGTAGCCACCACGGGAGCTGTTAGTAGAGCTCCAATGGGGACAGAGAGTCGTGGTTACAGGTCCCGGGTTACTATAAATCGTTATGTGCAATATAAGTGTTGTGATGTTAAATGTAAATGTATGGTGTTTATGTAAAGTGTTGTTAATCAATGTGATATGTGTGAAACATGCTACCCGGGTTATGTGATTAATATGTGAAAATAAACGGGTAGACATTGGTTAACTTATAAACACGTGTTCTTGTCGTTTTGCAAGCGGGTTCCCCGGTTGCTACCTGACATATGGTGGAGAATGCGGGCAAGGTTGCCCGGTGAGGAATGCACCCCAGTTACAAAGGGGGGTTGGTACAGCCGAGGGCTGTGGTGCCGGAGCACCTTATATGGACTATTGTGTTGGTGCACTTTAAATGGACTTGGTTGCTATGGGCAACCGCACGACGCACCCTAGCATCTTGCCGGTGACCTGGCGAGGTCACGAAGACGTCGTACTCAAAGTATCGGGCGGCCCTAGGGGTCCCGAAGTCAAAGTCGGCGTGATCAAGGTTCCGGTGGCCCGAGGGGTCACGAAGTTGCCAAGACAACGCCACATCCGGATTCTATGAACTGTGTTTGCCCCTGCTGGTTTAAGCAAGGAGGGGGGAGGTTGGACAGGAGTCACAGGTATACAAACCGGGAGCGGTGCCACAAGGTGTTGTGTGGTGGCCCGGCTCCTATGGCAGTGTGTTCATCCCCCACTGGTCTGAACAAGGAGGGGGGAGGTTAGGACACGATCTACCGGTGTCCTAGGTGTACAAGCCGGGAGCGTCGCAGGCCCCGACTTGTTATGCCGTGTGTTTAACCCCTACCCACGGGTGTAAACAAGGAGGGGGGTATGTGAGGCACCGCCGGCATGATCCTCATGGCCGGGGTACTTCACATGCGGGATCAAGGTATGATCCTGTGCACACGGGCCGGTTTGTGATGATACTGTGCGAACCTGTTTCATGAGCCTAATGAGCGGCAGTGAGAGTGGTAGGAGTCCATGAGAAATGGGATGTAGTGAGTGAGTGCTGACAACCCGGAACACAGGGGGTTAACCTGAGCTGTGTGGAAGCTGATGATTAGCAGCTGAGGGGGTGTGTCCATGTGGGAGTGGCTGGCACGATAAGGGCCGGCCACCTGTGTGATTGAGATTCATTCATTCTGGAGACTTGTGTGAGATCCATGCTCAGCCAGTCTGTGTGAGAGATTACCAGCCAGAGATTACCAGCCAGAGATTACCAGCCAGAGATTACCAGCCTGTGATTGAGATGGAAGCTGAGACCAGCCCAGTGCAGAGCAGTCCAGAGGCTGTGTGAATGAAGGGAGCATGCTAGCTCCATGCCGGTGCCAAGATCCGTGGTTGTGATAGCACCTGGTGGGGAAGCCGTGGCTGAACCCGGTGGATACTGGTCCGGGCGTGGGGTGAAACACGTCCGGGAAAGGAGCCCGTGGGGGACGCTTGGTGGACCCGTATCCAGGTAGCGAGACCCGGATCCGTGCCCGGTAAGACAGCGGTTCCCGTGTAACGGAGAGAGCTGTGTGTGATTAATGCCAGGCGGGCATAACCGCTATTGGGTCCGACTAGGCAGTCGGTAAGGACCCGTTGATGTATGAGGGCTTAGGCAATGGCCCTGAATGTGAGATGATGGCCAAGATGTAAGAGCCATGTATAACGATGTGGGGAGAGAGAGAGACCCAGCTGGTATGGATGATGTTGGAGGCGTTCCGTCCTTGGGACGAGAGGGAGGCTTGCCCTGCTGCTTGCAGAGGGTACCCGTCCCTCAACCACGACCTCTAATGGTGTGGGTGTGCCTGTGGTGCCAGAGACAGGGGTAATAGGGCTCCTAGTAGGTATCGGATGTGGTTCCCGTGTACTATGGTTTGCCAATCCCTGTAATGGGCCATGGAGGGGCCACAGTCCATGGATGTGGGCTGTGAGCAGGTGTGTGATCCATGGACGCTGGAATGATGGATCACATACGGTGTGTAAGGTCCCGGTCAGGCAGGATTCCTGACTACGGGTGAATGTATATCATCATGCTGGGGGACTAAAGCCAGGCGGCAGGTACCGCCATTGGGACCCACAGGGCCCGTTGAGGCGTATGTAACGAAGGTCAGAAGCAGGGGTTAAAAGGGCTCCCGTACTGGGTAACGCGTGGTTAGGCCGGAGGCCGCAGCCACGGATTACTAGGGTTTGCCAATCCCTGTTATGAACCCGGAAGGGTCATCATCGAAGTATATCAAATGTATTTATTATAAAGGTACTGTAAGATGTGTAAGTAGGCCGGAGGCCGTAGCCACCACGGGAGCTGTTAGTAGAGCTCCAATGGGGACAGAGAGTCGTGGTTACAGGTCCCGGGTTACTATAAATCGTTATGTGCAATATAAGTGTTGTGATGTTAAATGTAAATGTATGGTGTTTATGTAAAGTGTTGTTAATCAATGTGATATGTGTGAAACATGCTACCCGGGTTATGTGATTAATATGTGAAAATAAACGGGTAGACATTGGTTAACTTATAAACACGTGTTCTTGTCGTTTTGCAAGCGGGTTCCCCGGTTGCTACCTCACAGTGGTTACCAGACTATGAAAAGAGGAAGGGGAAAATTATGCATAATGGGAGCTCAGTCAAAAAAGACAATATGTAAAATATATAAGACTGGCATCAACCGTATGCGTAGGTGCTGGCAGAAAATAATTATACTTACAGCAATAGATATCTGCCGCGACACTACTATATATATGAAAAAATTCAAACATATTTAGACATATAAGCCCACACAGATTCCACCAGTTCACCATATCACTAGGGCATAGTGTCAGGACCTGGCAGTAGGAGGCCCCTTGAAGTGGGTGCCAGGCTTTATCCTCAGTGGCCGCTGATGAGACCAAGACCTCTGTTTTCAACTTAAGCACAGAGCAGTTTACTGCATTACACATTTGCACATTGCAGTTTGATCTTCTCTTTTCAGTGCCACTCATTAATTTGAATTTTTTCATATATATAGTAGTGTCGCGGCAGATATCTATTGCTGTAAGTATAATTATTTTCTGCCAGCACCTACGCATACGGTTGATGCCAGTCTTATATATTTTACATATTGTCTTTTTTGACTGAGCTCCCATTATATAATTTTCCCCTTTCCTCTTTTCATAGTCTGGTAACCACTCATGGACTCCAGTGTGAGGTCCTAGCACACACCTGTTTTTAATTACATCTTTAGACATATAAGCCCACACAGATTCCACCAGTTCACCATATCACTAGGGCATAGTGTCAGGACCTGGCAGTAGGAGGCCCCTTGAAGTGGGTGCCAGGCTTTATCCTCAGTGGCCGCTGATGAGACCAAGACCTCTGTTTTCAACTTAAGCACAGGGCAGTTTACTGCATTACACATTTGCACATTGCAGTTTGATCTTCTCTTTTCAGTGCCACTCATTAATTTGAATTTTTTCATATATATAGTAGTGTCGCGGCAGATATCTATTGCTGTAAGTATAATTATTTTCTGCCAGCACCTACGCATACGGTTGATGCCAGTCTTATATATTTTACATCCCTGTGAAACACCCTCAGAGCCTGATACCTGAGTACCCCAAAGCCTGGGGCTCGACATAAGCAGATCATAATTGAATAGAATAAAGGGGCTGTCACATACTACGATATCATTAAAGATATCGCTGAAACATCACGGGTGTTCAGTCACTCTAACGACGTGTTAACAACGTCATTGCGTGTGAAACATTGATCTTACAAGCGATAAGTGGTCTGATCGTTCATCACAGATTTGAGAACCGGACCCCAAATCAGACAATGTCGATCATGCAATCTGCTTGCATCGTTCTGTATATATAATGGGAGGGGAGCGCACAATAGAGCAATAAATGTGGATACCAGGGGGAACCTTTAAAAGAGCACCATATTTTGGCTCCCAGTAAAGTACGAGTTCCCAGAAAAAATAAAGGGGGTGGTAGAGAGGTAAAGCTATCTGCATATAACGGTGTCTATAAATGTTCTAAAAAAAATTGTTTATGCTGTGGGTGGATTAATCATAGAGCTAAGAACTTCCAATCCTTTGTTGATAAATCTAAAACCTTCCCTATTATGCATAGAATGGACTGTACATCAAATGTTGTCATCTATGTAATAGACTGTCTATGTGGTAAGCAGTATGTAGGAAGGACCACACAGCCTTTGCATCTGATACTCAATTCTTATAGTCATAATATTAAGATTGGGTATCTAAAACAAGGGTTATCCAAACATTGTGCATTGAAACATGGGAACAATGTTACCCTCAAAATCACTCCAATAGACCATGTATCTGCCGATACTCCGAATAGATTGGCAGGTCTTAGTAAATTGGAGGTATATTGGATATACAAACTTGATACCCTTTGTCCAATTGGGCTGAATGAGGTATCTGATTTTTTTTTAATTTAATCATTTTTAAGGTTTAGTATAAAGCCCATGATATATGATGAGATACTTAGTCACTTTTAACCCTTTAAGGATTAAGTCCTTGCACATTAATTCTGGTGGAGATAAATGGTTTACAGCCTTCTTCATTGAAACATTTCTGCGGCTCTGGCGTGACTGCGGATCAGACCGTGGGGCACGGTGATGATTACTATCATCAGTTTTTGTTCCCTTGAGTAAAGACTTGAATACCAATCAATAAAAGAACTCCTCTGGTTCATTAAATCCAAAATCGAGTTTAGCGGTATTGCTTCTGATGTGGAGGATTGAGGATTTTTTTAATCTAATCCCGTTCTTGTTTATGTAGAGTCAAGGGTTAGCCTAAGTAATTGGTCGGGGAGAGGTAAGTCTCATGACTATTATGTGAAACCTGGGTTGAGAGGGAGTTCAAGTCCTGTTGAATCGCTTAATGGCAAAAAAAAAATAAAATTGGTTGATTTTAGTTTAAATTTATGGTAGGTTATAAGTGGCAAATAGTCTGAGGTGGCGGTAGTTCAGTGGTAAAACGCAGGACTTAGAATGTGAGATCAATTTTTGAGTGAGTTCGAATCAAATGGAAAAACTTTTTAAAAGAATTTTTTATGCCTTAGAAATTTGTGTTTTATATGTGGGGCTCTTTCTTTTTCTTTTTTATGCAATGTAAATGATTGATTATACATTTTTATAGTGATTTTCGCTGTTTGTAACACAAAGGGGGCGTTTCCACAGGAAATGATGTCATGATGCTGTTTTCTTTGTTTTTTTTATGATATGGTAGTGTATATAAAGTCCTTTCTTTGTAACTCTGTAACTAATGCCCTGATGAAGTGGCCATATGGCTACGAAACGCGTCAGCTTCCTTCTGTTTGGTGTGTGTGGTGAATAAAGAATAAAATCAAAATTGTCTCCTGAGGTCAGCGTGGAGGATTCCCGGTAATACTTTGCTTTCTGCATCGTTCTGCGTCACACCGTGATAACCATCTCCTTTATGATTTCGCCTATTCACAACATTGACAAGCATCGTTCACTGGGCTGTGTGAACGATACCTGCACGCAACATCGTTGGTGCGTACTGAACGATATCTAGACGTGTGACACCTCACCAACGATGTTGTCCATGTGCGCGCACCCGTGAGATCGTAGGTGAGACCGTTCACAAAATCATAGCGTGTGACGGCCCCTTAACACAGACCTCATTTACCCACAAAGATGTTGGCTCAGTTCATCAAGGAGCAGAGATATGTATGATTTATGTTATAAGTCAGTAAGGGGTTAAATAAGGCTACTGGCACCACTAGACTAATAACACTAACCCTTTCATCCCTTTGCGATTTTCGTTTTCCTCTCTCCTCTTCCATTTTTATTTTTCCGTCAATATAGACTTATGAGGGTTTGTTTTTTTGCGGGATGAGTTGTTCTTTTGAATGACATCATTTATTTTACCAAATAGTGTACAGGAAAATTGGAAACAAATCTCAAGTGCAATGAAATTGCAAAAAAGAGTGCAATTACACCATTTGTTTTTGTTTTTATTCACCATGTTCACTATATGGTAACACTGACATGACAGTGTGATGCCTCGGGTCAATATGAGTTCGTAGACACCAAGCATGTTACTTTTACTGTTCTCTTAAGTGGTGAAAAAAATGTCAGAAGTTTGTAGAAAAAAATAATTGCGCTTTTGTCGCCATTTTCTCTGACCTGCAGCGTTCTCATTTTTTGAGATCTGGAGCTGTGTGATGACTTATTTTTTGCGTCTGGAGCTGACATTTCTAATGATACCATTTTCAGGTGGATGTGATGTTTTGATTGACTGTTATTGCATTTAATTACAATGTTGCGGGGACCAAAAAAATTTAATTTTGTCATTTAATTTTTTTCTCCATTCAGATTACAGATATATATACATATATATATTTTTTTTTTAATAGTTCTATTTTCAATGGGGCAAAACAGGGGTGATTTTAACTCTTATGTTTTCTTTTCCTTTTTTTTTTATGTATTTTTCCTTTATTTTACATTGTCCCTATGGGGCCTCAGCACTGCACACTCCAGGCTGTCATGGGAACATGTCGGGGTCCTGTGATCACATCATGACAGATCTGTATTGCTACGGTCTGTACGGTAATGTTAATGTGTGATTGGTGAGGACGCGGTGCAGATGTGGAGTTTTTCCAATAGTAGGTTGTGGAACTGTAGAAGGTTCAAGGGGTGGAAGCAGAGCTGGGGTGGAGCCTCAAATCCTATATTAAGCTAGAGACCTACAATTTACTGCAATGGGTGTAAATGTCACATTTATGAGCTATGAAATATTACATTTCTTGCTGGGTTGCAAATGCCAACTGTCTCAATCCAAGTATCAGAACTATGATTTCTTTGTTGTCACTGGTGTAGACCAGGGCCCCCAACCTGTGACTCGGGAGCCACAGGTGGCTTGGGGGCCCATGATATGTGGCTCGCAGCTGTCTGAAAGCTTGGTGCATCACACCAGGTCTAGCAACCAGCTATGAAGAGAAGGTCTCCAGATAGTGACTTTTATGAGTACCCCCACAGAAGAGAAGGTGCAGATGTGCATATACCTGCGGAAGGGACAGAGATGAGAAATAAATATAGGAAGATAGAGATAGAATGATTCTGTTAGAAGGGAGCTGTAGTGGTTGTGATAGTATGGAGAGTGTGCTTAATAAAAGAGTACCGTACCAAATTAAAGTAAATTTGGAACCCTTGGATGTAATTATACTGCCTTTATGGGATGGGGGTACAAAACCTCAGTCTGCTTTCTGTGGGTAAATAGAAAGAATTCCAGCACTTGGACAGAAATCGTCATGTTTTCCTGCTTTATTTCATGGTCTCCTTGACATAAAAATGTTGTAGAGGGAACACAGTCCCACACCGCTGGATGTCCTTAGTCTACAGCATAACACAAGAAAGACAACCCCCCAATATATACAAAAATAAACCCCACCCTAGGAGACACAGACGTATAGTGAAAAATAATTATATTAACCCTTTATATTACAGGTTGAAGAAAAACCCATCAATATATGCATATAAACAGAGACAGCAAACCTTATTCCTACACAGAAAAGTACATCACACAATCCAATACACATATACAATCAATCAGTTAGAAAGTATAATACAGACCGAATGAAGCTGTGTGGCACCCCTGTGACCAGGTGGCCACAGGGTTAACTGCAGCTGCCTAAGTCGCTTCATGCCAGGACCCATAGCGAACACTCCCCCCCTCCGCTCCTCGCCGTCACCTGTCAGCATGCCCCTCCCTGCTCCTCGTCGACATACGCTAGCACCACCCGCTCCTCACCATGAGCTGCTGCACCAGGGCCCTCTGGGCACAAGGTCCGCCAATGAAAAGAATTGTAAAGAACTGTTAAATGCTGAGACTGAGACTGTGCTGTTGTGTGGCGGTGAAGTAAAGTACCCGGTGAACTCAAGAACTGTGTTTGAGACTTATTGGTACTGTGACAGCAGCGGCTCGCCTGCAGAGCCGCACACTTTTCTGCCATATCAGAAGCTGCAGAAGAGAACGATTACAGCATTCTGATAACCCACAATCCCTCCACCTGCCTTGGGGACCAAAAGCCCTACCTGTGGAGGGCTCGCCATCCCGGCTGCCACCTCCACCATCATCCCAAGTGGTCTGACTGGCAGCGATGGCCCATATTCGCCACGACCAACGGTTGGCATCACGAATAACTTTTATAAACAATTACTTCCATCCCCCCTTTTATTGCCGCACCTGGGCATACGGAGCCGGGTCACGCGCCGTGACATCCCCTCTGCAACTGACGAGAGGACCCAGTCCCGAGTACCCCCTGCCCTGGGGTGCGACAGCTCCACCATTGAAATCATTAAACTTATTAAAAAATACCATCATTATCATTCAGCAACCCACATGGTGTATACTATTGTATTGTATGGAAAAAGTGCAGCAAATATATATTAATAAAAATAAGAGAGATCAGTTCTAAAGTTAAGGCCATCCGGGATTCTAGCATTAAGGGCATGAATCCAATATATTTCTCGGCGTCGGACAAATCGTTCCAAGTCCCCGCCCCTTTTTGCCTTAAAGACCCTCTCAATGCCTTTTACCCGGTGGAAACAAGTATCCCCCCCATGTACCTCTTTGAAGTGTCGTGATAGACCTCAAACTTCTATGGGCAACATTCAAATCTGGTTTAGAGGCAGAAACACGTTCAGCAAGATGTTTCTTAAGAGGTCTAATAGTACAACCATTGTAGTCCTTGTAACACTGCACACAAGAGCTTAATAAATATGGTCCGCAACTCGACCTCTTGGTGCTCAGAAGAAAATGGATCGATAGCTGTATATAATTAACTTCGGCACTCAAATGGAGATGAATGAAAAAGGCTTTATTGTGAAAAAAATTTCTTGTGATATTCTCATAAATGATTAAATACTGACGTTTCGGTCACATTGACCTTGTTCACAGTGTCAAGAATATCTATTACAAATAAAAATGAAATAACATAAATCAATGGTACATCATGTTTTTACATTCTTCACATGAATATGCATAGAAACATGGCATTACAGTTTGAATCACAATTTGAGAAAATGTACTTCTGTATTATCATATATCTGACTGACTGTTTATTACAACGCTCTTGGTGCATTCACCATTATATACATGAAAAAAAAATTTTTTTGATCTATCTTGTTCATAGAAGTCTATGCATGAAAGCTTCCTCATAGAGGTGTACTTGCTCCTAGAGGTATATGGACAAAACACATAACAATGAAAATCAACAGTAAAGTGTTTTTACCTTGTAAAAAAATTTTTCATAGAAAAGCCAAAAGTAATTCTATTCTTGTTATAATATCAGTCAACTGCAAAATGGAGAATACAAATTAATAGTGTATCACTCACATTTTCCTCAAGATGTCAGTGACAGTATATGATACACTACCTTTGCTATAAATGAATGATATTGTGGGTGTACTACCCTATTTGGGGGGCAGTGTTAAGGATAAATCCTACAAATATAAAATAAATAAATGTAGTTACATCTTTAATTATTCAATCGTGGGCATCTCACAATGCTATGGAAAGACTCTTTACCTTGTGAGCGTTTAAATCAAAGAAAATGAGATAACCGGGATTAATTCTCCCAAGTCGTATGAATGGGACCTTATTGCAGTCACTATAAACAAAGGAATAAAAAAACACAATGAAAACACATCAAATTCCATGATTGTTGTGATGCCAGTAGCATATGAGAGTAAAATGCTCAAGTCTAATGAGAGAATGTCCACAACCTACTAATGAAATGAGATTTCCCCATAAGCAGTGAATTGAAATGACCATCAAGCATTGTCTCGCATTAATGAAATGCATAGTAATCTGTAAGAACAAGTTATAACATACCATGAGCGTGGTAAAAAAGAAAGAAAAAACAGTACTATGTACTGTATACCTTATGCGTGTGGCTGGACAGCGTGGACTCGCCGCGCGGGATGCAAGTGAGGCTCACAGTGAGCCGCGCCATTAAAAAGCAGCGTGTGACGTCATTTCCTGCTGACGCCCCTAGGGAGTGCGCGTGTGCGGGAACGCCGGACAATATAGTATACACGTAACCTAGGTGACCCATCTAATATCGCGATACCAGACACCCGATGGTGTTAGTGTCTATGGTGAAGTATGTCTGTTAGTATCTCACCTATAAAAGGAAAGAAACAAGAAAAATTGAAATAACAACAGAGAGTAATGTTTGTTATGTATTATATGAGGAGATACAAAGGTGATAATTGGAAAACTGAATATAAATGTAATTACCGCGATTTAAAGAGACAGTATATCCAATATTCATAAATTCAATAACATGATATAATCCTATTGTAATTCTCCATTTAGGAATGGCTATCATATTCTCTGTTAAGTCCCAATGGAAATAGGGTTTGTAATTCATGTATCCACTTGGCTTCAAGGGTTAACAGCCTATTAACCCTATCGCCACCCCTCCTGAGTGGTGGAACATGATCTATAATTTGGTACCTAAGCTGAGATACACTGTGACCCATAGACACATAATGTGCAGGAATGGGTAACAGTGTCTTGCCACACCGAATGGTGGACTTGTGTTGACTAATGCGGTCTCGGATATGCTGGGTGGTCTCCCCAACATATCCGAGACCGCACGGGCCCATTTTTAGTCAACACAAGTCCACCATTCGGTGTGGCAAGACACTGTTACCCATTCCTGCACATTATGTGTCTATGGGTCACAGTGTATCTCAGCTTAGGTACCAAATTATAGATCATGTTCCACCACTCAGGAGGGGTGGCGATAGGGTTAATAGGCTGTTAACCCTTGAAGCCAAGTGGATACATGAATTACAAACCCTATTTCCATTGGGACTTAACAGAGAATATGATAGCCATTCCTAAATGGAGAATTACAATAGGATTATATCATGTTATTGAATTTATGAATATTGGATATACTGTCTCTTTAAATCGCGGTAATTACATTTATATTCAGTTTTCCAATTATCACCTTTGTATCTCCTCATATAATACATAACAAACATTACTCTCTGTTGTTATTTCAATTTTTCTTGTTTCTTTCCTTTTATAGGTGAGATACTAACAGACATACTTCACCATAGACACTAACACCATCGGGTGTCTGGTATCGCGATATTAGATGGGTCACCTAGGTTACGTGTATACTATATTGTCCGGCGTTCCCGCACACGCGCACTCCCTAGGGGCGTCAGCAGGAAATGACGTCACACGCTGCTTTTTAATGGCGCGGCTCACTGTGAGCCTCACTTGCATCCCGCGCGGCGAGTCCACGCTGTCCAGCCACACGCATAAGGTATACAGTACATAGTACTGTTTTTTCTTTCTTTTTTACCACGCTCATGGTATGTTATAACTTGTTCTTACAGATTACTATGCATTTCATTAATGCGAGACAATGCTTGATGGTCATTTCAATTCACTGCTTATGGGGAAATCTCATTTCATTAGTAGGTTGTGGACATTCTCTCATTAGACTTGAGCATTTTACTCTCATATGCTACTGGCATCACAACAATCATGGAATTTGATGTGTTTTCATTGTGTTTTTTTATTCCTTTGTTTATAGTGACTGCAATAAGGTCCCATTCATACGACTTGGGAGAATTAATCCCGGTTATCTCATTTTCTTTGATTTAAACGCTCACAAGGTAAAGAGTCTTTCCATAGCATTGTGAGATGCCCACGATTGAATAATTAAAGATGTAAATACATTTATTTATTTTATATTTGTAGGATTTATCCTTAACACTGCCCCCCAAATAGGGTAGTACACCCACAATATCATTCATTTATAGCAAAGGTAGTGTATCATATACTGTCACTGACATCTTGAGGAAAATGTGAGTGATACACTATTAATTTGTATTCTCCATTTTGCAGTTGACTGATATTATAACAAGAATAGAATTACTTTTGGCTTTTCTATGAAAAATTTTTTTACAAGGTAAAAACACTTTACTGTTGATTTTCATTGTTATGTGTTTTGTCCATATACCTCTAGGAGCAAGTACACCTCTATGAGGAAGCTTTCATGCATAGACTTCTATGAACAAGATAGATCAAAAAAATTTTTTTTTCATGTATATAATGGTGAATGCACCAAGAGCGTTGTAATAAACAGTCAGTCAGATATATGATAATACAGAAGTACATTTTCTCAAATTGTGATTCAAACTGTAATGCCATGTTTCTATGCATATTCATGTGAAGAATGTAAAAACATGATGTACCATTGATTTATGTTATTTCATTTTTATTTGTAATAGATATTCTTGACACTGTGAACAAGGTCAATGTGACCGAAACGTCAGTATTTAATCATTTATGAGAATATCACAAGAAATTTTTTTCACAATAAAGCCTTTTTCATTCATCTCCATTTGAGTGCCGAAGTTAATTATATACAACTGCACACAAGAGGCCATATAAATGACATGTGCCGTGTTGCAATTGACATACGCCGGATATCAAACCTCTGATTAGTCTCCCGGTTAGAAAAGGTATTGGTAACCTCCATGTATCAACATTAACTACATCTATTGCCTCCACACCTAAAATTGCCTTTTGTGATTAGCCAACTGGGGGTAACCGTGTACTACTATATAGAGAAGGAGCCAAAATATTCCCCAAACGAACTGCTTTCCTCTAAACAAATCTATAGCCCTCAGTTAAGATTTTTTATAAGATGGGGTCTTGTTGTAAAATAGGCATGAAGTTTTGAATGGCTCTTACTATCCAATAATAGTCTAAGCTTAAACTAGTAGAAAAGGTTGGAATACACCTACTGTTACCATGAGAACTATTCTGTGTATTATTGCGACCGCCAGCAGTCACAGGATTGTCAGAAGGACGATCATTACCATCTCGTCTTAATGTGACAGCATTATGGTCACACAAAAGAAACTTTTGTGACCAATGCTGAACCTTTTGATATAGCCCTATGTATACACTGTGCAGTATAACCACGATTCTGCAACCGCTGTTAAAACCGGATTTTTTCGGCTGAATACGCCGAATCAGTAGAACAAGCTCTCCTGGCGCGGATGAGCTTTCCCACCGGTAAATTGTGAATCAAATGTGGGGGTTGACAGCTCTCAGCATGAAGGAGAGAGTTGCCACTCACCGGTTTCCAGTACAAGGAAGTGTTGATAACCCCTGTCTCCACCGACCCTTGTGATTCTTCATCCAGGTAGAACGCAGTATTACCATGTACAACATGGGTAAACCTAATATTGTATGGATTATCATCAATATACTCCATGAAACGAGAGAACACTTCCGTAGAGTAGGGGGGCACACTGACAACAGCATACCAAATGATAATGATGTCATCAATGTACCTTCCCCACCATATAACCTGCTTAAGAAATGGATTGTTTACACAGTGTATATATTGTTGCTCCCAATGCATCATATATAGGTTAGCTAATGATGGGGAAAAATTAGTCCCCATCAGCCAACCACATAGCTGTAAAAAATATTTAGAATCAAACTGGAAATAATTTGTGGTAAGAAGATGTCTAGTGCACATGATAATAAAATTCCTCATATCAGCAGAATAAAAGTCAGAGTCAACCAGTATTTTGGACAATGATTCCACTGCCCGATCTTGCGGAATGCATGAATAAAGCGAAATGATGTTGCATGTAACCCATGAATAGCCACATCACCACGGTATGTCTCGTACGCTGTGCAGAAGATGTTTAGAATCTTTTATGAAGCCAATAGAGGCATGCCATAAGGGCTGTAGTTAAGAATCTAGCCACTGAGATAATAGTTCATTAACTCCTCCATTACTGGCCACAATTGGTCTAAGCCAGGGATGGGGAACGTCCGGCCCCCAGGCCGGATCTGGCCCGCGATGTGATTTGATCTGGCCTGCGGTCACTATGCCCATTTTGTGACCGTGGGTTCTTTAATTCCACGGAGGTGCGTGACGGAATTATGTCCAACGTACGACATTGCCAGCGTGTGAGTGTTCTGTGTGGGAGGAGCTGCTGCGCTCTCCAGTTCCCTGCTAAAGCCACTGAAGTGTCTGTGCAATCAGCTCCTGCCAGCATCCTAAGGTCACAATTCCTTCCACCTCCTCCTAGATCAGTAAACATTTAGGTGACAAAATTAACAAAAGCTTTGCGTTCTTTGCTGAATGATGATCTTCCGGCAGTGCAGGGACAAAGAGTGTTAGTAGCAAAAGGGAGATGCATCCAAAAGTAGCACAGCCAAGGGAGGGAGATACAAATCATGTTAAAATCATATATGACCATATTGATTTTTATCTACCTTCTCTTGGATGTGTTCCTTAATGCATCTCCTTTTTGCTCTGGCCCTGTGCCACTCCTGCGCTATATTCCTTACACTCTGTGTACTCCTGCGCTGTATGCCTCAGGCTCCATGTACTCATGCGCTGTATTCCTCTGGCTCAGTGTACCCATGCTCTGTATTCCTCTGGCTCAGTGTACCCATGCATTGAATTCCTCTAGCTCAGTGTTCCCCTGTGCTGTATGCTTCAGGCTCTGTATACCCATGTGCTGTATACCTCTGACTCCATATACCCATGCGCTGTATTCTTCTGGCTCTGTGTACCCATATGCTGTATTCCTCCGGCTCTATGTACACATGCACTGTATGCTCCAGGCTCTGTGTACCCATGTGCTGTATGCCTCAGGCTCTGTGTACTCATGTTCTGTATACTTCAGGCTCCATGTACTCATGTGCTGTATAGCTCAGGCTTCATGTATCACCCATTTGCTTACCTCTGCTCTGTTTGCTGCTGAATGCTGTGTGCTTACCAGCACGAGATGAAGGAGCACTTTGTAGTTGGGGTCAGTGCAAAAATGCGCCCCGGACCCACAAAGGAGGAGCAGCTGCCACAGCGTCCAAAGTATTGTATGAGACCCCAGTACTGTATGTGTGTTGTATATTTCCTACAGTGCTGCCTTTGCCCTCCAGTACTGCATGTGCCCCCTATTGCTGTATATGCCACCAGAATCTCCTGTGATGTATATTTCCCAGCATCTCCTGTTATGTATATGCCCCCATGTCTCCAATGATGTATATACAGCAGTCCCAGTGTCTCCTATGTGATGTATATTATTTACAAAAATTATTATCACAAACAATTGACTGCGCTCCAGGCTGACATAAACCTGAAAAGGCAGTTGTGAGCAGCAACAAAATCAGTATCGCTCAACACCACAACCGCACCAGAAGAGCAGCAGTTTCATACACCACAGTAGGGGTGAGTTAACAAATTGTTTCACATAGCTGGGTAAATTTTAAGGGGATAACTTTGTGCGGCCCCCGAAGGATGGTAGAAATTTCCAAATGGCCCTCGACAGGAAAACATTTCCCCACCCCTGGTCTAAGCGTTGGTGGAAAACACTTCTCATGAGTTTTGGGCAGCGCGTGAACCAAGGGACACAAAGGTTTCTCGACGTAAATGTAATCAACCATTTTCTGGGGAAGAACCCCCAACCTCAAGTTAACCAGCTCATGTTGCACCTGTGAAGTCAGATCGGCTGAGAAAGGGCAGTATGTGGTATGGTCTGACAAAATCATCATAACTTCCCGAAGAAAAAGGTCACTATCCAAAATAACCACAGAACCGCCCTTATCAGCTGGCCGGACAACAATATGGGGTTTTTGTTTTGGATGGAAAAGAGCTACCCAGATGTGTTTTCTGTAGATAAGCTTTGGCCATCCTCAAAATGGTGGTCTTGGAGTTTCACTACTGTCTGGTGGTGGGTGCCGGATCTGGCTCGCGACCATCTCTCAGAGTTGAATGTGGCTTCCAAGACAAGAAAGGTTGGGGACTGCTGGTGCAGATTACTATCAATATAAATTGAATAAAACAGCCAAATGTACAGTTGAAACCAAAAGTTTACATACACTATCCTGACATGAAATCATAACACATCTTTCCCATTTTAGGTCAATTAGGATTACCTTATTAATTTTGCCTGACAGAATAATGAAAGCGAGAGAATGTTTTAAGGCATTTCATTACTTTCAGCAACGTCAAAAGTGGACAGACATTTCATTAGTATTTAGTGCCATTGTCCTTGAACTGTATGACTTGGGTCAAACATTTGGATATCCTTCCACAAGCTTCTCACAATAGTTGGTACAGGAATAAACAGCTGAAAAGAAGGAGGGGCGCACAATAGTGTGTATCAGTTGGCAGAAAGTGTATAAAAAAGTGGTGGATTTGCTCAAATTGTAGGGGTTGTGATATGTCACAACCAACCTTTGTGCCTGTGACAACTCAAGATGTCAAGCATTTTTCACAGTATGCAGCACTCCTCTCTCCGGTAGCAATCCAGGATAGTACATATAAGAATAGAGACTTGTGACCGCGCTCCTGCTCAAACGAAATCCAAGAGTCAAGGGTTATTTGAATTCATATGGTGGCATACCACCATATGAATTCAAATAACCCTTGATTCTTGGATTTTGTTTGAGCGGGAGCTCGGCCACAAGTCCCTATTCTTATACAGTGCCTTGTGAATGTATTTGGCCCCCTTGACATAATTGAAGAATTGTAAACGTAAATATATTAAGTAAAGAAATAAAAAAGCTTTTGTTCTATAGGTAATTCACAATTTTATTGTTCATTATATTCTTGATAGCAATTACAATTATTTATACAATGATATCATGATTGTTATTGATTGAGAGACCCACATCCTCGTCTATCATAAGTTAGAAGTTTGTTGCATCCATGGCTGTTAAGGTACCTTTACACGGTACAACGTTGGAACGATGTCTGCAACGATCTCATGGGCGCGCGGTCATTGCAGACATCATTTTGACAATGTTGGTTGGTCTAGATATCGTGGACAACTCACCAACGATGTTGTGAGCAGGGATCGTTCGCAAACTATGTGAATGATCCCTGCTCATTGGTGTCAATGGGCGAAGTTGTCCATGACATCGTTATCACGGTGTCACACACAACGATGTACCAGGTTGGTGGATTGTTGATTGTCAGGTTTGAGAACATGTTCTCAAACCTGCGATGAACGATCCACCAACTTATTGTTGTTGAATCGAGGTGTTATACGCGACGACATACTAACGATGTCGCTGGTACGCCTCCAAACCCGTGACGTATTAGCGACATTATTAACAATGTTGTGGCGTGTAACGGGGCCTTTAGTCCCCTACATATCTACCCTGATCCTTCTCTGTCCAATTCTGAGAGCCAGAAAGATGATGGGAAAAAAAAGTGTGTCACGGTCCGCGCTGCTCAAGTCCAAGAAAACTCATGAGAGTCAGAGTTTCATAAAGCAGATTCTCATTCTTTATTCTTCCACTCCAACGCATTTCGGTGCCCCACCTGGCACCTTCCTCTGAGAGCCAAATAGTCAAACAGTTCCAAAAGCTAGTTGGACGATTACTAGGGCAAAAGGGTCCTCAAATCCAGTAAATTGCCCAAAGATAAATGTGCATAGTGTAAAGGGCTAGTGTACATATTTTTGACACCCGCTTTTTTGACACCTGGTGTTACAGTCATATAAATTGGGCAATGACCAGGGTAGACGATTACAAAGTCCAACAACTTGTCCAAAACAAAGTGTGCTTTTAATTTAAGATGTTAGTGCACTTAGTTGGACACCAAGGATTGCATTCATTCAGCCAAGCATACATCTCTCAATTTCTAAGGATGGCTTCACATTACGGCTGTGATCCGATAGGTTGCTGTCCGCTTGGGCCAGACAGCCCCGGATCGGATTAGCACACAGAACTGGAGGGCTAATTTGCCCTCCGGTCCGGTGTGCAGCCGCACGCAGCTGCCGCCGCTGATAGTTCAGGACTGCAGCTCGCAGGGAGCTAGTCGCGGTCCTGACCTACCAGCGGCGGCAGCTGCGTGCAGCTGCACACCAGATCGGAGGGCAAATTAGCCCTCCAGTTCTGTGCGCTGATCCAGTCCGTGGCTGTCTGGCTCAAGCGGACAACCACGGATCGGATCACAGCCGTAATGTGAAGCCAGCCTTAGAGCAGCAGTGCAAGGGGTGTATAGAACAAGGATCAAATACTTATTGCATTTTCACAGCAACAGATCTAAACCTTCCCCAATGAGATGTTCTAACAGAATCCAATTACAACCAGGGATTACCACCTGTTTTTCAAAAAATCTTCCCAGTCAACTTGGTGTTAAGGACTAGATTCCAAAAACTGAAGGGTCTCCAAACACATCCTATTTCAAGACAAGACCCAGGAGTAGTACGGTGAATAATGTCCTTAATGAGGACCTGTCACCCCCCCTGCTGCATGGCAATCTAAATGCAGCACTGAATGCAGCATGTCTGCAGCATTCAGGGAAGGGGTCCCCCATATGTCTGTGTGCTGTGTACCCCGAGATATATCCTTAGTAAAACTCACTGATAGAAGCCACAAGGGCAGTCCATGGTGCAGGAGCCAGCTCAATTGACGGGAGCCATTCCCTCCCCCTCTGCCTGTGTGTGCCGCCTCCAGCTGTGCTGTTTATGCTTTGTTCAGACAGCAGGGCAGGAATCTGGAGCTGAAGTCAGGACAAATGATTTGCATGCTGTGTGAGGCAGGATGAGTGACAGAGAGGAGGAGGGCAGAGCTAGCACAGCAAAAGCAGCACAGAGAGGGAGAGGGAATGGCCCCCATCAATTGAGCTGGCTCCTGCACCAGGGAATGCCCTCATGGCTTCTAACAGTGAGTTTTACTAAGACTATATCTCGGGGCACACAGCACACAGACACATGGGGGACCCCTTCCCTGAATGCAGCAGACATGCTGCATTCAGTCAGCATTTAGATTGCCATGCAGCAGGGGGTGACAGGTCCCCTTTAAAGAACTTTAGCCATTCAGTATCCATGGTATAAATTGATCATCTGTATATGTATCTTCTGGTATCCACTTTTCATGACGCATCCAATTTTCATCCGTAGATGTATCTTCTGGCATCCACTTTTCATGACGCAAAAAGAGATGAACTGACGACTGGACATTCCCATCTTGTTTGTACTTGCGTATAATTGTTTGTACAGGTGAATGAAGTATATTCATGGCATCTGGAAATTGCACCCAAGGGTGAGCCAAACTTGTGCAAGTCCACCATTCTCCTCCTGATATCTTGGCTGATGTTTTTACACTTTCTCATGATGTTACACAAAGCAGCAGTGTGTTTAGGTGTGCAATAAAATACATCCACAGGTGTGTCTCTAATTAACTCAGATGGTGCCAATAAACCTATCAGAAGCCTCTAAAAACATCACATCATCATAGGCACTGTTCAAAATTGTTTAAACGCATAGTAATCTTAGTGTGTGTAAACTTGTGACTTTGTAGAAAGTAATAAAAATACCTTAAAACATTCTCTCTCATTTTTCTGGCATTTGGAGAGTCAACAGTCAACCCAATGCTGGTATAAAATATTGTATTTACTGTGTTCTAACTGCACTAGGAGAATTACCAGGAACGTGTGTGGCGCCCCTATGGCAAGGCGCCACAGGGAGGTACTACACCCTAATTAAAGGTGTGGTGCCTCTGTAACCGTGGACGTGGTGAATCTTCAGGGTCTGCGCCCCAACACCCATACACAGGCCACTTTAATACAGGGGACTGATATTCAGTAGGTCCCAGGGGGTGGATCCTAGGGAGAGCGGGAGATGGGGAGTGACAGCACAGTCAGACAGTTGGCGTGAGGAGAGCACGGAAGGCAGACGCAGGGGACCCTGCGGCTGCATCAGGAGGGAGCCTCTTTGGAGAGCGGCGACCAAGACTTTGGAAGGGGGTTTACCTGGGCCTGGTGGGAGCCAGCTGGGGACCCAGGTCGACACCGGAGCTGAGGTAGCTAGATGCAATGTTTATTCCTAATTACAGACCGGCAAGCTGAGGGCCCAACACACACAGGGAGCCGAAGCACTCCCTAAAGCAGCTCAACATCAGTCCCACAGCTGGGTTCACGACGCCGATGAGTGAAAGACTTTTAGGTAACAGACCCCGTGGACTAGAAACTTGGCTCAAGAGAGGTAAGAGAGAGAGAGAATGTAACAAGACCACGAGAGCCATATTGAAGGCACCACTGTCAGACTCTGAGGAAACCTTCACGACCCACGGTTACAATATCCGTTAACCCAGAATTTACGGTGTACCTGTTTCCATCTGGTACAAGTAAAGACCTGTTTGAGCTGAAGTGGTGTCCGTTCTCCTTTCATTCGGCTCCCAGAGGGCTACAGCATCATCACGCTGCCCTGAGGTAAAGCTCCACCTGTGAGGAGCTGTACTACCAAAGCTGCATTTCCATCACCTCAGCAGCCAGCCACAGCGCTGGTTACCCTATTACCAGGTACCACAGTTGGCGTCACGAAATCCCCATCATCATCACCCCCATCACTTGCCACTGAGGGTTCAGGGCACGGAACCGGGAATGGATCAGCCGTGATCCCCCACCGAAGTAACCCCCTGTCCCGGTATTCGAGTACCCCCTACCCTGTCGACCGACTCAAATTGGCATCACGAACAGGATCCTGTGCCCGATAAAACTGGGTACTGTGCGCCTTAAATTGGACTTTTATTGACTGAATTTTATTTCACTGCGTAAGCCCAAAATGGCGGCCTGAAAATGTGACTGAAAATGTGCTGGCCCAGGGGCGTGCCTCGGCCCCTCATCAGGGAAGGGCCATGCAAGAGGCGCCAAAATGCCTCCCCGCCCCCATTTCCGCCAAACAACCAGGGGGGCGGGCCAAGACATTTCAGAAATAGTAAAATTGATGCAAAAAAAACGTGCTTTGTCCCAATTAATTTGCATAGCACTGTATTTTATACAACAGGGCAGGGCAGGAGTTCAAACCCCAGTCTCTCATGTTGGTGATTGTGCACTTAATCACTACACTACAACATCCACTATATATGTATATTCCCCACCACTACATGTGCTGGAATAGAAAAAGAGACCAAAGAGACAAGGCCATGTGCTCAAAACAGGTTTCTCCTGTTCCCCTCTCTAGTGTTAGTGGTTGGGGAAAATACAAGAGTTACATCACAGCTTTCAACCAATGATAGGGGGGAATGAATCTTAAAACACTCCCCCATTTCTGTGGGTTTATATTCAGGAGAGCTGACGTGCTCTTTTTGACCAGCAGACCACCAGGAAAAGACCATAAGCATAACCACTAAGTGTATCAACCCCTTTCCAACTGTATCTTCTTGCTAATCCCCCTTCCATCTTTAACTTCTTGTAACTCTAATAACCCCCTTGCCTTTTCCAACACCTTGTATACTGGGTCTCCTGCTTTACCTTTGAGACTATAAAATAGAAGAAGAAAGGAGCGAGGAGCGCACATAGAATAGTTACCGTGAGGACAACAGAGTTTTTATCAATGAGTGCACTCTCCTCATCCAGTTGTGTGACACACACGTTTGAAAGATGTGGTCGCTGCAGATCCCGCAGGGAAGAGATGCAAAATTCAGGAAAGAAACTGGGATTTACTCCGCGCTGACCAGAAGAGCTTGCTGGAAAAGCATTTTATTTAGCACACACTACACACAATTAAACACTTGGCCTACGCGTTTCGTGATCCACTGATCACTTCATCAGGGCATATGATCATATGCCCTGATGAAGTGATCAGTGGATCACGAAACGCGTAGGCCAAGTGTTTAATTGTGTGTAGTGTGTGCTAAATAAAATGCTTTCCAGCAAGCTCTTCTGGTCAGCGCGGAGTAAATCCCGGTTTCCTTCCTGAATTTTGCACCTTTGGGACTTTAGCATACTAGGATAACCCCCCATACACCATACTTTAACTTCACCTAAGCACCTTAAGCCTTGTTCCATATAGAGATAGGGTGTTAGGTGGGTTTCATTGTAATTGTGTGTCAATGCGTTTAGTTAACGTGGGTGGGAAATATTATTATGAAAATATGGGTTGATTATGTACTATTGCAGAGTATTGTGCTATTATTTGTGCTTATAGACTTGGGTGTACAATAAATATTCTTTTATTAGTACAGGGGTTTGTCTCATTTAGTTGCGTAGTAGCAAAGCAACAGAAAGCGTTAGGGTATAAGTTAATATTGGATATTAGTTATTAGTAGGCAAATAATAATTAATACCCCAAACCTACCCTATAACAATAATATTAAATATTGGCTTAAGGTGCAGACTCTTAGCTTTAATTTAAGGGTACTCACATCCTAACTGGAGTAAAGGTTTAGGAATAATAGCTTTTAAACATGTAGCTGCCTCTTTTTCAAAAGTAATTGAACAATTATCTTAAAAGCTTATTAATAGACAATGTAAGTTATTCCCTTGTTAATTTCATCTTCACTAAAGCAGCTAAAAGGTCTGGAGTAGTGATGGGCGAATCCTAAATTACTCGGAATCGCTTGACTCTAGAGAGTCCAAGCACAGGACTCGCTACTCGTTGCGAGTCTAGCGAGTCCAATGTTAATGAATGGGGAAACGAGTAATAGCGAGTAGTGTGAGATTTACAAATCGCAGATGTGTCTCGGAAGCTTCAGCCTGAAGCAATCCTAGTTTTGTCATTTATTTGCATTGGACTCGTTAACTTTGCAACTGTAATCGCTGGGAAACTCGCACAGATAAGAGTCCTGTCTGCTCTGTGTGCTGGCTGCCAGCTCCAGGGTCCTAGAGCCCGCCTGCTGCCTGATGTAGCAGAGCTGAGATTGTTCTCAGTCTGCTCATTCCCTGTGTACAGACATGAATGTCTGTGCACAGAGATGATGTAGCAGAGCTGAGATTGTTCTCAGTCTGCTCATTCCCTGTGCATAGACATCTATATCTATGCACAGGGGATGTAGCAGAGAGGACATCGCGTTTTGGACTGCGTCGGACGGAAGAGGATTTTTTTAATTAAAGATGGAGTCCCTAATGGCTTTTTTTTTTATTTCTAATAAAAAATTTTCTTTGTGTTGTGTTTTTTTTAAAACAATTTAAAAGAAATTCATGGCGGTCATGTCTAATATTGGCGTGACCACCATAAATTTCGGGCTTAGGGCCAGCTGATAATACAAAGCTGGCCCTAACCTCTTTATTACCCAGCGTGCCACCGCTACCAGGGCCGCTGGAAGAGCGGGGTTCAGCGCCAGAGGATGACGCTTCAATGAACGCGCCATCTTCTGGGGCGACTGCGGGCTGCAATTTGCAGCGGGGGGTGCCCAGAAAGCTTGGGCATCCCTGCGCTGCGGATTCCAGCCCCCAGCTGCTTAGCTGTACCTGGCTAGACATAGAAATTGCGCGGAGCCCCACGCATTTTTTTTAAATTATTTCATGAAATTCTGAGATTCTGACTCTGACTCTGAGACTCTGACTCTGAGACTCTGACTCTGAAATTCATGAAATAATAAAAAAAAAAAATGCGTGGGGCTCCGCGCAATTTCTATGTCTAGCCAGGTACAGCTAAGCAGCTGATATTGATTTGCATTGGACTCGTGCGAGTAATCACTGGGAAACTCGCAGAGTACCGAGTCCTGCGAGTCCCTTACTACTCACCGAGTAACGAGTCCTAGCGAGTAGATTCGCCCATCCCTAGTCTGGAGCTGATTCCAGGTGTGGCATCTGCATTTTGAAGCTGTTGTTATGAACTCACAAAATGAGGTCAAAGAAGCTCTTAGTGGAAGAGAAAAATACCATCATTAGGCTAAAAAAAGAAAAAAACCATCAGAGAGATAGCAAAAATATTCAGAGGAGCTAAATCAAAAGATTTGTACATTCTGCAAAAAAAAAAGATTTCTGAAGTGTACAGCACTATACTTTCTGCTCCGATTTAACCAAATTCTGCAAGGTTACCGTAATTGGGCGACGCTTAACAGCACAGATGTACAATGACCCAAAACATACAGACAAAGCAACCCATGAGTTTTTTAAAGCAAAAAAGTGGAATATTCTGCAATCACCAGATCTAAAACCTATCTAGCATGCATTTCACATGCTTCAGATAAAACTTAAGTAAGCACACAAGCAAGCTACAACTGAAGGTATTTGCAGTAAAGACCTGGCAAAGCATCAAAAAGGAGGAAACCCTGTGTTTGGTGATGTCCATGGCTTCCCGACTTCAGGCAGCTATTGCCTGAAAAGTTTATTCCATTAAGTATTAAAAATGAACATTTTATTTATGCCCAAGTAAGGCTGGGGTCACACTTGGCATGAGTTTTTTTAGTGACTTAAAAAAACTCATGCGTTTTACCATGTAATTATGAGTTTTTCAAGGTGTGTGATGGCTCCCTGCGTTTTTGGCTGCGTTTTTAAATCTGCACCAAAAAATAGTGCATGTAGTATTTTTTGGTGCGTTTTGGTAGAAAACGCATGCGTTTCTATAACATGGGCCCCTATGGAAAACGCATGCAAAAACGCATGGTACATTAGTACCTTTTAGTGGCATTCAAAAACGCATGCGTTTTCCATAGGAGCCCATGTTAAAAATACGCATGCGTTTTCTAACATGGGCTCCTATGGAAAACGCATGCGTTTTTGGATGGTACTAATTGTACATGCGTTTTTGCATGCGTTTCCCATAGGGCCCCATATTAAAAAACGCATGCGTTTTTGGAAATGCACCAAAAACGCATGGTACTGTCACACATGTGTTTTTGCTATTAGGGCATGCGTTTTTTAACATGGGGGCCCATGGGTGCGTTTTTTACATGCATTTTTGAAAACACAGGTCTCCAAAAACGCTTGTAAAAAACGCAAGTGTGACCCTAGCCTAACTTAGTCTAAATTCTTTTGAGCCCCTTAAATGAGAATTTGTAGAAAAATTATTGCAATTCCTAAAGTTTCAAAGGATATTTTTGTTCAACACCTTTAATTTAACCTGTATGTCTACACTTCAATTGCAGCTCAATTTATTTAAATTCAAGTAAAAATAATAATAACATGCAGAGCCCAAATCGCGAACATTCGGTCGCTGGACCTCACTGTATTTAGGCTCTCATTGAGATGGCACTATGTATAGAGACATTCTATGCGGGGGGAGCATGTATTGGAAGAGAAAACGCTGATTCATCTCAATGGAAGAAAATGTTAGGGTATAATTTATCATCCCATTTGCACCATTTTTCTAGAATTAAATGCCACATAATTTATTGCTTGTGGTATTTATGCAAATGTTGCGACTTTCTGTCTTTTTGGGCCCTGACATTTTTTTTAAAAGTGTTTGCTGCTAACATTGTAGTTCATTGTTTCTTTTATTATGTTTTTTAAGTATGATCATTCCCACACAATCTCATATACCTTTATTATACATGTGCATTGTATTAAGGAAAACTAAAATCAGGAGAAAGAGTTAAACAACAAAAGGATGCTTTCATTAAAATCCGCCTAGCATATTACCCCAGGCTGTCCTGACTCCTGACGATGGAGAATGAAGGTTAATAGTTCACTGCATACAGTCATACATATCTCATAATGATGAATCTTTCATATCACCCAGTCCCAGGCAGTTCAAAGTCTTCAAAATTGTTTAGTATCATTAATTAAATGTATAGAGATTGTTGAAACTATCAAAAAAAGCAATATAACTAAATGTATATTTAGTTATCTAATATATAAAGCTGAATGTGTGTATGTGTGTGTGTATGTGTGTGTGTATGTGTGTATATCCGGGATTGGCATCTACACCGTCGCAACTACAGCTACAAAAATTTGCACAGTCACATTGTGAGGCGAAATTTTAACCCTGCGCGTTCCAGTTCACCAAACAATTTTGCCCCATCTACATAATGGGGAAAAAGTGAATGGAAAAGTGTTGGAGGAAAATCGACAGCTGTCAGCTATAGAGACAAAATTTTGCACAGTCACACATCTGGACCCCAGGAGCGCCATAGGCAATGTTGTGAGGTGAAATTTTAACCCTGCGCGTTCCAGTACACCAAACAATTTTGCCCCTATCTACATAATGGCGAAAAAGTGAATGGAAAAGTGTTTGAGGAAAATCGACAGCTGTCAGCTATAGAGACAAAATTTTGCACAGTCACACGTCTAGACCCCGGGAGCGTCATAGGCTATATTGTGAGGCAAAATTTTAACCCCGCACATTCCAATTCACCAAATAATTTTGCCCCTATCTACATAATGGGGAAAAAGTGACAGTTACCAGATGACAGTTGTGAATAAGAAGGGCTTAATGATAGCACCAAAGACTTACAGCACATACCAGCATATAGTCACTAAGATGTGGCCCCAACATGAGATATTCACCACACACGGGGACATGTATACACACCACATGCACACAAAGATTAACAGCAAGTGTATAGTCGCTAAAGTGCAGCACCAACATTGGATACTCATCACGCACCCGAACAAACACACACACACCACAAAGAGACACACACAACACAGAGACACACACCTCCCCAAGGGGACACACACACACTCTATAGCGACACATGCACTCACCCCACAGGGACACACACACACCACAAAGAGACACACATAACACAGACACACACACCACACAGACCCCCCCACATGGACACACACACATAGCCACCCTATAGGGACACATGCACTCACCCCACAGGGACACACACACACCACAAAGAGACACACACAACACAGATACACACACACACACCACACAGACCCCCCCACAGGGACACACACACATACACTCCCTATAGGGACACATGCACTGTTGAGGAGAACCATAGGATCAAATACTTAATTAGCCTCAAAGACATAAGGGCTTGGGAGAAATGATCTATAGAGTGTATTATTTTCACCTTACATAAGCTTGTTTCAGACAAAGATGGCTCCCATTTCCTGCCACATCACCACATGTTCTGAGTCAAGACAAAGACTGATCAATCACACAGAATGACACCTCATCTGATGGCTTCGTGGATCAACCTAACCTGAAGACCTGATGGAATAATCTACCTTGATGACCTCAAGAATCCCCCCATGGACAAGCCCATGTCCTAGCTCATTAACCAATGAATACATTCCATTTGTCCTCATTACTTGTAACCGAGCCCCCTTAAAGAGCTTTGTTAAAAACCCATGTGTGATCAAATAAAACTCACTTTGGAGCTGTGCCTTGTGGAGGGCTGAGGAGAGCTTACACCTGATTGTGTTATATCAGTGTATTTCTTTCATCGCATGCATCAGTCCATATCAATCAGGACAGGGGCAGGCAACTTATATTATTAATAATAATAATAATATCAAATTCCCTGAGAATTGACGCTCCAACGTGGGACAGCAACGGTGAATCTCCAAACCTTGAATGACCGGACGCGGTCAGGCAATCTGCACAGGGTACCCCGAAAAACAGGTAAAGCCAACAGATTATAATAAAATCAGCAGACTTACCGTTTTTGTTAGGGAGGTGATCAGTCTCCTGGCTCGGGGTACTCAGTGCGTCCTGCCGTCTCCTTCACCGGTCATTCAAGGTTTGGAGATTCACCGTTGCTGTCCCACGTTGGAGCGTCAATTCTCAGGGAATTTGATATTATTAATAATAATAATAATATCAAATTCCCTGAGAATTGACGCTCCAACGTGGGACAGCAACGGTGAATCTCCAAACCTTGAATGACCGGTGAAGGAGACGGCAGGACGCACTGAGTACCCCGAGCCAGGAGACTGATCACCTCCCTAACAAAAACGGTAAGTCTGCTGATTTTATTATAATCTGTTGGCTTTACCTGTTTTTCGGGGTACCCTGTGCAGATTGCCTGACCGCGTCCGGTCTTTTAGGGACTCTGAAGACGGCAGATGGGGTTTTTTTCTCCGTTGCTGGCCATTTGATTGCGGAAGAACCGTCATGCTAAGTTGTCTGCGGCCTGTTATATGTCTGTGTTGTGTGAAGGGGAGATGACTGTATAGTTAGTGGATTTTTGAGCAGTGTCTGCAGAAGCTGTGATATACGGATTTTCAATTTTCTGTAGGTTCTTTTTTTAGCATGGAGTGATTTTTGTGACTCAACCTACTAGTTGCACGTAACTTAGAGTGCATTGACTCAGTACGTAGCGGCCTGATGTCTGTAGGTTTTTAGCATTGAGTGATTTTTGTGACTGCATTTTATATGGTTTTGAGTGATTTTTGTGACTCAACCTACTAGTTGCACGTAACTTAGAGTGCATTGACTCAGTACGTAGCAGCCAGGTGTCTTTTGTAAACTACAGAACACGGAAATCAGACAGGTACAAGGAAGTGTAGACGGCTGTGAAGGTCTTGTGCCAGGTTTGTCATCTCCCCAGTCTTAAGTGTTTGTGTGTCCATCATCTTAGTCTATATAGAGAAAGATGGAGAAGTTAATGCAGTTGTGTCGCATAGGCCCTAAGCCTAATTCAGATGGCAAGTTAGATCCGTGTACATTAGTTGCAATTCGTGAAGGGAAAAGTTATGTTAAACAATGTAAGAAGCTTATGAAGTTGTGTGGGATGGTAGAAGGAGGAAGGCTGCAACCCCTGGAGTGGAATTCAGTCTTAAGAGAGAGGAAAGGTGTTCTGGAAGATAATGGGTTGTTGTCTACTGCCAGGGCATGGGAGAGAGTTTCTCAAAGTTTGTATAGAGAAAATTGGGTAGAAGAGGAAAGGAAAAAGAAAGACAAAGGTTTAAGTTATGTGTATTATAGAAATGTACAATGTGAATTCCCACCACCGTATAATGGAGACACAATGCCATGTGCTCCGTCTGCTGGAGCTGGTGGCAGCCATCTTGTTGGTGGATCTCAGACTGCCTCTGGTGGCGGCCATCTTGTTGGTGGATCTCAGACTTCCTCTGGTGGCGGCCATCTTGTTGGTGGATCTCAGACTTCCTCTGGTGGCGGCCATCTTGTTGGTGGATCTCAGACTGCCTCTGGTGGCGGCCATCTTGTTGGTGGATCTCAGACTGCCTCTGGTGGCGGCCATCTTGTTGGTGGATCTCAGACTGCCTCTGGTGGCGGCCATCTTGTTGGTGGATCTCAGACTGCCTCTGGTGGCGGCCATCTTGTTGGTGGATCTCAGACTTCCTCTGGTGGCGGCCATCTTGTTGGTGGATCTCAGACTGCCTCTGGTGGCGGCCATCTTGTTGGTGGATCTCAGACTTCCTCTGGTGGCGGCCATCTTGTTGGTGGATCTCAGACTTCCTCTGGTGGCGGCCATCTTGTTGGTGGATCTCAGACTTCCTCTGGTGGCGGCCATCTTGTTGGTGGATCTCAGACTTCCTCTGGTGGCGGCCATCTTGTTGGTGGATCTCAGACTGCCTCTGGTGGCGGCCATCTTGTTGGTGGATCTCAGACTTCCTCTGGTGGCGGCCATCTTGTTGGTGGATCTCAGACTGCCTCTGGTGGCGGCCATCTTGTTGGTGGATCTCAGACTTCCTCTGGTGGCGGCCATCTTGTTGGTGGATCTCAGACTTCCTCTGGTGGCGGCCATCTTGTTGGTGGATCTCAGACTTCCTCTGGTGGCGGCCATCTTGTTGGTGGATCTCAGACTTCCTCTGGTGGCGGCCATCTTGTTGGTGGATCTCAGACTGCCTCTGGTGGCGGCCATCTTGTTGGTGGATCTCAGACTTCCTCTGGTGGCGGCCATCTTGTTGGTGGATCTCAGACTTCCTCTGGTGGTGGCCATTTTGCGGATGGCAAATGTGTTACAGCTGGTGGCCATTTAAATCATCATGTGACTGAGATAAATTTGTCTCAACCAAGTGAGGCACAATGCAGGGATATACACACCACACGACCAGACCCTTTTTACCCAGTGATGACCACAAGTGGCCAGTACTACACTCCTTCGGGAAGTGAACAGACTTTACCTATGTTTCCTGTCACCACGGTGTCTGGTGGGCCACCAACCCTCTCCCCTAACACTCCTGTTGGGAGTCCAGTAATCCTCACACCTGGATCACCCCCAGCACCTACCCTTTATTCTGTCACTTCCACTGGCAATTCAGCCGCACACCCACATGAGTTACTGCAAGCAGCGACCTCTCCTCCCAACGCCTCCGCTGCATTAACACACTCACGCAGTCTACCTTACACTACACCCGGTACCTCACAAGTTCTCTCGCAGCCAAGTGCACACCTGTATGGGACGGTGGCCACTGAATCAAGGAGGGCTCAATCTGGGAGGGGGGCACCAACATCACAGGAAGTATGAAGGGGAGGGAATGTTGGCAACCCATTCTTGAAAAAGAGCTTCCTGAGGGACCATTGTTAGTGGTGGGTAAGGGTGACATTACGACAATGGAAACAGACGCGATTGTTAATCCTGCTAATTCACGGTTAGAGCACAACGGAGGTGTGGCTAGAGCTATAGTGGAAGCAGGAGGGGCGACTATCCAAGCTGACAGTCGAAGCATTGTTGAGTCACGTGGGCAGATAGCTGTTGGAGACATAGCAGTGACTAAATCTGGTAATCTTCCTTGTAGAATGATCGTACATGCTGTGATCCCTATATTTGACCCCTTACACGCAGATGTCAGTGCTCAACAACTTCGCTCTGCAATAACTCGTATCTTAGAGTATGCAAATATTAATGACCAAATTGAAACTTTGACTATTCCTGCTATTGGTGTTGGCATTTTCGGGTTCCCTGTCCATGCCTGTGCAAGAGAGATTGTGGGAATTATAATGGGCAAATGTAACCCTCCGAGTATTTGCTGTCTCTCCGAAATCAGGTTAATTAGTAATGAGGACCGGATTGTTAAAGCTTTCAAGACTGCCTGCCACACCTGGACTCCACCCCATGATATTGGAGCTGCCCAGATAGAGCAGCCTCTAATTCCCGGACTTTTACCTCCTCCTGTACCTCATACACAAGAGATTACACCTGTAAACCCAGGGCCATCTCTTCTCACGCCTCTGGTGCCACCAGTAACAGTGCCAATGCCCATGTCCGGGGAGCCCACTCTCTACGTCAAGTTTACACCCCAGCAAGCGGCTACTCTGCTGAACCAACTCCCAAATCCAGAACAACAGCCGATGCCTTTCTATAGAAGCATGCTTCAAATCCAAAGGAACTACTCAGCCACATGGCAAGATCTCATGTCCCTAACGAACCTTAAAGCAGGTGATGCATATTGGCCTGTTATGGAAGCTGCATTTGATGACGCCTCTCTTGTCAGTGGTACCACATGGGACTCCGGTGTTCAGTTCTGCCAACAGCTCAAGACCTGGGCCTCGGATAAGTTGGCTGATCAGTCAACATCCTTAAAAGATGTCACGCAAGAACCAGGGGAGTCGGTGGAGAGATATCATGCTCGTCTAAGTCAAATATTCAATGACCTTGGTTTTAGCAACCAAATCAAAGTGCAACGGACATTGCTTGTCTCCTCTTTTGTTGAAGGTCTTCGGGAAGCCCTGAGGAAGCAATTTCAAACAATCAGACCTGAATATGCTACGCTGGATCCTAAGGATGTTTTAACAATAGCTAAGGGATTCGAAAAAGCAATCCCTGAGAAATCCATAACAACTTCAAACAAAAAGACCCATATTCTATGGACTGATGTGCAGCTTCAGAACCAGAAATTTCCATCACCTCGTACCAAAGATGTCTGCTTCAATTGTGGTAACCCGGGGCATCGAAAAAGGGAATGTAGGGCCTCTTTTCCAGCCCGCAGATTCAGGAACCATAATGAGGATAATCGCAGATTCAACTTCAACTATCCTCATCACAATGATCTATACTACAGACGACCACCCCAAGCTCAGATGCATCCAGATGCCAATCACACCGCTGCTCTCATGGATCCAAATATCCGATAGGACAAGGGCAAGCCCGTGTCCACTGCTTTGGCTTCTATGTCTGGTCCGATAGCCAAAGTAAATATCAACGTACAAGGCAAACCTTTACCGTTTCTTGTGGATACAGGTGCAGCCAGAAGTGTTATCAGGTTACAGGACCTGCCTTTTCCCGATCTGATATCCTCTGAAGCCGTGACATGCGTGGGAGTAGATGGCAAGCCTACCTCTAACAAGCTCACCCGTAAAATACAGATCGGACCATACGAAGATGTATTTATGCGTCTAGTGGTGTCGCCCACTTGTCCTACTAACCTTCTGGGAGCAGATCTTCTTCAAAAGTTGAGAGCGACCATCGCCTATTCATCTGAGGGTCTCACCATCACCATCACTGACCCGCTCGACCCAAGTGAAGAGTGTCAACTTCAGGCAGCACCTTTGCTTGTTATGATGGACGAAGCTGCTAATACTGTTTCAAGTGTTCCGCCAGAAGTGATGTTGCAAGTCCCATCTACTCTATGGTCTACTGGCCCTGAAGATATAGGACGTCTTGCAGTACCTCCGGTACGAGTCATTCTTAAGCCTGGAGCTCAACTCCCTAGGGTGCCCCAATACCCACTCAAATCTGCCCAGGAAGAGTCTTTGGGAACTCAAATCAAGACTCTCCTGGAAAATGGGGCACTAACCAGATGTAACTCTCTCTGTAACACACCTTTGTTTCCGGTGAAGAAGAGAACATTAAAAGGAGAAGCCCCGAAGTACCGTATGGTTCAAGATCTCCGGGCTGTTAACGCGGCAACTGTACTAGAAAGTCCCATTGTGCCCAATCCACATACCCTGTTGTCAGAAATACCATCGGATGCTAAACGTTTCACGGTCATCGATCTGGCCAATGCTTTTTTTAGCGTACCACTCCATCCAGACGATTGGTACCTCTTTGCCTTCACATACAGAGGATCACAATACACCTGGACGGTTTTACCGCAAGGAGCACAGAACTCACCAAGTCATTTCTCCCAGGCTCTTGCCTCTTGTCTACAACCGTGGAGAGAGACTAACCATCAAGTTGTCCTCCTTCAGTATGTGGATGATCTCCTACTGTGTTGTCCTGATCAAGCGACAGCAGAAGAATCGAGTCTTAGTCTTCTTCTTCATCTTGCACAACAAAATTGCAAAGTGTCCCTCAAGAAAGTTCAATGGTGCCAGCCTAAAGTTGTGTTTCTGGGCCACTGTATATCTCCAAATCTGAAACACCTCACAGGTGAAAGGAAGCTTGCTATTGAGACTGTTCCTCTGCCAAAAGGACCTAAACAGTTACAAGCTTTCTTAGGACTTATCACCTATTGTCGCCAATGGATTCCTGATGCCTCCAAGCTGATGCAACCATTGTATGATGACCTCAAGACGTCAGCTTTTCCACTATGTCCTAAATCCGTGGAAGCTTTCTACGCTCTAAAACAGGCCATACAGTCTGCACCTGCCCTTGGAATCCCAAATTACCAACTGCCTTTCTATTTGTTCGTCAGTGAAGTAGCAGGACATGCTTCCGGAGTCTTAGCACAGAAACATGGGGGAAGAACAAGACCTATCGGCTATTACTCTGCCCGCCTGGACTCTGTGTCTCAAGCCTCCCCGACTTGCCTAAGAGCCGTACATGCTGCACACGTGCTTCTAGACAAAACTGCGGACATCATCTTAGGGCATCCAGTTCTCCTAATGGCTCCACATGACATAAAAGCTATTCTTGATCAAACCCAACCTAAACACCTGTCGCTGCAACGTCACATGAGGCTACAATGTTCCCTCTTGATTCCGGATAATGTCACTCTTATCCGCTGCAACATCCTCAACCCGTCCACGCTGCTTCCTCTTTCCAGGGGGGATGATGATGATACCGATGCTCTCGGAAAAGACGCGGTGGCACATTCAGAGGATCATGATTGTCTCGAACAGATGCAGGAAGAAGCAGCCTCCAAGAAAAGCGTGTCTGAAGACCCACTCCCGCATGCGGACCTGACATTCTTTACCGATGGTTCCAGATTTGCAGATGAAACAGGTAGATTCCATACGGGATATGCCGTGGTTACATATGACCAGGTCGTCTCAGCTGGATCCCTACCACCACACATGTCTGCACAAGAAGCGGAACTAAAGGCTTTGACATTGGCCAGTCAGGAAGCAGAGGAGAAGGTGGTTAATATCTACACGGATTCCAGATATGCTTTCGGAGTGGCTCATGACTTCGGCAGTATCTGGGCAGCCAGAGGATACCTAACATCCAGTGGAACTCCGGTGAAACATGCTGCTGCCATACAAGAACTTGTTGCCGCCTTGGATCTACCATCAGAGGTTGCGGTGATCAAGGTCAAAGCTCATGGGAGATTGGATTCTCAAGAAGCAAGGGGGAACTTCTTTGCTGACAAAACAGCAAAAGCTTTTGCTATGGACTCATCTAGGAGAGAGAAAGCAGCAGTGTACGTGTCTCAAGAGGCTGAAGAAGGGCCTAAAAACTCTCCTATGAGTTTTATCCATATTCAACAGGACAAGACACCAGATGATGAAAAAGAGTCATGGCAAGAAGCAGGAGCAAAAAAGGATGAAGATGGAGTCTGGAGGAAGAACAAGAAGATCTGTCTACCCCGTAGTCTGTACCCTTCGGTGACAGAATGGGCACACGGGATCACCCATAGAGGCAAGAATCAGATGAATGACTTGATTTGGAAGACTTATATGGCACCTGGGATTTCTACGGTCACCCAAAGATTTTGCAAGTCCTGCCTTGTGTGTGCAAAGTGCAATCCAGCACCTCCTCAGAAAGTTACTCAAAAACATTTGGCTAAGCCACTCTATCCCTTTCAAAGAATTCAAATCGATCATATTCAAATGCCAAAAGTAGGGAAGTACGAGTACGTGTTAGTGGTGACTGACATGTTCTCAGGATGGCCCGAAGCCTATCCAGTAACCAACATGACGGCCAAAGTGACTGTTAAAAGACTGATGACTGAGGTAGTTTGCAGATATGGGGTCCCTGAGGTAATCGAGAGTGACCAAGGACCTGCATTCATTGCAGCACTGACTAAGGAACTATGGACAATGGTGGGGGCTGGTTTGGGTTTACATACTCCGTACCACCCCCAGAGCAGTGGTAAAGTGGAAAGGCTAAATGGCACTTTGAAAAACAAGATACTGAAAGCCAGTCAGGAAGTCAAACTTCCTTGGACAGACATTTTGCCCATTGCCTTATACACAGTCAGAAACACCCCAAGGGGTCCCACAAAACTCACACCATATGAAATTCTTTTCGGGGGGCCTCCAAGGTTGGGTCAATATTTTCCACAACAGCTAGCCTTAGGAAGTGATACTCTTGTCAATTATGTCATTGCCCTTACTAAAGAATTGTCTGTAACACATGCACGAGTTTTGTCATCCATTCCAGATCCAAACTCCAGTGAAGGTACCCACACTTTTCAGCCTGGTGACTATGTGCTGGTAAAGAAGTTCACCAGAAAGACATCCCTGGAGTTGAGATTCGAGGGTCCATACCAAGTGCTCCTGACCACTCCGACTTCAGTCAAACTTGAGGGAAGACCGACGTGGATACACGCCTCTCACTGCAAGAAATTTGTGCCTCCACCAGAACCCTCTGCATAATGCTGCATATCCTTTACTTTGTGTGTTTTATGTTTCTATATTACTTTGTAGGAGCACAACAGGTCGCGATCACCCAAGCAAGGGGAGTGATCACATTCTGGTATAACACCACCACACATGTAGCTTCTTTTAAATTCGATTACTGTGATATAGTACAGTGTGACACTCAATGGGTTTCCTCACCTTCTACGATGAGTCAACCAGCACAGCTGAGATCAGGACAACAATATATATGTGTTACGGGAGATGGATGGGGAGAAGCTTGCAGTTCATGGAGGTCAGTTGGGTGGAATACTGGTGAAGATTGGGGGTATAGACCAGACACAGCTTTAAACAAGCGAGACCCACAGGGAAAATCCCTACTCACTAGGATGACACTCTCTCGTACAAAAGTCCTCAAGCCCTGTGATACCGTTGGCCAGTGTAACCCTTTAATCCTTAACCTAGAGAACCCTCAATCTGGCGATAAAGGCACCTATCTGCTGGGTACATATGTACATGGTGTTTGTGCCAGTTGTGCCCAGCTGGGTATGTTCAAATTAGCGGACATAAAAGAAATGTCAGCAAAAGATAACACTACGCACTTAAACTCCCAAATGTCCCGACCTCAAAAATTTAACAAAATGATGGCCATTGCAAATCCCACATTTGAAGATATCCTTGCCGTTGAAACGGGATACACTGAGACCAACTTATGGTTGAAGTGGATGAAATATACAGCAAGTCAATACAATAAATCAAATTGCTTTGTCTGTGCAGGGGCGAGACCACATTTGGGATCTGTCCCTCTAGATTTACCCTCAGATGTGGAAAGCTGTTTTCTGAGCCTATTCACTAACAAATCCCTTGACGAGACTAATTGTGAATACTGGAAAAAGAAGTACCCTATAGTCACAGAAACACCTAACCCAGGTCAAGGCATTACCATATACCCAGGGAAGTACACCTGTTATACCAGCACCGAAGGGAGCACATTTTTGGGTAATTTTACCAAAGGATATTGCAGCAGATATAGTAATGCAACTAGAGGAGATCTGATCAACCAAACCCAGTCTATTTCCGATGTTTTCTGGATATGTGGGGACATGAAGATCAGAACTCATTTAGAAGGGGAATGGATAGGAGAATGTACACTAGCCAAAGCCATAATGCCCTTCTATATAGCATCAGAAGGTGAGGAAACCCTAACTTCAGAGGAGCTCCATAGAACAAAAGAGAAATATATTCAGAACCAAAAGGTAGTTTTGACAGCCACATTTATATCGATGCTATAGGAGTCCCAAGGGGGGTACCAGATGAATTCAAAGCTAGAGATCAAGTAAAAGCAGGTTTTGAATCATTTATCTTACCCTTAGTGACTATAAATAAAAATGTAGATTGGATCAATTACATCTATTATAATCAGCAGAGATTTGTCAATTACACTAGAGAAGCTCTTCAGGGTTTAGCAGACCAACTAGGCCCTACATCGATAATGGCATTTCAAAACAGGATGGCCCTGGACATGATATTAGCAGAAAAAGGAGGGGTTTGCAAAATGGTGAAATCTGCATGTTGTACGTATATTCCAGATAATACAGGTCCTACTGGGAAGGTTACAGTAGCCATAAAGAAACTGAATTCTCTACAAAAAGAATTGAAAAGGAATTCAGGTGTAGAAGATCCCTGGGACCAATACTTTTCATGGATGAAGGGATGGCAGAGATGGCTGGCTCAGATAGGCGTTGTTATTATTGTCGTCTTAATTATTGCAGCTATTATTGTTTGTTGTGTTCTTCCCTGTGTAAGGAAGATGATTGAGAAAGGAGTAAACACATCAGTGCCCACTTTCCTAGCTCAAGAGGTTAGTTATTCTGTAGACAGAGAACAGCTAGGCCCTCTACAGTCCTTTACAGTCCCCCACTCCTCTGAGTTATTATAGGTAGGGCAGATACATTTGAAAATCGATGTGCAAAGTCTGTACCAAGGGGGGTTAAATGGTTAGCATTTCTCGTCTAACGGGCAGCATAAAAGGAGTTGCGAGGCACATTGGACAAATGTGATAGGCTCTAGTAGGGACAGGTTAATTAAGTATTTAGGGGGGACTGTTGAGGAGAACCATAGGATCAAATAC
This sequence comes from Allobates femoralis, assembly GCA_033576535.1. Taxonomy (NCBI): domain Eukaryota; kingdom Metazoa; phylum Chordata; class Amphibia; order Anura; family Aromobatidae; genus Allobates; species Allobates femoralis. The sequence continues at coordinate 499,696,317 of JARQOC010000001.1, read as the reverse complement.
TTAATTAGCCTCAAAGACATAAGGGCTTGGGAGAAATGATCTATAGAGTGTATTATTTTCACCTTACATAAGCTTGTTTCAGACAAAGATGGCTCCCATTTCCTGCCACATCACCACATGTTCTGAGTCAAGACAAAGACTGATCAATCACACAGAATGACACCTCATCTGATGGCTTCGTGGATCAACCTAACCTGAAGACCTGATGGAATAATCTACCTTGATGACCTCAAGAATCCCCCCATGGACAAGCCCATGTCCTAGCTCATTAACCAATGAATACATTCCATTTGTCCTCATTACTTGTAACCGAGCCCCCTTAAAGAGCTTTGTTAAAAACCCATGTGTGATCAAATAAAACTCACTTTGGAGCTGTGCCTTGTGGAGGGCTGAGGAGAGCTTACACCTGATTGTGTTATATCAGTGTATTTCTTTCATCGCATGCATCAGTCCATATCAATCAGGACAGGGGCAGGCAACTTATATTATTAATAATAATAATAATATCAAATTCCCTGAGAGCACTCACCCCAAAGGGACACACACACACCACAAAGAGACACACACAAGAGACACACACCACACAGACCCCCCCACACAGGGACACACACATACACACCCTATAGGGGCACATGCACACACCCCACAGGGACACACACACCACAAAGAGACACATACAACAGAGACACACACCACACAGACATCCCCCCACAGGGACACACACATACACACCCCAGGGACACACACACCACACAGACAAACACAAATGTGCACAAATCACCTCACATAACTCGCCTCATACGTGTGCTATCTTTATTTTCCAAACATAAACATCTGATTAAAAACAGCCAATGTGAACACATGTGCCATATAGGGAATTAAGGCAGATGTCAGTCACATGAGCTGTCTATTATGTGTATGTGTGAGATAACACATACTGCCCGGCCAGGGGGAGGGATTACTGTTGGCTGGAGATTTATTAGGCTGCCTATAGCAATCAATCACAGCTCAGCTTTTATTTTCCTACAGGTCATTAATATGACATATTCAAATTCAATGTTGTTATAGCTAACAGCAGTTATTTATTAACCCGGGCGTAGCCGGGTACTACAGCTAGTATTGCATATAAATGTATATTAAAAATATAGAAACTATTTATAAATGTATATTAAATATATAGAAACATTTTAATAATACTTCATATATAATGGGGATTTTAAATGGTGATATGAATACTTTATATATAATGGTGATTTTTAAAGAAACTTGACAATAATAATTATGTTTTATCCCAATGCTCTGAGTTATATCATAGTAATGTAAAAAAAATAGATAATTAACAAGCATACAGTCTTAAGGTATGCTAATTAGGGATGGGCGAATCCTGAAATACTCGGATCGCTGGACTCTAACGAGTCCGGGTCCGAGACTCGGTACTCGTTGCGAGTCCAGCGAGTCCGAATAGTAACCTGTACTTTTGCAGTGTATCTATACAGATACACTACAAAAGTATCCTATAAGTTAATCTAAGGGGTTAAAAACAATAAACATTAATACTCACCCCCTGTACTCCTGTACCTTATGTACCGGGACCGGAACCGAAGACCTCCGGCTGTTACAGGACCTCCCAGACCACCGGGAGAAGATGGGGAAAAGGACCTTGCAGTTCAGCCAATCAGCATGCGGCTAGCGGTCACATGGGTTGTGACGCGGCTGCACTGCGGCCACATGACAGACCCATGTAACCGCTAGCCGCATGCTGATTGGCTGAACTGCAAGGTCCTTTTCCCCATCTTCTCCCGGTGGTCTCGGAGGTCCTGTAACAGCCGCAGGTCTTCGGTACCGGTCCCGGTACATAAGGTAAAGGAGTACTGGAGGTGAGTATTAATGTTTATTGTTTTAACCCTTAGATTAACTTTTAGGGTACTTTTGTAGTGTATCTGTATAGATACACTGCAAAAGTACAGGGACTCGCTGCCCCCGAGTAATTCCTAAGGAAAATCGGCGAGTAGCGAGTCCCCCGAGTCCGCTACTATTCGGGCAAGTCCCGAATAGTAGCGAGTAATTCGCCCATCCCTAATGCTAATCATAATGTATAAAAATTATGTACTAAGAGTTAAACAACAGAAGTACTACAGAATTTGAGTTCCTGTGAACTACAGGATTCTATAGTCACCTATCAAATCTGACCAGGTTGCAATCAGATCACTACTCCTGTCACTATCTAATGCCATTGTCCTTGTTCCACTGCAATTACACCATTGCAGCTGAAAATATCATTTCTGCCTCATACATTGGCAGTAATATTGTGAGTCCATGTAATATTGACAACTTATATAAAACTCACCTGAGTTACACCTCTGTCTATGCGGAGGTAAGTCAATGTGAGTCTACAGTATGTTGATATGTGAGTTCTGTGTGTAGGATCTCCAGTGTACATCTGTGAGATGCAGCTTCAGCCTGCCTCCTGCTTGTAAGAACTGACACTAAGAATCCTGTCACAAGCACAAGGCAGGATAACAGACTATATCACTGATCTTTCACTACTGACATTAGGTAGAACTGGGTGTAAAGAAAATGTAGCATGAGACTCCACCCCATCTGCAAAGCCAGAATCACCATAGGAATTAAGACTGAATAAGAAATGCTATATGAAAGGCTAAGAAAGAATTCAACATGACATAAACCTAGACATGGCACATCAACTAAGACAAAACTAAGACTAAGATATACACATCTCATACTTAAAGGAGTTTGCCACTGATCAGACAATGCATTTTCAATCTCTGCTTCCCCAAAGTAAAATGTTAACACTCATACTCACCTCCTGAGCTGTGCCATCCGGAGGAGTCGGCACTGGCTCTCCTGGGGATTGCATGACATTATGTCACGAAATCTCTGCGGCCAGTCAGAGACCACTTCATTTTCCCCTTCAGAAAAAGCACACATCCAGAGAGAGCGACTTCCCTAAGGAGGGAAGAGTGAAGAACCTCTGATTGGCCGCAAGGATCGCTTGATTATTTATTATTATTATTTATTTTATATAGCGCCATTATATTCCATGGCACTTTACATGCTAAAAGGGGCAGACTAGGACAAGTAACATAGTAACAATACAAGTAACAATGCATGTGGACAATTCAGTCGTACAGATACAAGAGGGGAGAAATCCTGTCCGCGAGGGCTAGGTGGCTTGCCTCCCCCTGTGCTGTAAGGCTAGAGTCAAACTAGTGTTTTGCCCTGCTTTCAGGGGGGTTCCGTTAAAAAGATAGAATTTGTCAGCATTAACGCAGTGTTACCAAAAAGGTAAGACTGCGTTAACGCTGTCAATTCATTCCTATGTCTGACGAACCCCGAGCGCAGTTCAAACGCCGGCTTCTAAGAGCCAGAGTTTAAAATCATGCGGAAGCGCATGTCATGTGATGTGCTTGAAAATAGCGCAGAGTTTCAAACTCCAGCACTTAGATGCCAGCGTTTGAACTGCACTCGGGGTTCCATAAGCCACAGGAATGAATTGGCAGCATTAACGCAGTCTTACCTTTCTGGTAACACTGCGTTAATGCTGACAAATTCTACCTTTTTAATGGAACCCCTGAACGCAGGGCAAAACGCTAGTTTGACCATAGCCTAAGTCCATCTCTGTTGCATTTATGTTTTGGTGTTTATTCTGCTATTGCTGTACAGTCAGCTGGCGCACCATTTTTTGTCCCATTCTTATTAGATTTTTGTATGGTGACCAATGGATGTTCGGGTGGTAGCTGCAGGCCGACATAAAGAAAGTGTAGTAGTTTATTGGTGTGTGAGTAGCGATTTTTGCCACTCACTAAATGTATGAACATATTTTAGTATTATTTATTTTGTCGTTGTCTTTGATTTGAAGAGCAAGTATTCAGACTTTTTTTCCTTTCTCTTTGGATTTATATAACCTCCATGATGAGGCAGGGTCTACACTAGGGTCATTGTAGGTTCTTCTCAGCCAATTATCTACAAACATTTATCTACCAATTATCTACATACTGAATTTATCCTCTTTATCTTTTTCTGTACCATTTATTACTACATGTGATCTTCGGGTTCCATTTCGTGAATGTGTGTATAAATATATTTTTAATGCATATCCAATAAAGTATTTATGCTTTTATAGGTATTTTCTGTGAATCTATTTTATATAAGATCCCATTACAAATCTAATTGTTAACCCTTTGAAACATTAGTTTCCCTGCAAGATTAAGTGAATGAGCAAGAAAGACCACAACGGTAAAGAACAATTGCAATTTTCAGCCACAGTGCAACCGCGGTATGCGAACACAGTCTAAAATTATAGTAAAAACAAGAAGAGAACCAGCACTATCTGAGGATAGTATGCAATGTAAAATGTGTGCTGCACTTATTCATTCCAAACTATATTTTATATTATAAAATCGAGATTTTGGCAAATACTTGATTAATTTCTGAGTCACCCTGCCACATCAAGGCACATCTTGTTAGGGCAGTCCTACTCTAGGGTTGAGATCTGGAGACTGGCTAGGCCACTCCAGGACCTTGAAATACTTTTTACGAAGCCATTCCTTAATTTCTCTGGCAGTGTGCTTAGGATCATTGTCATGCTGAAAGATCCAGCTATGTTTTATCTTCAATGCCTTTGCTGATGGAAGGAGGTTTGCACTCAAAATCTCACGATACATGGTTCCATTCATTCTTTCATGTACATGGATCAGTTGTCCTGGTTCCTTGGCAGAGAAACAGCCCCAAAGCATTATGTTGCCACCTCTATGCCTCACAGTAGGTATGGTGTTCTTTGGATTGAACTCAGTATTCTTTCTCCTCCAAACATGAGTTGTGTTTCTACCAAACAGTTCTACTTTAGTTTTATCTGACCATATGACATTCTCCAAATATTCTTCTGGATCATCCAAATGCTCTCTAGCAAATTTCCGATATGCCCGAACATGTACTGACTTAAGCAGGGAGACACGTCTGGCACTGCAGGATCTGAGTCCCTGGCAGCGTATTGTGTTACTGATGGTAACTTGTGTTACATTGGTCCATGTCTCTGCAGGTCATTCACTAGGTTCCCCTCATGTGGTTCTGGGATTTTTGCTCACTGTTATTCAGATCATCTTTTTAAGTGGGATAACTTGCACAATTGGTGGCTGACAAAATACTTTTTTCCCCACTGTATATAGAGGTCACATGGCACAACTTAAATAAAATACATAGAGTAGGACCATCCTAGAGTAGGACCATTGAGATTTGCCTTAACATGGCAGGGTGGCTCAAACAATTGATCATTTATTTCCCTAAAATCTCCCATTACATTATAGTACAGTTTGGAATGAATATGTGCAATGCGTTTTTTACCTTGCGCACCACCCTCAGGTAGTGCTGGCTCCTGCCTTTGTTTGTTATAAAATCATAGTTGTTGGCAGCACATGTAACAAGAGATGTGCTGCCAATAGTATGTTTTTTTTTGTCCTCAGTTTGCAAAGGGCCTTTAAACAATGATTGATTGACCTCTGATATCGTTGGTTGGTGCTCGTTAGGACTAAAGATGAGTGGACACATGGAAGTTTGGGTTCTGGATGTTCAGCTGGACTTTATAAATAGTTCTGTTCTGGACCCACACCTGACCCAAACGACATTGTAAGTCACTGACTGGGAAGTGCGACTCTCAGACCTCGTACAGCCATAAATAAAGCACTTCTGGGGAGGGAGGGCAGGGGTTTGTCATATTTTTTTTTTGGTACACACTACATCCAATAGCGCTGATGTTACCCCCAGTGCACGCCATTCAGGCACTGAAAGTGGCTTGCACTAGGCCGAGCACTCAGTTTACCCGAGCACAGCGATGCTTCCTCCACATACCCCCACTGAGGAAGATCCACCGCGATGTACCATGTCGCAATCTCAGCTCTGCTGCATCAGAGACCACGGTGAAGAAGATGCAACCTTTTATCGCAGCTTCTGAGCACAAATGGCTGCACAAAGAACTGCAGTCATGTTAGCGGTGAGTCAGTGAGGTCACCTGAGGGCACAGCTCAGGTACCATCGTAACCACTCTCTGTGCAGTCGTTTGTGCTCAGAGGCTGTGCTGAAAGGATGCTTCTTTTTTCCGCAGCTTTCGATGCAGCAGAGCTAAGATTGCAACATTGGACCTCTTGGTGGATAGTCGGAGGGTATGTATGTTGGGGTTAATAAATTGGATAATGAGGGTTGTCAGTGTGTTTTATTTCTAATAAAGTTTTTTTCTCTGTTTTTTATTTCTAATAAAGGTTTTCTTTCTCTGTATGTGTGTTTATTAACTCTTCACTTAATGTCCTGGTAATGGGTGGGTATCAGAAGACACCTGACATTACCAATCCAGGGCTTAATGACAGGCTGTCAATCATCAGCTATCATTAATCCTTCTATCACCCTGATGCCACTGCACCAATGCATCAGGAAGATAAATTAAAGGTACAGGCAAGGTAAAACTAGGCAGCTGATGGTGGCAGCCCACAGCTGTCCACTTTGACTGTGCTGAGAATGGAAAATACAGCTAAGCCCTACGCATTTTTTTCCCATTATTTATTTATTTTACACACTATGATGGCAGGTTGGTTGCCATGTACTAATGCACTAATGTGTATGGCAGCCAAGCACAGACATCATACAGATTGTGGGAGCACAGTCTGATTGTAACATCCAATCACAGATACTCTCATAGAGAGTCAGCGTCTGTAATTGTCCATTACGGTCAGTGCAGTGAATATACATGAAGCTTAATGAGCGGCATGTGAAATAAGCAGCGGGAGACTGGAAAAATCGATCTATCTATTCTAACTTTTTACGACATGGGAAAGACCATGCTAAAAACACGTCATACACGTCATACTTATGACATGCACATGATATATAGATGCTGGGTACGGGAAAAAACGCATACTGGCATGTCATACAGATGTCATATGGATGAAAAAAACGCATGACACTCCACCACTTTTCTCACCCAGGATCTTGGTGAGAAAAGATGCGCAGATGTGAGCGCACCCTTAATGAGAATGAGTGGCCCTAAAAAATATCAAACCCTACTACAATACATATATATTCCAGTTATCATATGCTGTCCAGATCTGACATTACTGATATCTACATTACCAATCTTAATAATTATGGTTGGAAGCGAAGGTATATATCCAATATGTTTAATAAAAGTCAATAGTAAAAAATTTAATTTAACAACTTTATACTGAATGAGGACATGGAAACATTTGTTTCTATCAATTTTAATGAGCAGTACATAAGCGAAAATGTGATTTTGTTTACGCGTTTCTTTTCTTAGTCTTTTTATAGCACATGCATATTTAATATGCACCCTACTCATTTCAAATATCCTTCATTATCTTCTCATCTACACAAGTTAAAGCCTCATGCAACTGCCTAAGATTACTGCAGGCTAGTGTTTGTCAAATACGAATATATTTCCAAGCATTTACAGGACAGGGTCACCCTAGGTGAACTGATTACAATGTAACTGGAGTTTATATTGCAATTCCTTAAAATATTGTTTTATAATCAAACTCCAATATATTCTATGAGAAGTTTATGATATCCATGGTATCAAAAATAACCTGTATTCGCTGTGATATAATAGGGATTACTTTGTCATTCATGATTGAAATGTAAGAGATTTCAATATTAACGCAACATATATTTTACACAATTTTGACATTTTCTACAATTTTCTCCATGATAAATTGTGTTTTTCAAGTTGTAGAATTCAAATTAAATAATAACCTAAAAACAATACTAAAGAGGTCATACTACAAGACTGAATTATTGTGACCGTATATATTGTAATATCATGTATTTTGAGTTTCATTGGTAATTAGGATCAGTTTCTCAGTTATAAAGTTTTATTTTTGTAACTAATAGGAAATTTAGGTCACTTACCATCATACAGAATGATGTATATACCTATACTGTTTTAATCACAACTGGCTAGAAGGAAACATTAATTATAAGGACACGGTAATATTGAAAAAATCTGACTCAAAGGAGGGTTAGCTAGAGACATGCATTTAATAGATAAAAATGTGCATCCAGCATTAGGGTTAATTGTATCATCTCCTTTTCCGAATGCCGCTATTAACCTCTCCCAAAGGAAGAAAGCAGACAGGCGAGGAGACAATGCATGCGGTTCAGAGAAGATCCTGGGTAGTTTGGCATGAGTGCAAAAACTAACCCAGCTGTGCAGTGGTATTTATCCAAAGAACATTCTGTAACAACCATTACCCATGACCGGATAGATATAAAAAGGAAGAGACTATATATATACATTCATATATATAGATAGCAGATTTAGTTAATTTTTGTGTGCATATCTGTGTGTGTGTATATATATATATATATAGAAATTATATATTTACATATATGCATGTATGTACGAATGCTATAATGGAAAGCAATCTTCTTACAAACCTCACCCAGTCATCCAGTAAAAAATACTAAAATTCAGAGATGATGTGAATGAACATGAAATCAATGGAGTCATAATAAGAGATGAAGGGTCAACTCACCAGCACAGGTCACTTCAGTGTGGTTTAAGGTGCGCCTGTGAGGACAGCTCTGTCTCAGCTGGAGGTGCATGTGAGAAGAGTGGAGGGACTGCAGCCTCCTTCAGCTCAATGCTCCTGGGCTAGAACTGTCACTAGCTAGTCATTGGTTTTAGAGGCGAGAGGAACTAATGTACTCTCTTCTTCTTGTTACATAACCTTCAGACTCAGCAATCAAAGCAGTGTGCTCACTTCAAGAAGAACACAGGCTCTGAACAAGGCTGCTCTGTCTTTCAGTCCCTAAAGTAAGCAGTCCTGCGAAAGTTAATGACATTAACACTTTATGGCTGACGAAGCCATCCATGCTATAATGCCCTCTATCCAAGAAGGAATTATTCATGTTGACATGTCAATGCGTCCCCGATAGTCTCATATGATCCTAATTAATGTAAAGTATTATAGGTAGTGTATTGATTGGGAGAACATTGATACATGCTAAACAGGAGACTTACCCTGATAATTGAAGCTCCTTACCTCTGGCTTGTTTATTGCTGCACTGCACCACACCTTTGCCCTCAGCAATTACTTCAATGCACTGACCTGCAGAGCATCTTCACACGTATACTGGATGTGCCTAAGCTTTTGTTCACATAGTGGGCTGCAAGCTATGAGTTTGGGTTAATTTATACTCATATATGTATATATAAAGGACATCCTAAAATTTTCTGACATATGTCTCGAAAAAGACTTTGTACTTTTGATACAGGATGTTTTTGTAGGTTTTCTGATCATAAAAAATGTCTGAGATTGAAGTTATTAATTCCAGCATAATGAAATATACTCAGGGCTGGATTAGGCCATCTGGAAAATAGAAGATGGGCCAATCCAGCAGTGAGCCACAATGGCCTGCAATAATTTTAACAGTGGCGGCATCCTCAGGACTCTGAGAAACATTCACATGAGGCGTGATGACGGCAAGTGTGATCAGAGCCCATCTTGTTACCCAAGCTGACACAATAGAGTTGTCTTCTTCTACACCACTGGACTGGCATTCTCCAGCAGACCACATGTTCCTTTTCCCTCTGACCTTCATGTATAGTAGGCTCTCCTCTGTATTCATCTTCTCTATGGGGATCCACCTCCAGGCCCGTACTCCTCTTGCATCCACAGCTTTAAATTTCGGTAGGCTAAAGCGCTGTGCAGACCATGGCATTCCATCTGCCTAAAGATGTGCGAGTCCTAAGAGATCCTACATGTAGTTTCGGGTTAGTCCATTTCCATTTAGCCTGCTGGAGCGTGGTTAGAGTTCCCCTACATGTATTTTGATGATGCGTACTGGCCGAGCTCCAACTATACTCTGATATGACTATAGCTGCTTACACATCAGCATTTTTCGCCATTCACAACAGATCCGGCAGTTTTGCCGCATGTGCCACGTAATGGATCACATGCGGCAAGCCTGCGTTTGGCCTAATTCATTTCCTATAGGACTTGAGAACATGTGAGGCACTTGCGGTTTTGCACTTGCAGCAAGTCAAAAAATGCTGTTAGCAACGTTTTTTGTCCGTTGCTGCAAGTGCCAGATTGGCCTGCATCACGGCAAAACTGCAAGTTCCGCAAATGTATGCAAGTCCCGTAGGGAATTAATTAGGCCGAACACAGTCTTGCACAGTGAAAGTGGCTTAACTGTCATCAAAGCTACTGTGCCCACGAGCTCCACGCCCCCAGCCTGTTGCTAAGTTACTACCTAAGTGTGGAGTATTAACTAACTATGTGCCAGTGTATTGTGTAAAACTGCTATACATAACTGACTATACATAAAATAACACATAACAAATTAGGGAACACTCCAGTGGTGCCCGCACTGGGTCACTACTCTTCCAGCCTTAAACAGGTCGGCATCATGCAGGATATATCAGGTGGCGCAATTTTATCAATTCATAGCTTCTGTCACGCATATGTAGGCTAGAAAATCACAGTCTCTCTGTTGTCCCACCTCCACCCAACTGGTTCCTGTAAAGGCTAGTACTCCAACTACCCAGTCCCTAAAGGCACCTGCACAGATAGGAATATCCCTAAACGCGGGACTAGATTACTGCTCAGGCCTTGCTACCTAACAGGCTGTTGATAGTTTCATGTACCTCCAAAGGAACCAGTAGCGAGATCACTAAGCACAACAACTGCAACAAAGCAAGCATATAGAGAAAGACTGTGAAGTAGCAGGAACAGTGTATACCTGAGCTGTCCCTAACTAGGCTAATCCCTGTTACCAAGATCACCCCTGAATGTGGGGATGCCAAGCTCTTGTGCCTTACTAGACTTATGGATAAGACTCACCTAACTGTCCCCCCCAAGTGAGTGAAGTGGCTGGAGAGCAAAAAACACACAGAAAAGTCAGGCGAGGCAACAGACATAGCAGGGTTCCAGAAGATCTCCAAATAGAAGCTCCACTGCTACAAGAGCAACAACACCACAGCATAACAACAGCGAGTTCCTACTCAGGCAAGTATTCAAGTTTTATCACTGGCACGGAGTGAGGTAAGAAGCGGGTAGACATAGAGGAAGGGAAGGGTAGTTACAGGCCAAAAGAATACTCATCCAGCAGACAAAAGGTTCTTAAAGCCTTCAGCATAGAAGGTCAAGGACAACAGTAAAATTATCAAGTGAGCTCTAAATAAAGCCTGCGATTAATCAAGCACTGAGACCATCTGACCTCAGGTGCCCCAGAGGTCACAACAGGATGCGGCACACTCATGACAGCAGCCTCTTTTGCTTGGAGGCTGCAGATGAGGAGATCGTTACATCTCCGTTTGGCAGCAGGGTGAGGTGAGTATAAAGCCCCCGTCACATTAAGCGAGATTGCTAGTGAGATCGCTGCTGAGTCACAAGTTTTGTGACGCAACGGCGACCTCAACGGCGATCTCGGTATGTCTGACACATAGCAGCGATCAGGCCACCACTGTGAGATTGCTGATCATTACAAACTGTTCTGGACCATTTTTTGGTTGTTGCGCTCCCACTGGGCAACATGCATCGGTGTGTTTGTCAGGGACAACAACCAATGATCTCAATACAACGCCCGAGAGTGACAGGGTCCCAATGACCGCTGTATAGTTGCTGCGTCGCTGGTGAGATCTGACTGTTTGACATCTCACCAGCGATCCCTACCAGGTCGGATCGTTGTCGGGATCGTTGGTGCTTCGCCAAGTGTGACGGGGCCTTTAGTTTAATGTTATCTCCTTTGGCAGGCTGAATAGATGCTCAATGGGTGTAGAGGGGTGATTATTAAAAGAAGGCACAATGGTGGATTAGTATTAAAAAACAGGCATAAAGAGGGATGATTTTTAAAATAAGGCACAATGGGCAATCATTATTATAAGGAGGCTTATTGGGAGGGTCATTATTATAAGGAAGCGCAATGGGGGTGGTCTTTGTTATAAAGAGGCACCGGGGTGCATTGTTATTATTACAAGGCACAGTGGGACATTATTACTACAGGGAGCTGTAATACTATAAGGAGGCGCATATGTGTATTTTTGAGCAGGCACAGAAGGAACATTATTACTGTCTAGGCCACTGATTACAGATTATAGTATTATATGATTTGTGTAGATTTGGTGGAATGTGAGAAGGATGTTGCTTCAAAAAGAATAAGTCAAAGATGTCCGTATGTTACATTCTGCAGAGACAAGTCATGGATGGAAAGAGTAGTCACGGTGGTCTGGATCGAATGGAAAGTAAAAGATAAAATTATGACAGTCAGTGAGAACGTCACTCGTGAGACACTGATATGTACTACAGTTGTGCTCAAAAGTTTACATACCCCAGTAGATTCTTTGCTTTCTTGGCCTTTTTTCAGAGAATATAAATGACAAAATAACACAAAAACCTTTTTCCACTCATGGTTAGTGGTTGGGTGAAGACATTTATTGTCAAACTACTGTGTTTTCTCTTTTTAAATCATAATGACAACCAAAAACATCCAAATGACCCTGATTAAGAATTCACATACCCCAGTTCTTAATACCGTGTGTTGCTCCCGCTAATATCAATGACAGCTTGAAGTCTTTGTGGTAGTTGTGGATGAGGCTCTTTATTTTCTCAGATGGTAAAGTTGCCCATTCTTCTTGGCAAAAAGCCTCCAGTTTCCTGTAAATTCCTGGGCTTTCTTGTATGAACTGCGAGCTTGAGTTCTTCCCAGAGTGGTTCAATGATATTGAGGTCAGGAGACTGAGATGGCCATTCCAGAACCTTCATTTTGTTTTTCTGCAGCCAATGACAGGTCAACTTGGCCATGTGCTTTGGATCATTGTCATGTTGGAACGTCCAAGTACGTCCCATGCGCAGCTTCCGGGCTGATGAGTGCAAATTTGACTCCAGTATTTGCTGATAACGTGCTGCATTCATCTTTCCTTCAACCTTGACCAGGTTTTCTGTCTCTTTGTAGTTCACACATCCCCACATGATCAACGATCCACCTCCATGTTTTACAGTAGGAATGGTGTTCTTTCATCATAGGCATTGTTTGCACCTCTCCAAATGTAACGTTTATAGTTGTGACCAATAAGTTTGAATTTGGTCTCATGACTCCAAATTACCTTGTTCCAGAAATTTGGAGGCTTGTTCCTGCTGTTTGGGATATTGTAGGCGAGATACTTTGTGGCATTTGCGCAGTAATGGCTTTCTTCTGGTGACTCGACCATGCAGGCCATTTTTCTTTAAGTGCTTCCTTATTGTACATTTTGAAACAGCCACACCGCTAGTTCTCAGTGAGTCTTGTATTTCAGCTGATGTTATTTGTGGATTTTTCTTTGCATCCCAAACGATTTTCCTGGCAGTTATGGCCGAAATCTTTGTTGGTCTACCTGATCATGGTTTGGTTTTTACCGAGCCCATTATTTTCCATTTGATAATCATAGTTTGAACACTGCTGACTGGCATTATCAATTCCTTGGATATCTTTTTGTATCCCTTTCCTGTTTTATACAGTTCAACTATTTTTTCCATAGATCCGTTGACAATTCTTTTGCTTTTCCCATGACTCACAATACAGAAACGTCAGTGGCTGGATGAAAGATGCCAGAGTCTGTCTGGATCCCAGAAACTCACTCAGCTTTTATGCACCCACACTAATTGCAAGCAAACAGGTCACAGGTTAGCATGTAACCTTTATTAGCCATTCAAACCAATTTGTATCAACTTCAGTGCATGTTATCAGGCCAAAATCAGCAGAAAATGAAAAATGGGAAAAAAAATTACAAATGAGGCGAAATTGCAAAAAAAAGTGCAATTGCATGATTGTTTTTAGGTTTTATATATTTATAATTTTATAATTTTCACTATATGGTAAAGCTAACGTGTCAATATGATGTCTCAGGTCAGTGTGGGTTTGTAGATATCAAACCTGTATACTTTTATCTAAGTGGTGAAAAAAAATTCTGAAGTTTGTAAAAAAAAAAAAAAAAAAAAGAATTGCGCTTTTGGCACCATAATCCATAATCTGTAGCATTCTAATTTTTTCTGGATCTGGGGCTGTGTGACGGCTTCTTTTTTGCAGCTTGAGCTGATATTTCTAATGATACCATTTTTGTATAGATTTAATGTTTTGATCACCTTCTTTTGCATTTTATTGCAAAATTGCAGCTACCAAATAAATGTATTTTGGCGTTTTTACTTTTTTTTCTGTTAAGCAGTTTACCAATCAGATAAGCTGATCATTTTAATGCATCTGACATTTCTGAATGTGTATTACCAAATGTGTATTTAAAAAAAATAATTTAATAGCTTTATTTCCAATGGGGCAAAAGGGAGGTGATTTCAAGTAGTTTTTTTTTTTTTTTAAATGATTTCCTATTTTTAAAAACTTTTTTTACACTTTTTATTTATTTTACTTGGCCCCTTAGGGTGCCTGAGCCCTGTAAATCTGATCGATTCTCCTGGTCACAGCTGTGATGCTCCACAGCTTTGAAAAAGGAGAATAGAGAACTCTCTGCAAGCGATGCTGTGGCAGCATCATTTACAGGGAGTGAGTCATGACAGCGTCCATAGTCATCAATTTATCCCGTGCTGTCATGACAACCTGTCGGCACCCAGTGATCGATTGCAGCAGGCAACAGTGTAGTGTTTCACAGCGTGATTTAAGGGGTTAACAGATGTGGGCGAAACACTAATCTGCCTGCATCTGTTACCTGCATATGTCAGCTGATGAGATCAGCTGATATGTGCATGGAGGGATGCAAGCTCAGTGTGTGATATCAAAGTTAGGGAGCCGGCACATGATGTACCCAGTACGTCCAATGTCGAAAAGAGGTTAAAGGGAATCTGTCAGCATGTTTTTAGTATGTAAACTGAGGACAGCATGCTATAAGGATTAAAAAACAAAAAGCAACTATGCTTCCCTTATCAGCTTTGTGCTATTGTTTATTTATTGTTTGTTATCACCTAGTGATTACGATTAAAGGACTACTTTGACACAAGTCAATCTGACACACCCCCTCCTCTGATTGACACTTCAATGTCAATGTACAATCTCTATTAAGAGCCTGGTGTGGGTGAGGGCAGGTCTCCTGTTCCTAAAACTAAATTATTTGATTGTGTCAGTGTGGCTCATTTATACATGTGACCATACGACATGAAAACATTTTGACTTTTTTTCCACTCATGGTTAGTGGTTGGGTGAAGCCATTTATTGTCAGACTACTGTGTTTTCTCTTTTTAAACCATAATGACAACCAAAAACATCCAAATGACCCTGATCAAGAGTTCACATCCCCCAGTTCTTGATACTGTGTGTGGCCCCCTCTACTTAGGTCTTGTTCACAGAGTTGATATGGAGCATAGTGCACATGAATATACACCAGATCTTGATAGGGCCCTGGAGAAATCGACTTTTACCATATATAAATAACAGTTGTGCCTTTAGTGCCATGCAAGGTTTGTTAGCATGTCCGATGCTTGAGCTGCTATGGAGTTTGTTGTGTCACAGGTTCAGCCAGTAATCTATGTGATACATTATTGGATTCAGGGTCTATTTGCCTACATTATGTTGCTGTCAGATGAGACAAAACCATGGCTGGAAATAAAATGTAATCATGCAGTGGTGCATGTTCACATTGGCCTTTTAATAGCAAAAACAACAATACGGAAAAATGAGCAAATACCGTAGAATAAATAAAAGTAAATTGCTAAAGCGAATGAAAATAAACAGGTTACTTAGAGACATTATTTGTTAAAAAAATGTACAAGCCATCCCTCCAACAACAATGTCGTTGTCGTTGGTGGGACAGCTTACCCAGTTTTTGATCAAATAATGTCACCAAGTACCCTGTTTACTTTCATTTACTTTTATTTTTATTTACTTATTTATTTTAGGGTATTTTCTCACTTTTCCTTATTGTTGTTTTTTGCTGTCTGATAAGGTAGCAAATATTTGCTGACAGATCCCCTTTAAGGCCTCACTCAAATGTCAGTTTACGTGTTTTATTCATGGTTTTCATGGATAGAACATTTACTCGTTATAGTCAATGGGGGCTGTTCACATGGCCATGATTTTAGTGGACTGTACGTCTAGAAAAAATCACAAGAATATGTCCATTTTTATTGCTGTCATGGGTGAAAATATCCTATGCTAGTCTAGAGGGTAAGGAAATTGTGGACAGCGCACAGATGGTATTGAATAACAGAACCTCTTTAAAGGAAAACTGTCAGGTCAAAATTCATATGTAACTGCTATCATTTTCTAATTCCTTTCTCTAAGCTCTCACTATTCATGTATGTCTTTTATTTATATTCCCCTCGTATCCTCTGTAAACTTCAAATAAAGAGATTCATTCCATCTGTCACTCACAGTGACTGATCCACTTAGTTCTCTGCTGTACACTCCCCACAAGCATGAATATGCATGTCACGTAGTCACACCACATTACTGCACAGAAGATCACTGGAGAGGGGCTGTATTCTCCTCTCTGTGTCTGCAGCCAAGAAAGAGGTGAAATACAACACAGAAACTGTCACAGCAAGATATCTGCTTACACAAAGAGATGGAGTCTAGATAAGTCAGATATGCAATAGCTCTCACCCTCCATGTCATGAGAACAGAAGCTACTGAAACCTGACACTGCACTGTTAGCAAAGTGAGGAGGGAGGAGGGAGAAGGGAGCTGCTGAGAGGAGTGCATAATTACATGACAGTTTATACAGCAGCTGGCTTTTCCTGTTTGGTTATAATGGAGAAGACTAATCCAGTAGCTCACTGTAGGGTCTAACAATACTGATAACATAGAAACTACAAATGGTACAATAAAGATTTTACATGTTTTTAAAAGGTCTGCCTTTTATTCAAGGGTAATATTAGTATCATACTGAAAAATGACATGATAGTGTCCCTTTAAAGATCAGAATGGTGGTACTATAACTACTGAATGTGCTGGTAATATGTGGTTATGGTCTGGCGATAACATTTCTCTCTTACATTGCATGACTAATTGTCATATTGGTATTGGTAGTGGGGTGACCATCAAAGTGGAATTCCTATGGTTCAGTATTATATAAGCAAAGGCAACTTGGGTGCAGCCATATGGTGCCTCAGTACTGTGTTAATGGGGTTGTCCCAACTCAATAATTTATGCTATATTCATGGGATATGCCATAAATATCTGATAGATGTGTTTTTCACTTCTATCTCGATTGATCAGGGTTGCAAATTTGACATTATTTTTCATGGACGGCTTCTCAAGAACCACAGACAACCAACTGTGTGTGAGTGTCCATAGAGAAATAGACCAACTTATTTCTCAGGGGTCACCCTACTTGCATTAACTTTTTTCTCATCTGTTTTTTTTTTCACTGAAGCAGGTAGACTGTCTGAACTTTCTTTATCCATTTACCTTTAACAATGTATCATATAAACCTCACATAGACTGCGCTCAGTGGGAAAAAAATAATAATCTTGTAGGTGTGATACCTTTTAATGGCTAACAACAATATAATAAATGTTGTTACAAAGCAAGCTTTTGAGACTGCATATATCTCTTCATCAGGCATGGTATATCAAAATATCTGAAGAAGCACAAATATATACACAAGCAAAGCAGAGGTATTGATATATAAAGAAATAAACACTGAGCTTGGAAAAAGAATCCTTAATTGGTTAGATTAGTGGTGTGAAAGTTTTATGGTCATCACAATATCCATGGACGATCAGAGGACTAAGGGTACCCTCACGGTCTGTAGAGCAGATCTCTCAGATTTTGTAGTGGGTCATAAATCCTTCTGACAAATTTAGCCCTGTTTAAGCAGAGTCAAAGATTATAATGAATTAGTACTCTCAGATCCTTCATGTTTTTGTGATTTGAAGTTGCCCTTCAATATGACAACTTTCATATTATTTATTGTTTCCTGGACCACAGGAATATTTGGCCACAGGTATATGTTTTTTGTCTTTAATTGTATGATGATGAGACCTCATCCTTGCTCTCAGTCTCTGTCCTGTTTCACCAATAGGACATATAGTGCACAGAATTAAATACGCCACATTGGAAAAGGAACATGTGAATGTTCCGGTAATCTTACAGTTCTGATGTGTGTTGGGGAACTGGATCTTATCTTTGGTCTCTACATGAGTGCAGGTTTTGCAGATCCTTACATTGCAATAATAAGTTCCTCTAGTTCCTTTAATCATTGCAAACAAAACAGATTGCCAGCGCACTGGTTATAGCTGCCTGTTAAAGTATAAAGACAGGGAAGAGCCAAGAATGGTCGGAATGGCATCAGTGGACAGGTCAAGTGGTCACGAATAGACTCTTCCCACTGTTTACTTGCATGTGTGTTCTGACAATAACTAAAAAAGCATGAAGCATGTTTGCCAATTTTGGACACCCCTATGGGATTGGAGAGAGGAATGCACTGATGACCACCTTTCCACTGACAGTATTGGGAGAAGGTGCCCTGCTCTTGAGATAAATGTGGATTTCAATGGAAATCCTACAGAATATTTCATAAATCAAAAATGTATGATAGAAAATATCCCTTTAAGGAGATATTCTCAATACTTCTAAAGAAAACACCTTATAATGCATTTTATTTGAAAATGCATGTGTAATGTACTGTAGGATTACTCAGGGATCTATTAGCAGATGAGAGCACAGACAGGCTGAAAACAATTTAAAGGTGAACAAGTCTATATTAAACACACGTGACAGTTAATAACTTGAGATACAGCAAGTGAGCAAGTGCATCAAATAGCAACAAACAGGAAAGTGTCTATAGAAGCAATTCTCATCAGCAACAGTCTATGAGTTTGTTAACTCCCAGGAAGACCTGGGAAGGTAGTCACAAGAACAAGTCCTGAACTTGAAACTGTGCAGTGTAATTTAAGTAAAGTCCCACAAAGTCCAGCAAAAGTCCAATGAAACTACAACTGCACAAACTAACAGGGAAGCTGCAAAGCTTACAGGCACACAGGGCTTAAAAGGAAACTGACCCCTAAAAATCGCCCCCCATCCTATAAATACTTGTCCCTGCACCTTCCTATAAGGTTTCTAGTTATCCCTCTTTGTCCTATTTGAGTTTTTGCAAAGTTGAATAATACGATTTATTATCTTACAAACGTGAGGCTTCTGCTGCCCTAAGGAGTCGCAGTGGGTGTCCCCTCTGCCTCCTTTTCGCCGCCTCCCCAGTTGTTTTTTACGCCCCAATGGGTGTGAAAATGAATGTAGATGATCCTGTCTCGGACCGATTGGCGGGCTTGCCGGTATGACGCAAATCTCGTCATTTCAGGCGCTGCTGACGTCAATACACCCTTTGGGTGTATCAACGTACCTCAAGCTGCATAATGCGCATGCGCGAGGTATACTTTACGGCAGCTCATGTGATGAGCTGCGGTAAAGTACACCTTAATCATGCGCAATGCGCAGCTTGAGGTCCGTCGACGTCAGCAGCACCTTAAATGACTCGATTTGCATCATACCAATAAGCCTGCCTATTGATCCGAGACAGGATCATCTTCATTCATTTTCACGCCCATTGGGGCGTGAAAAACAACTGGGGAGGCGGCGAAAAGGAGGCAGAGGGGACATCCACTGCGACTCCTTAGGGCAGCAGACGCCTCACATTTGTAAGGTAATAAATCGTATTATTCCACTTTTCAAAAACTCAAATAGGACAGAGAGGGATAGCTAGAAACCTTATAGGAAGGTGCAGGGACACATATTTATAGGCTGGGGGGTGATTTTTAGGGGTCACGTTCCCTTTAAGTTTCACAGAGCAGGCAGGCTGACGCTGAGTCTGAAACACACGGCACAGAAGCAGGTTTGCAGGAGAAGCACTGAGCAGGTGTGGAAGCTGGAGAAGGACTGCAGATAGAGTAAACATTGGGGTGGAATTGCCAGAGGAATATCACCTGAGGATTAGTGATGAGCCACCACCCTAGTGTTCTAGTTCGATTCGATGAATCGTCGGGGTGTTCGACGAATGTTCGTCGAATATTCGTCGAACACCATAAATCACTAAATAATGAGCTGTGCGGGGCATTTTCACTTCTGCAATGTAGAGTATATAAATACATTGCGGAAGTGAAATTAAGTAAAAGAAAGGGTTAAAAATAATAAAAACTGTTTGCTCACCTGTCCGGCGATCCACCGCTGCCTCCGGCAAGGTCCTGATGCTTATAAGACCTGTGGTGATGTCACAAATCGGGTCACATGACCGCAGTTACCGTGGTAACTGCGGTCATGTGACCCGATTTGTGACATCACCACAGGTCCTATAAGCATCAGAACCTCGCCAGACAGGTGTGCATAGAGATTTTTTTATTTTTATCCCTTTCTTTTACTTAAGTAATTTTTACTTGATTAAGTAAACGAAAGGGTCACAAATTAGGTCACATGACCTCAGTTACCGCGGTAACTCCGGAGTCAGCGGTGGATCGCCGGACAGGTGAGAATACCGTTTTTTTTATTTTTAACCCCGCACAGCTCATTATTTAGGCGAAAAATGCGGCAGATGTGTTTTTTTTGTGCAGACCTGCCGCATTTTCGAACCAAAATCGAACATAACCTAGAACGGCCAAATTTGAAGCAAATTATTCGAATTCGGCAGATGACTCAAACACCACCAAAAACAGCTCGAATTTGAGATTGGCGAACAATTCGAGTCGAACACACCGCTCATCTCTACTGAGGAACACAGGAAGCAGGTAGCCAGGGATTCTACTGAATACTCGAGCATGGCTATAAGGTAGGCTGAGGTTTATAAAGGTAGAGAGGAGGATCCCATGAAGCAGCAGACACAATTTTGATGAGGGGCAAGATGCACAAAATGCCAATAGATAATCTAAAGTTCTAATAGCATTGCACATTTTATCTCTGCTGGATTCTGTATAAAATGAACACCATACAGGGGTTTAGTCAAAGGGGAGAACACATGCGCTCACTAAGTTAGTGGCCTTTTTTTAATTGTATAAAAAACTGCACCTGTATCCAATAAATGTTAATAACTATATTTATTTTACATTTGTTAAAAATATTGAAGTAATAGAAAATTTACTTCTAAAATAATAGTAATTGATTACACAAAATCTGATAATTTTTTCAAAGGTAGATTTTAACGAGGGGCTCAAGATTTTTGACTACCAACTTCAAAAAATGTGTTAAAAAAAAGGTTCTTTATTAGTTTCCTTTAAAAATGGTCTGTTGGACCAACAACATGCAAATAAACAAACAACATATAACATAAAAACAGTTGTGGGGTTGCAAAGGCATACAGACAAGTTCTTATATCTGCCTCTATATACGGTTTCTACCTAACAATGGAGGTATTTACACCCTAAGGTTAATGGTGTCCCCACTTAACGGTGGCTTTCCCTAAGTATAACCCTATGGGTGACTTGGGTAAACAGTAGATACAAATATATTTAAACCATGGGCTGGTATTCCGAAGGCTGAACTTAACTCATGGTGGAGTCAATGATCTGACAGCCTCAGAGATGTCTGTGCATGACAGCAGATTGTAATCCCCAAATTGGAACTAGGATAACTTCTCCAGGCTTGACACATTTCACCTTGTCTTATTGTACAAGGCTCTTCAGAAGAGGGAGACGGCATATAGGGTTGCCTGCTAAATAATTCTCAAGGGAAACTTTAATAAGGAATAGCCTCAGGAGAATTCACCTAATTAAGTATGCCAGGGATGTAGATACAGGAAACCCCCAGGTGACTGTTCGAAATAGACATCCACCACAGTAATAGTACACTCCACCCAGGACCCTTGCCATCTCAACACCGCTGGACAGCCATTGTAGCTGGACTTTTTGTACCTTGAAAGGCTGAATATCCAAGGCCTGGACAAAACAACTATTATTAACCTGTGATCCCTCCAATTGAGATTGGAAAAACAGGCATAGTCTATTACTGTAATGGATGTCTATTTTGATCAGTCACCTGGGAGTTTCCTGTATCTACATCCCTGGTATACCTAATTGGGTGAATAAACAGTATATAGGGGCAGATATAAGAACTTGTCTGTACGCCTTTGCAACCCTACAACTGTTTTTCTGTTATATGTTGTTTGTTTATTTGCATGTTGGTTCAACAGACCATTTGTAAAGGAAACTAATAAAGAACCTTTTTAACATTTTTTTGAAGTTGGTAGTAAAAATCTTGAGCCCCAAAAATAATAGTAAATAGTAATTAAAAAGGATTTTAGTGCAGTGTGAAAGGAGCTGGGAGCGGAGGAGGGGGTCCGCACCAGTACACCTATCAAGGGAAAATAAAGTAAATCTTAGTCCATTGCGCTCATTTCAATTAATAACGTTTTTTTATCTAAAAATAACACTACATAAATAAGTACCTGCATGATCTATAGGGTCTTTTCAGAAAGGTGAATATTAAAAAGGGTGCTGTTGATTGCTAGTACCTGTTAATATGAAATTAGAACAAAACTTTCTTTTAAAAAATAAAAATCTGTAGCAAATTAGTTTTTTTTTCGTGTATATTACAAAAACCTTACCTAATGAAAAAAACGAAATATGCAGGCTAATTCCGTTGTTGTCTTCTGGTTTTTAATGGTTATAGGGAGGTTGACAATGTTAATAAAGGGTGCAGTAAGTTACACAATGTTTCTTTTAATCACCTTCATACAACTGGCTTATGTAAAATTTGTGATGACGTGTATGATATAGAGTCTTTATAAAGACTATACTGAATTAAACTATGTTTTAATTTCTGTTTTACCTACTTAACAATGGCTTGTAATGACCAAAGGGATACAGCCTGTTATTTTATCGTTCCTGCATTAGTGCTAGAATTTAAAGAGTGAGCAATTTAATACACATTCAACCAAGTTCATGGATATTGCAGAGCAGGCAAGCTGTACCTTATGGTGACACCTTTATTGTATTCCTGTAGTGGCTATACCTGCTTTTGTTTCGAACCACTGACATAGAAGTCCTAATCTGGAACCTTTCACCATAAGGTACAGCTTGCCTGCACTGCAATATCCATGAACTTGGTTGAATGTGTATTAAATTGCTTACTTTTTAAATCCTACGGTAGCACTACTGCAGGAATGATAAAACAACAGGCTGCATCCCTTTGGTCACTACAAGCCATTGTTAAGCAGGTAAAACAGAAATTAAAAGCTTGTTTAATATTCATTCAGTATAGTCTTTATAAAGACTCTATATCATTCACGTCATCACATCATTTTACATAAGCCTGTTGTATGAAGGTGATTTATTAAAGGGAACCTGTCACCTCCGAAAAGCCACCTAACCTATCAATACATGTCCCTGCACCTTCCTATTACCATTATACCTATCCCTCTCTCTGCTAAATGCCTGCTTTTAATGTTGTAAAAAAACATTTTTAAACTTACACATTAAGATGATAATGAAGCGGGCGCTATATGCAATAGTCCCCCTGGGCGTGTTAGTTTGCAGCCTCCAGTATCCTTTATAACGCCCCCATGGGCGTGATCTTGAAATTCGCGCCCCCAGCCTGGCTCCCTCCGCTCTGCTATGCAGCCTTCCTGTGATAATGCCGCTGAACGCGTCATTTCCGGAACCACGGGCCCCTTAGCAACCCGATATTTATCTTAGCAGCGGAACAACGCTGCTAAGCGGGGCTCCATAGAACGCCGCTTAGCAGCGCACACCGCTTCTAAGGTAAATATCGGGTTGCTATGGCCCCTTAGCAACCCGATGTTTACCGTAGCAGGGACTTTTTGTATTAAATACGCCAATTCGAAAAGGAACATTGTCAACCTCCCTATAGCCATTAAAACCCAGAAGACAACAATGGAATTAGCCTGCATATTAAATTTTTTTCATTAGGTAAGGTTTTTTAATATACACAAAAAAATTGCTATAGATTTATATCTTTATAAAAGAAAATTTTGTTGTAATTTCATATTAATAGGTACTAGCAATCAACAACACCCTCTTTATATTCACCTATCTGAAAAGACCCTATAGATCATTCAGGTACTTATTTATGTAGTGATATTTTTAGATAAAAAAAATGTTATCCGTTGAAGAGAGCGCAATGGACTAAGATTTACTTTACTACATACATTTTATTATGGCCTCATACATTTTTATGAGCACCATATTATAATTACATAGAACTAGTACAGAAGACTAATGTCAACTTTATTAGAGAGATTCCATACTTGGATTTGAGATACATATGTTGTTGATAGCAAGTATCCAGGCTGGAAGATGATTGGGTTAATGAACTCATTAAAAAAATACCCATATTATTTTTTTAAGCAAATTACATGTAAGCTTAAGCTTATGTTTGGATAGAACTGTTCATATACTGTATGTCTTATTATATTTTATATATTGTGTACCATACCGAAATACAAAAGATTTCCTTATGTACCCAGGTGCTTATTGCCGGTTATTAATTCGGTGGTTTTCAGGTGCTAGAAGGAAATCGAATTCCCAAGCTTTTTCCTTTTTTCACATTTCTCATACTCCTTTACTATTTCCTGGGCTGACGCTACATAGAGGGATGAATGAATAGTGACATATCTCAGGTTACCTATTAAAGTCCACCTGATTGAAGAAGCAACCAGTGACGTCTAACTTGCGTTTCTAGTCATTGAAACCATTTTGTCTGACAAGAGGTACCTCAAACCCTTCATTAAAATGCAAAAAATCAATACAGGATCTATAAATTCCTGGGAATTGATGAAATAAGCTGTCTTGTTGCAGCCATAATAATGGATATTGTTCTTAATGAGGCCCTCTACTTTAATAATAAGGACGGAAACAGACTATAGAATATTGACATCTAGTCACAGACTAAGCAGTGCTTGATTGTTTTAGGATTAAGAAATGTACATTTATTAAAAGAAATTCTAACATGATGATCCTTGATGCCATAATTTACAATCTGTGTGGGTGTATAGGTTCTGATCACTACAGTGTTCATCTGGTGTCTGAGCTGATGCTATCAAACTTCACCTGCTAGTCACAATTCTTCCTTAACACATCAGATACTTTTATGAAGTGATATATAGAAAGCAGTGTAGAAAAAGTGAAATCTATAAAAAGCTGAAATGTCCTTCCAATTAGAGCTGGTGCGAATTGATTCACAGGATCGGCTGTATCAATAATCTTTGACAGCTGGACAGGAGTCCTGAAAACTGCCTCTTACCTGACATCATCCACAACTCTCCTTTTGATTAGTGGACTGGCATGACATAATCAATATGGCAGGGCGCACATGTGATATCGTGCCAGGTCAGCTAATCAAAAGAAGAGCAGTAGACATGTCAGGTGGTAGGCGATTCTCAAGGCTTAGTCCAGCTGTCAAAGATTGCTGACATGGAGGGTAGCCCTGGTCCTGCAAATGGATTTGCACCAAATCTACTTATAAACCTGCACTGATGTAGTTTGCTGCTAAAGGGCATGAGTTTCACTATAAATGTTACAGGCCAAGTAGTCTTACAGGTAAACAATAGTATACCTTTAAAACCCAACACCCAGTACTAGCCAATTTGATCCCCCCCTCCCCCGTTGATTTAGAGTAAAACCACATGCTGCTGACGTTCTCGACTATATTGATGCTGCTCCTTATGAACACCATGTAAGCTACCTGCAAGCTTTCTTAATTGATGCTTTTAAAGAAGTAAAAAAAAGCAAACATAGCGACCTACTCCAATTTATCAAGGGCGATATTGTGATAGCTCGGCCACTAGTTTGTATCTTGGAACAGCAAGTCTTGTGGGTGCTCCTGATTATTACCGAACATGTACATACAGACGTCTGTAGATTGTCTCATCTGAGAGAATCAGGTCTGTTATGCAAATACACTCTGATCAAACTCTGATCTGAGTGTCAGATTTGTGTGATCTTATTCTCTCGGATGCGATAATCTAAGCACACTGTGGGGGTGAAGATGGAGAACAACATTTCTATATCAACTCAATTCTGTGAGTGTGCAGAAGTGTCATTTGATGTTTCCGATAATTTTCACACACCTATAGACTTGAATGGGTGAGCCTTGCCCAATTTTCACATCAAATCGCAGGGTAATTCGATTTTATTCTCATGCTGAATCAGTAAGAGAGAAAAACGTTGATCAGCAATGCTCCATTCAATAACATTGGACAGAGTGCTATCCGAAAAAAATCGGATAGCACTCATTTGATTTATATAGTTGTGTGACCCTGGTCTTAAGCTGCTTTCATGGTCTGAATAAAGGCGACCAGACCACAGGTGTCTCAACCCAAATTTACAACCTGATATAAGTTTTAGTCAAGAAATCCGCCGTCAGATCGGCCATTGCAGTCCACGTATGGACTATACCAGTGTTACTACTTTATAAGTAAGAGAAAAGAGAAGGAGCGCAAATGTGAAGCACCTCAGGGTAAACCGTATTGCAGGGAGAGCGGGGTTTCCACTCACCTTGTGGAGTTGTACTGGCTGGGTACAACTCCAGTAATAGCCTCCTGTGGAGCAATGCCAGCAGGGTGTGCCCAAGATAATCCTCGTGCCAGGGAGAGAGCAGCGTCACTTCCACCGGTCACGTGATCCGAGGCGGTGACGTCAGATAGGTCCTAGTAGTCCTCCAGACTTGGATAAACAGGTTCTTTAATAAACGATGCCTCTCTTCCAAAGCTGCTGAACCGCACGGTCCCTCAGAAGGGAGAGAAGTGCACAGAAGAAAAAAATAGTTGCGGTTCTGATAGCGCTAAGGAAGGAGGGCAAGGGGAAATTGTTGTAGTAAACAGACCTTTATTAAAAACACGGTCCCTCAAACTCCGCTACGCGTTTCGACGTTACCGTCTTCATCAGTTTCCACCTGATGAAGACAGTAACGTCGAAACGCGTAGCGGAGTTTGAGGGACCGTGTTTTTAATAAAGGTCTGTTTACTACAACAATTTCCCCTTGCCCTCCTTCCTTAGCGCTATCAGAACCGCAACTATTTTTTTCTTCAGTGTTACTACTTTAGGTATGTTAAATTGTTGGCAGCTTTGTATATATTGCATTACTCGTTAACGAAAAAGAAAATACGTGCCTGTTCGTTGTTGGAAGAAAGTGTTGCATTTGTTATACTTTCAGCAAGTTAAACCCTAATTGTGTCAGTCAGTGTTCTTGTCTTCTTTGAACTTAGGCAGCTGACATGGGCCCCTGGGAATCTGATCATTTGGCTTGTTGTAGCAAAACCTAGTACTCATAAATTATACAGGGCGCTAACAAAAACGACTTATGTTGCTGCAATGTGCAAATACTCAAAGAGTAAACCACATACTGAACTGTTACTCCATGCCAACTCTTCCTCATCACTAATATGCTGGACAGCAGAAACAAAGGATGTAGGATCCCTATACTGCTGATTGTCTTATTGATATAATGGTTTTTTATAAGTGAGTAATGCAGATTGGGGGAAAGCTGTATTAAAGATGCAGAAAATTTTTTCATTTGACACTTACCTTGAAGTGGTTGTCCGGGTTTTTCATAAAATCTCAGTGTATATCTAGGCTGCTGAATACAAGCACACCCCATACAGCAAAAGGCCGTCCCCCTATAGCATCAGGCCATACCCTGTCCACAGCAGAGCCACCCCGTCCCTAGCTGACCCTCTGCCCAGCCAGACATCACGAAACATCTATCTATGTAAAATCTGCAGTTAGGAGGGAAAGTCCTTATGAAGCCAAGGCAGCACCGTGAATACAATGTACAGCTCACTGCAGATCGTAATCCGCACTCCTCATCTCTCCCTCTGCAGCAGTGATGTCTTGCTGTGTGTTCCGGTATCCAATCATGTGATCGGATGTGCAGCGATGACATCACTGTCACATAATTGGATACCGGCACACACAGCAAGACATCGTTGCTGCAGAGGGAAAGATGGGGAGAGTGGTGGATGGGTAAGTTACAGTTTATTATTTTTGTGTGAGCGGCAGCATCTCCATACATACACCCACTAACACTTCACATTGTTTCAGTTACTGATTGGACAGACTGCTCCAATTAGTATTTGTATCATTAGCATTAAGGATGGTTAACACTGTGTCTCTAAGGCCGGGTTCACATCACGAGTTTGAAGCTTCCGAGTGTATCCGTTTCAAAACGGATACACTCGGATCCAAAATCGGATCCCATGTATTCCTATGGGGCTCGGATTGGATCGGATGTGTGCCTTTTGCCATCCGATTTTGGCACCATCCGATCCTGTCCAATTTCAGCACGGACACAAAAACACAGCCAGCTGCGTTTTTGTCTTCAAGAATGAAATCGGACAGCCTCGGATCCGAGCCGATCCGAGCCCCGATGACATGGGAGCCTATGGACATAGGATCCGAGTTGAACTCGGATCCGATGCCGGCTCCGTGTCCTCCCTGCTCCTGCCTCCCTGCATCTTCCTCCCCTCCACTTCTCTATCAGGTCCCCCGCTATTCTTTGCTGTCCCCCCGCTATTCTAGCCTCTACCCTATCTTATTCCCTATCCTTTTCTCTTTTGTATTCCCTCTGTTGTTTTAAAAAAAAAAAAAACCTCCCCGAGGATACATTACCTTCCGGCGCCTCCAGGAACTGTCACCATCTGTGCAGAAGATCCTGTGGTGATGTCAGAGAGCTGATCAGCTGACGTGTCAGGTAACTGACTCTGTAACATCATCACAGGTCCTTCAGCCACCAGATGGAGACTGTCGCATGATTCCGTAGGAAGGTAATGTATCCTCGGGGAGGATTTTTTTAATTTTTTACATACTGGAGGGGGAGAGGACAGGGGGGAAGGATAGAGGAGAGGGAGTGCAGAGATAGAAGAGGGACAGACAGTGACAGATAGATAAGAAGCAGGGTTAGGCAGGGAAAACAGGATCCACACGGATCCTGCATAGAATTGGATCGGATGGCTATTTGCCATCCGATTGCAGGATCCACGTGGATCCATGCCTGTCCGTGGGATCCTCCTTCAAACTCAGATAGGCACTAAATCGTGATGTGAACCTGACCTAAGACACTGTGCCAAAACTGCTCCTGTATGAAGACATCAGTAACACAGAGCTGTCTCATTCACACAAGAGCAGCTTTGGCACAGTGTCTCAGAGAGATTTCATCAGTGACTGCTGATCCCTGTGAAGATTAGAAGGTGCAGACACCATGACCGCATCATTGTGCACTGACAGTTTATTCTCATTCACTGTCGGCAGCAGATACAGAGCCGAGCACCATCACTGGAGCCCGGGACAGGAAATCACTCCGATAATGATCACTGCAGTGAGTTATTCATGATTCATGATGTTTTGTGATGTCTGGCTGGGGTGAGGGGCAGCTAGGGACAGGGAGACTCTGCTGTGGACAGGAGACGGCCTGTTGCTATAAGGGGTGGCCTGTTGCTATAGGGGGACAGCCTGTTGCTGTGTGGGGCGTGCTTGTAGTAGAGTAGGTGGAAACAACCAGATCTCAATTTACATGTAGACTCCAAAGCAAACACGCCCCCTGATCGTTCTCTTCAGACGCAAAACAATGATATCTAGAAAACCCTGCAAAATGCTGACAAGAGGTAAATTACAAACTGTCAGCATTCTGCAGCCTAGATATACACTGAGATTTTATGAAAAGCCAGGACAACCCCTTCAATTCAAACAGACATAACTAATTTTTTTGTTTCTTTTTAACATAACAGGATAATTGACACATTTTTTTTTGTATACATTATTTTTTGTTCTTCATTTATATTTTGAGGGAAAAAGGTAAAACAGTTCCGTAGTTGAAGATTTATTTAAGCGTCATTCCAGCATTTTTTAGAATTTCCCAGTCAGAGTGTTGCTTTAAATGTAAGTCCACTGGCCTTGTATTATTATACTCACCTGCCGCCATCTTCATCTATTTCCAGTATTGCACAGGTTGGTCTCCCGCAATTTGTGATCTGTCGGCAGCTTTGGTATTTCATGAAACGTGACGGAGGTCACAAATCAATGTAATGCTGTAATGGGACAAAATGCCGGAATGCCCACGCTGCCACCAGGAATCACCAGTAAACGGAGAGTTAACTGGGCAGATTTTTCTTTTATTCTACCTACGCGTTTCAGAGCCTCTATCTGAGCTCCTTCCTCAGGGAAGGAGCTCGGATAGAGGCTCTGAAACACAAAGGATAGAATAAAAGAAAAATCTGCCCAGTTAACTCTTCGTTTCCTGGTGATTCCTGGTGGCAGCGCGGGCATTCCGGCATTTTGTCCCAATACAGCATTCCTGTTTCCACGGTTATCGTGAAGGTGCGGCCCTGCAGCATCCATTCTACAAGCCATCTTACAGGCGATTATACCGGTTGTGGGTGACACAACCGAACCAGGTGAGCAGTTCCTGATATATACCGCTATAACCCTTTGTAAAAAGGATAAGACCCTATGCGCATTTATCTCACGTTTACAGGTTGACAAATCAATGTAAGGCTAGGGTCACATTTGCATTATGACTCTAGCCTGACGGCAGGTGGCGCATAGCGTTACCTGCCGTTAACACTATGTGCTATGCCTGCCTTGCACTAAGATTTTAGCACTTCCGTCAGGATAGGGTCATAACGCAAATGTGAGCCTAGCCTAACTGTATGCTTGTGATGCAACTTCTGAATTCTGGCCAGTAAGAAGTCACAGGTGCAAGATGGCACTGTGGGAGCGGGAAAAAAGGATGACTGATAATTCCTCCAGTAGACTTGAGAATTCCTTCAGATCAATCTCAGAATCGGGAAATTTTTCTTTTTGGATTTCTTGCCACCTTCGATTTTGTTTGATTTGTATTAAGGCACATAGCGTCTTGTCACTCGTTGTTGCATTCACAAAGTGATCAATGGAGAGTGCTTTAGGCACTGCATGAGCTGTAATGAAGCATATGTATTCTTCAATGGAGGAAAGCTCAGGTGAGGCATCATTCATAGGATGTCTTGAAAGATAGTCAGCTGGATTGCTGAATTTTCCAGGTTTGTGAACAATTTTGTAGTTATAGTCCTGTAGACGTAGACCCCATCGTTCAATGCGTGCAGGCATTTTAGCTCTGGGATTTCCAAAGATCGTAAGAAGTGCTTGATGGTTGGTGATGATGGTGAAGGTAGCTCCATAGAGAAATAAGTGAAAGTGTTCAGATCCCCAGACAACTGCCAAGCTTTCTTTTTCAGGTTGTGAATATTTCTTTTCAGTGCTTGTTAAGCTTTTACTTGCATAAGAAATGATGTGAGGATCTTGATTATTATCCTTATATTGTGCTAAGATAGCACCCAGCCCCACGGAATTGGAGTCCACAATTAATTCAGTTCAAAGTGCCAGATCAAAATAAGCCATGGTAGTGGTTGAGCAAAGTGCATTTTTAATTGTTTCAAAAGAGGTCTGACAGTCTTGGGACCATTGAAAAACACAATTTTGCTTTGTAAGTTCTCTTAATGGACTGCTGGATAGTTGAAAAATGTGGAATATATCTAGCACAGTAGCTTGCCATTCCAAGAAAAGTGCGTACTTCACTGGCAGTTTGTGGAATTGAGGCTGTTTTGATGGATTCTACTTTCTTAGGGTCAGGTTGTACTCCTTTCGCCGAGAAGATGTGACCATAGAACTCTAATGAACTTCCATCAAATTAGCATTTTTCTTTGTTTAAAGTGAGTCCAGCAAAGAGCAGACATTCGAAGATGTTGTATAGCGCACGATTATGTTCAGCATGAGTTTTACCAAACACCAGTATGTCATCACTGTAATTAAAGGCATTTGGAATATGTTCAATGACGCTTCTTATCGCATCCTGAAAAATTTCCTCTGCTGAGCAGACTCCAAAAGTCAATCTTTTATATCTTCTGAGGCCCACATGTGTGGAAAATGTTGTTAAGTATCTGGATTGTGGACTCAGTTCTAATTGGTGATAGCCTTTATTGAGGTCGAGCTTTGAAAAGACGGTCGCTCTATTTAATAAATAAATGATGTCATCAATCGTGGGTGAGATATGTCTTTCTCTCTGGATAGCGGTGTTGGGTAGGCGCATGTCAACACACAGTCTCACCTGCTCAGGAGTCTTTGGTTTTGGAACTACCACAAGTGGAGAGACCCACGGAGTGGGACCAGTAACAGTTTCAATGACGTCCTCATCCATGAGGAACTGAAGTTCTTTTTCTACCTTCTTTCTTAGGTGAAAAGGAATACATCTATGTGGTTGAGCTACCGGACAAACACTGTCGTCCACATGAAGATGTACTTGAGAGTCCTTTAATTTCCCCAAACCACTAAATAAGGAGGGAATACTGTTCACCATGGCCTGTACATCCATATCTGCCGGATCAGTTATGGTATGAATAATCTGGATGAGACCTAGCTTCAATGCAGTGTGATAGCTGAACAGACAGCCTCCCGATTCTTGTAATGTGTGAAAAGTGGTTTTCTGCCTGTTTTCTTTATAGCTGATTTCCGTATCAAATTGTCTTCTTGCAGCTAGAGGTGTTGTAGATCCATATGGAAAGATTTTAGTATTCAATTGCTGTATAACTGGCTTATTTTTCAATTGTTCATAAGCAGTGCTGTCTATAATATCCACTTAAGCACCCGTATCTATTGTAAAGGTGATATTGGTGTTGCAGATTGGGATTGTGATGCAGGGAGACTGTACTGAGTGGCAGTAGTGGTGAACA
Organism: Allobates femoralis; assembly: GCA_033576535.1. Lineage (NCBI taxonomy): Eukaryota > Metazoa > Chordata > Amphibia > Anura > Aromobatidae > Allobates > Allobates femoralis. The sequence goes on along the minus strand of JARQOC010000001.1, from coordinate 499,663,667 downwards.
CATAGTTTTCTGCCCCAGACATTTCTTCTGTGTCCTGATTTACCACTTTTATACTTGCGGGCTTTGTTAGAGGCAGAGAAAACTTGTATTGTGCTGACCTGCAGACAGCTGCAAAATGATTCCCTTTTCCACATTTACTGCATGTCTGTCCTATAGCTGGACACTTGTTCAGGTTTTTGAGGGAAATCCTGTCCACATCTATAGCATTTCCTCTGTTTCGGGGTTTGCTTGTCTTGTGCATTCTTATGCTTGAGATTATGCACATGTAAATTATCCCCACTCTCCATTGCAGTAGCCTGATGATCTGCTGTTTCTATAGCATGGGCGATTTTGAATAAATCATGTAGAGAGAGATCCTGCTGCAGAGCTTTGCGCCTTATGTTATTGGATGAGCAGGTGACAATTACTTGAGTTAGGGTACTGTCACACCTATCCACACCGCCGGAGATATCACCGGCGACGCATGGGAGCACACAGGTTTTTGGCACCCCGCCAGCGTTGCCATCGCATCTTTACACGCGGCGATACCTCCGGCGCTGCACCGGCGATGTCCACAAACCCCAGCGGTGATCCTGTAACATGGGAGCCTATAGCTCCCATCACCTGTAACATCGGAGATCAAATTTCAAAGAAAGTTCAGCACACCGGGTCCATATTTCTTCAAATGGATATTCCTTTATTTAGTGCTCATATATAAAATATTAAAAGCAATATCTTGCGGGGGCAACCCGGTCAGACGCGTTTCGATAGACTTTATCAATGACAATGACTTCAAGACATATAGACATATATATACATAAACAATTAAGAAACAAATGAGCACACATGTGAAACCTCAAATCCTGCAAGGTAATTTAGGGCATGGTGTTCCCATTATAAATTGTAACCTGCAATCCAAAAAAAGGCTAGAGAGAAATGCCAAAGGAAAACTCCTTGAAGGAGAACTCCCAAAGGAAAACTCCTAAAAGGAAGATTCCTCAAAGGGAGAAAATTCCCAAAAGGAAGGAAAAGCTACTGAAATTTGTTCAAAATATTCAAGATATGAGACATGCACACCATCCTCCTTATACTAATTCAATAACAATAAAGTATATGATATGGCCAAAAAATATATATATATTTTTTTTGCCTTTATATTATAACAATAAATTGTTGTTATGGTGTGCAGTCCATATAGAACATTTACAATTAAGCAATACACAATGCGTATAATTCATAGTGAGGATCGAAGAAGATAGAGCATTTTTCTTATTTCTTTGCATGCAGGATTTGAGGTTTCACATGTGTGCTCATTTGTTTCTTAATTCTTTATGTATATATTGTCTATATGTCTTGAAGTCGAAACGCGTCTGACCGGGTTGCCCCCGCAAGATGTTGCTTTTAATATTTTATATATGAGCACTAAATAAAGGAATATTCATTTGAAGAAATATGGACCCGGTGTGCTGAACTTTCTTTGAAATTTGTTTATGGACCTGGTGGATACCAGCCACTCTGCACACCTGGGATCGGATCATTGGAGGCGAGGGCGAGCTCCAGTTTGCATTCATTTACTCAACATCGGAGATCGCCATGTTACATGGGGCAATGTGTACACATCGCCCCAGAGTGCTCGACTGGTTTCAGAGCAGTGCTGCGAAACCAGGCAACCACTCTAAGGCGATTTTTTGCCTTATTATCGCCCCTTTACACTAGGCCTATGAAATCGCCGGCGAAGTGTCCAGGTATGACGGTACCGTTTGTGATAGAGCCACTCACAGCTGCCAATTCCAGGTAGACACAGGAAGCCTTGCCGGGTAAGCGTCTGGTTTATTGCTGTCATAAACCATATGAAAACAACCAAAGTAAGGACCAGCTTCTTAGGTTCAGAGCTGCACACTGTGCTTTGCTGCACTCCAAAACTCACACACCAGAGAAAAAAACACAGAGGTGAACATTTAACTTCTCTGACCACACCTCAGGGAGGGAGGGACATGGTGAATCAGCCCCAGCTCACATAACGGAGTTAATCAATTTGGCTGACACATATCTCCCATCACTTACAGTACCAGTAATCATTTTACACCTTAGAATTTAATCATCTACATCTGCAAATGCACATCCATGTGCCAGCTCTCTCAGCCGGGTGACATAAGAGTCTATAGATTCTTCCGGAAGCTGCTTAGCAATTCTGAACTTGTATCTTTCATATCTGATATATTGTTTGGGGTTGAAGTAGTCATTGAGAGCTTTGGTTCAATTGCTGTATGTGTCTGTCTCAGCTGCAGGTAACGTGCTGTATACATCATAAACTCCTGAGTCCGCACAATGTAGGAGCACGGCTTTCTTTCTTTTCTCCCCTTTTATGTCCATGGCTTCTAGAAAGTTCTCAAATCTGTTTAGCTTTTTTCTCCAGTTATGGGAGAGATTAATAGCATCAGTCATATCAAACTGTGTGAAGGTGTGTAGGTATTCAGCCATGACGGAGTCTCTCATGGATGCTGGTTTGTGAAGCAGTAAACAGGGATCAGTACTCACAGCAGCCGGTGGTTATATCCCATTCTCGTCGCCAGTTGTAATATCCACACGATATGAGGAATTCACAAGGTTAAACTTTAACTGTACTTTATTCTTCCATCTTTCTCCATCATATAACATAACAGTCTTTCCTCAGCATGCTCCAAACTGAAACTAAAACTTAACTTCCCACCTCCTTCTTATCATTACCCATAATACACCAGACCTAGTTTTCTTAAAGAGACAGATCTAATTATTGTACATTACAGATGGTGGCTTCTGTCAGCAGCAATTTTCAAGTCTTGCCACAGTTTCTCAAGGTAATTTAGGTCTGGAATGTGATGAACCATTCACACATGTGAAAAGGCATTAATCTAAACCATTGTAGCTCTGGCAGTATATTTAAGGCCCAGTTACACACACAGATAATTGTGCAGAGATTGTTCGCAGATCTCTGGTTGCAGTGAAATCATGGACACATTGTTCCATTTGTACACGGCCACAAAATAGAATAATGTGTCCATGATTTCACTGCAACCAGAGATCTGCGAACAATCTCTGCACAATTATCTGTGTGTGTAACTGGGCCTTTAGGGTACCGTTACACGTCGCAATATCGTTCCGATATCGCATACAATTTCACGGGAGCGCACAAGTTTTTGGCACTAGTCCAAGATCACATAGGAGATGTCACACAGGGAGATATCGGCAAGCATCGCAACTAGGATGTTGTACGCAACTTTTGTGCGCTGGGTATAAGCAACCCAGCGTCCGAGCATTAACATTGTAGTGAATAAGGGAAGTTGCAAACAAGATCGTAGTTGCGCCGTCACACAACACGATCATGCCAGATCGCATATGCAACATTGTACGGTTGGAGGGCTTGCACAATCTTCTTGCAATATCGTACCTGCGATTTATTGCAGTCGCATTGCCCTGTTACACGACATAACGCACCAATGATATCAACTGCAACGTCCACACCACGTGACTTTTTGTCGATGTTGCATTGCGATATCGCGACGTGTAATGGTACCCTTAGTGTCGTTGGCCAGCTGGAAGGTAAAGCTACAGCCCAGTCTCATGTCTTTTGCAGACTAAAGGCCGCTTAACACGGCACAATATCGTAACCCAACTACGATAAAAAGTCACGTGGTTCGGGCATTGCCGCCGATATCATTCGTGCGTTGTGTGGTGTAAATGAGCAATGTGACGCCAGAACAATGCAAAAATGATATCGTTTGTGAATTGTGCAGGCTCTCCAACTGTGCAATATTGGCTTGACGATCTGGGAGGATCGTGCTGTGTGACAGCGCAACTACGATTTGGAGCGCAACTTCTCCTATTCACTCCCATGTTAAATGGTCGTTCCCAGGGTCGCTCGTACACAGCGTGAAGGAGGGGGCATAGATATCGCAGTTGCGTAACTTGCCAATATCTCCCGGTGTAACATCTCCTATGCGATTTTGGACAAGTGTCAAAAAAGTGCGCGCTCCCATGCCGTTGTATACAATATCGGAACGATATTGCGACGTGTAAAGCGGCCTTAAGGGTACTGTTACACGACACAGTATTGCATGCAATTTCACTGGCAATTTGCTGGTTGCAGTGAAATCATGGACACATTGTTCTATTTTGTTGCTGTGTACAAATGGAACAATGTGTCCATGATTTCACTGCCCCCAGCAAATTGCCAGTGAAATTGCATGCAATATTGCGTCGTATAACGGTACCCTAAAGGTACCGTTACACGACGCAATATCGATTCGATATCGCCTGCAATTTCATGGGAGCGCGCACGTTTTTGGCACTTTTCCAAGATTGCCTTGCAGTTGTCACATGGGAGATATCGTAGGCAACGCAACTAGGATGATGAAAGCAACTTTCGTTCGCTGGGTATGAGCATCCCAGCGAGCGATATTTATCAATGTAATGAATAGGGGAAGTTGCTTTCATCATCGCTATTGCAGTGTCACACTGAGCGATCCTACCACATCACTTATGCAACATCGCCTGATTTAATTGTCTGCACATAAATCAGGCAATGTTGATCCAGCGATTAATTGCAGTCACATCGCCCTGTTACAAGACACGATGCACTCACAATATCAATTGCAATTGACCACACCACGTGACTTTGAGGCGATATTGCGTAGTGTAACGGTACCTTAACAGGTTTTCTGCCAGGATTGCCCTGTATTTAGCTCCCTTCATGTTTCCATGAACTCTGACCAAATTCCCTGTCCCTGCTAAAGAAAAGCCTCCCCACAGCATGATGCTGCCACCATCATGCTTGATGGTGGAGATGGTGTTTTCAGGGTGTTGTGCAGTGTTAGTTTTTTGCCACACATAACGTTTTGCATTTAGCCAAAAAATTCTAATCTCAGTCTCATCTAACCATCAGTCTCATCTAACTAGAGCACCTTCTTCCACTTGCTAGCTGTATGCCTTGTGTCGAGCCCCAGGCTGCGGGGTACTCGGGTATCAGGCTCCCAAGGGGAATTATCGCTCCTGTTGTCACGGGGAGTGGTGGCCGCGCCTGATCCCATGTCCTGGGGGACTATTCTTTTGAAAAGGGGTGTATTTACAGGGGATTATAAACAGTTTGGTCGTGAACCCACCTGTAGTTTCTGGTGATGTTGCACCAGCGCTGCCACAGTCCGCCGTAGGTAGTTGGTAATGCGGCTAGTTGGTGAAGTCCTCCATAGGTAGGACTGGACCTCCGGGCCAGCGTTCCTGTATAGGAGTAAGTTCATGCAAAAGAAGATGCAGCAGAAACAAGTTCACTTTTCTCCGGGTACTTTACTGTCATTTGCATTGGTCACATACAAAATTACAGTTCAGCACTCCTGATGGTATGAGGACAGGTCGCTTAATGGGTGGCTGCAGGCAGATCCTAGGTGGTATGGTGGAACCCTCGGTGTGTGCCTTCACGCTCTAAGGGTACCTTTACATGCGGCAACTTTTCTAGGAATTTCACTGGCAACTTACTGGTTGCAGTGAAATCATGAAGACATTGTTCTATCTTGTTGCTGTGTACAAATGGAACAATGTCTCCATGATTTCACTGCAACCAGTAAGTTGCCAGTGAAATTCCTAGAAAAGTTGCTGCGTGTAAAGGTACCTTAACCCCATCTGTTCCTTCCAGCTCTCCAGTTAAATTGTGAAGCCTGACGACTTGAAATCTGTCCGACCTCCTTCCTTCTCTCACCCTTGCCGCCATCAGGTAACCCTCTGCTGGCTGGCCGATAATTCCTTTGGCGGTGCCTGGTACCCTCTTTTGGTCTGCCAGGTGCCCACGAGAATTGTAGACTCCGCGGGACTCCAGTTTCTCTGTGGTCCTAAAGTATCCCACAGGTGCGGGCTCCGGTGCCCGGTAAGCTATCTGGGATAAACTTCCTCAAGTTCCTCACTCCCTTCGGCTGTGTGCTCCGGGAGAAGCTTTCTTTCCTTAAGCCCTTTCTTCTTCCTCCATCTCTCCTCTTGGTCCCTCAGCCGAGATACCTTCACTCAGAAACCCACTTAGAGGCAAAGACCAAAAGCCAAAGACCTCCTTATTCCCACTAGAGGTGGTTTTATTCCCTCCCAGGTAACCTCCCACCATGTAAACTAGTGTGGGAGTGTTGGAATAGGGTACCACCCACCATCCCAGGGTCCACCTGCAGCTGGAGCATCTGCACTTCTTTTATGGGTGCAGTACCCCTCTGTGACGCCTGCTTGGAGGGCGCCACACTTGCATGGATTTCTGCAAACTGCACACAGTACTTCTTATGGCTTGCTTTCAAAAATAGCTTTCTTCTAGACATTTTTCCATACAGACCAGATTTTTGGAGTATGAGACTAATAGTTGTCCTGCGGGCAAATTCTTCCACCTAATCTGTGGGAGTCTGAAGCTACTCAAGAGTTGCTGTCTCTTGTATTATTCTCTAATTAGTGATCTTGTTATTTGGGATGTCAGTTTAGGTGGAGGGACATGGCTTGGTAGGTTTGTAGATGAGCTATACTCTTTCCATTTTTGGTGATAAATTGAATAGTGCTCCATGAGATATTCAGAGCGTGGGCTATTTTTTAATAACCTAATCCTGCTTTTACTCTTCACCACAACTTTATCCCTGACCTGTCTGATCTGTTCCTTAAAAAATAAAAGGGAGGGGGACAAGAGACGCAATAGTGCCCTATCACTAGTGACACTTCTGTGAATATGGTGGTGCTGTGAAGCTGCTCACCTGATCCAGTTGTGATCCCCACAACTGGTTTGAAGGCGTTTAGGAATCAATGTTCCAAGCTGCTGCAGGACCTCCACCTACCACTGGATAGTGGCATAATCCAAAGAAAAGATGGGAGTGCTGGTGTGTCACGGTCCGCGCTGCTCTGGGTCCAAAATAACTCACCAAGGAGCCAAGTAACTTTTCATCCTCTTTATTCCTCCTTTTCCTACGCGTTTCAGCGCCTCACCCGGCGCCTTCCTCAGGGAATCCCTGAGGAAGGCGCCGGGTGAGGCGCTGAAACGCGTAGGAAAAGGAGGAATAAAGAGGATGAAAAGTTACTTGGCTCCTTGATCTGTTCCTTGGTTTTCATGATGCTGTTTGATTCATAATGTTCTCATACAAACCTCTGGCCTTCATAGAACAGCTGCAGATATATGTAGAATAAATAACACACTGGTGGACTCAATTTACTAATTAGGAGACTTCTGGATGCAATTGGTCACTCAGGACTTTATTAGGGGTATCAGACTACAGGGAGCAGACAACCAATGAATGTCACCATTTTCGGATTCATATTTTTAAAATATTTAGAAAAGCATGTATCATTTCCTTTATACTTCACAAATGCATGCCACTTTATGGTGTTAAAACACATAAAAAACATATCAGTAGGTGTAACGGTAACAAATGTGTAAAAGTGCTTTTTCAAGGCACTGTACTTTTAGTGCATCATATATAGAGACAGTTATCTTTTTCTATGCAAATTGTAATTGTCTGTGCTTCTTATTCTTCTTCACACAAAATATGCTGATGAATAATAAATTCTATCATATGTAAATTTTATCTCCTTGTATTCTGCAGCATAAAAGAAATTGAGTCACATCTCCACATTTGTCTGTGACTAGAAGAAGTCTTCCTTCATCTTGGCCTATAGATCAGACTTTTGAAAAGCTTTAATGGTGAAATGATGTGAGGAGAGCTGCACAGTATAGTAGGTGTAAAGTTGTTCCATACACTGTGAATCTGGTATAATTTACATCTTCAGCCTTAACTTCAGTCCGGGTGCTGCCTTATCATGAAACGATCCTTTCCATTGCAGCCCATTAGCATCCACATATTCACCTTCTCCTATCATCCTGTGAAGGTAGAAGAGTCTGGGTGAGGCTTGATTCTCTCTGACACGTACTTCATGCATGAAATGCTCTAATTTACTGCCCTAGATGTCTATTTCCACTAAAGATGATTGTTCTCTAAAACAGGATCACATGTGACAGACACTGCACACTCACATTGTTATTGAAAATGCAATTTAATTAGGGAGATAATTAGGTTTTATTTTAAAATTCTCTATTTTAATACTTACACTCATCAAAATTTAAATTGCAACACCAAGAAAGAAAAGTCATTGACTCACAGAATCAATGGATATGTAATGATATGCACATTATCAAAAAATATTAACAACATTTTCAAAACATCTCGATTTATTCTATATCGAAAAAGAGCACCACAAATAGATATCCCTGCACGTAGACACCTTGGCATGCTCTCAATAACGTTAGTGTTTTTTTGAGGAATTACCAACTAATGACAGTCTGGAAACGCTGTATCAGGTATCAGGATATAGGTGTCCACGGTCCGCGCTGCTATCACTGGGGAATTATCCCTGGATGCTTCAGTTGGTCCCCCAAAAAAGACAGGAGTCCTAGGGGTGATGTGACGGTTCCTTTATTCCACTTCTGGTGGAAGTGGAATAAAGGAACCGTCACATCACCCCTAGGACTCCTGTCTTTTTTGGGGGACCAACTGAAGCATCCAGGGATAATTCCCCAGTGATAGCAGCGCGGACCGTGGACACCTATATCCTGATACCTGATTCTCTTCCCACGTGCGAAGTGGTGGTGGAGGTCCAGCGGCAGCTGTCATATGCAAAATGCCTACTAACCAGTTGTGGGGATCACAACTGGTACAGGTTAGTGCACCTGTATTTTCACACACACCTTTCACTAAACATCGGTGATAGGGCACTATTTGCGCCTCGTTTGTCTCCCTTTATATTTTCTGGAAACGCTGTAGGCCATGGTACTCACTGTAGCATGAGCAACATGCAGCCTGGTGCTGTTTTATTATAAAACGGCTCTTATGACTCGTTGGCGAAGGGGACGTACCACTGGTTCCAAAATTGACCCATTCTTTACTGCAAGTGAAATTAGACATCACATCCCAATCTTAAGGCATGAAACAGTGTCTACACAAACTATGAGAAGGTGTTTGCATGACATTTGGCTTACAGCCAGACATTAGATGTTTCACTGACCTGACGCTAATGCTCTTAAAGGCCATCATGGTGCAGAGCAAGACAGTAGGTGAAAATGAAAGACTATCTTCAGCAATGAGCCCAACTTTTTTATTCGATTAAATGATAACAAGAGATTGGTCTGGAGACCATGTAGGCAATGCCATAAAGAGGTCTTCATGAGAGAATGTCATGTTGGTCCAACAACTCAGATTATAGTGTGGGTTAGTAGGCGTCATTCCAGGTCCACTAACAGAGCAGTGTTACATTCAGTTGCACGTGGCATGAGTGGTACAGCCATTTCTCCAAAGTGTCCCAGGAGCTGAATTTTTTTTAACAAAACAGCAGGCCACATATTGCTCATGCTACTGTGAGATAATACCATGATATTCCAGTTTGTCCTGGAGCACTTCCAGATGATGCACAGGATACTCCATATATTTTGAAAATATCTAATTTATTATTCCATGTACATACAACGCGTTTCGGCTAGGCATATAATAATAGCCTTCATCAGGTAAAGTCATGCATAACGTGAAAAACAGGATTTAAATAGGGAGATTTAGTTCAACCCTTCAGTTAGCTGCTACATTAATTAAATGCACATGCACATCCCTCCTCAATAATGAGGTTGCTAATTACACAAGGATTATATGTTGTTTAAATCTTTAACATATATTTTTTTTGTTTTTCTCTTACAGATACTCATACAGGTTTGTATATGGTTTCTTATCGTGAGTATTGTGTGATCTTCCCAAGTAAGGAACATATAGAAAAAAAAAACATATCAACATATAAAAATCAAGTGGATGTTGAACGGTTGTACAGAATTGATGTAAAATTAATATAATAAAATTAATACAATTTAATCACAAAACTATGTATCAAAATAATTAAAAACATTATAATGTAATCAATAAAATCATTTTCAATAAATAAAATTTATGTTCTATTCTTTCATACACTATAAGTCCAATCTAGAGGATTAATTCACAATCAGACTTTGAACATAAATTTTATTTATTGAAAATGATGTTATTGATTACATTATAATGTAAGGCCAGCAGATCCAGACAGACACTCCAACTCCCTATTAAAGGGATATACGCCGAGTATACAAAAAGGTGAGAATAATTTTCACTATCACCTCTATTTACTAATCTGCTACACCTAGATCTGCACCCTCCTTTCTCCTCTCACCCCTGTCTCGCAGACCCTATAGTCTCCTAGGACAACATTTGATCCTCATGCTACTGTGAACCTAAATGTTGTACCATCACCTGCAGTCATGTCTCCAAACTAGTCTCCCATGAAACAAATCAGGTTGTCATTGGATGGCATCACACTGTGTGCAGAATTATTATGCAAATGAGTATTTTAATCACATGATACTTTTTATACATTGTCCTACTTCAAGCTGTATAGGCTTGAGAGCCAACTACCAATTAAGTAAATCAGATGATGTGCATCTCTGTAATGAGGAGGGGTGTGGTCTAATAACATCAACACCCTATATAAGGTGTACTTAATTATTAGGCAACTTCCTTTCCTTTAGCAAAATGGGTCAGAAGATAGATTTGACGGGCTCTAAAAAGTCCAAAATTGTGAGATGTCTTGCAGAGGGATGCAGCAGTCTTGAAATTGCCAAACTTTTGAAGCATGATCACCGAACACTCAAGCGTTTCATGGCAAATAGCCAACAGGGCCGCAAGAAGCGCATTGGACAAAAAAGGTAAAAAAATAACTGCCCATGAATTTAGGAAAATCAAGCATGAAGCTGCCAAGATGCCATTTGCCACCAGTTTTGCAATATTTCAGAGCTGCAATGTTACTGGAGTATCAAAAAGCACAAGGTGTGCCATACTCAGGGACATGGCCAAGGTAAGAAAGTCTGAAAAACGACCACCTTTGAACAAGAAACATAAGATAAAACATCAAGACTGGGCTAAGAAATAACTTATGACTGATTTTTCAAAGGTTTTATGGACTGATGAAATGAGAGGGACTCTTGATGGGCCAGATGGATGGGCCAGAGGCTGAATCAGTAAAGGTCAGAGAGCTCCACTCCAACTCAGACGCCAGCAAGGTGGAGGTGGGATACTGGTATGGGCTGGTATCATCAAAGATGAACTTGTGGGACCTTTTTGGGTTGAGGATGGAGTGAGGCTCAACTCCCAGACCTACTACCAGTTTCTGGAAGACAACGTCTTCAAGCAGTGGTACAGGAAGAAGTCGGTATCGTTCAAGAAAAACAAGATGTTCATGCAGGACAATGCTCCATCACATGCATCCAACTACTCCACAGCGTGGCTGGCCAGTGAAGATCTAAAAGAAGAAAAAATAATGACATGGCCCCCTTGTTCACCTGATCTGAAACCCATAGATAACCTATGGTCCCTCCTAAAATGTGAGATCTACAGGGAGGGAAAACAGTACACCTCTCGGAACAGTGTCTGGGAGGCTGTGGTGGCTGCTGCACACAATGTTGATCGTAAACAGATCAAGCAACTGATAGAATCTATGGATGGAAGGCTGTTGAGTGTCATTATAAAGAAAGGTGGCTATATTGGTTACTAATTTTTTGGGGTTTTGTTTTTGCATGTCAGAAATGTTTATTTCTACATTTTGTGTATTTATATTGGTTTACCTGGTGAAAATAAACAAGTGAGATGGGAATATATTAGATTTTTATTAAGTTGCCTAATAATTATGCACAGTAATAGTTACCTGCACAAACAGATATCCTCCTAAGATAGCCAAATCTATAAAAAAAAACACTCCAACTTCCAAAAATATTAAGCTTTGATATTTGAGTCTTTTGGGTTGATTGAGAACAGAGTTGTTGATCAATAATAAAAATAATCCTCTACAATACAACTTGCCTAATAATTCTGCACAGAGCATATAAAGGCAACTGCCAGCAGCCAATCTTGATAATTTATGCACCCAAGTGCATTCAGCATGGTAGACCTTTCCTCAGACAACAATTAATAACCTTATTGCTAGTAGCCAATGCGTATATGTGGGGATTTCTGCATCTGGTGTTCTTACTCAATACTGAATAAGTTAAAACTTTTGAAAATTGTTATTCCATTTTTCATAGAATGGTAGAGTTGGAAGAGACCTTCTGGGTCATCTGGTCCAACCCCTTGCTCAAAGCAGGATTCACTAAATCATCCCAGACAGATGTCTGTCCAGCCCGTTTGAAGACTTCCATTGAAGGGGAACTCACCACCTCTCGTGGCCGCCTGTTCCACTCGTTGATCACCCTCAATGTCAAAAAGTTTTTTCTAATATCTAATCTGTATCTCCTCCCATTCAATTTCACCCCACTGCCTCTATTCTTTTCTTGTGCAAATGAGAATAAACTGATCCCACTACGTTGTGACAGCACTTGAGATATTTGAAGACAGATATTAAGTCTCCTCCCAGCCTTCTTTTTGGCAAGCTGAACATTCCCATATCCTGTGACTGTTCCTCATGAGACATGGTTTGCAGACCAGTCACCATTTTGGTTGCTCTTCTCTGGACTTGCTCCAATCTGTTGTTGCCTTTTTTAAAATGTGGTTCCCAAACTGGACACAGTATTCCAGATGAGGTCTGACCAAAGAATAGACTATATAATTACTTCAAATAATATAGACTGTATGCTTCTGTTAATACATCCTAGAACTGTGTTTGCCTTTTTCTGTTTTCTGTTGACTCATGTTCAGTTTATGATCTATTAGCATACCCAAGTCTTTTTCACACATGCTGTTGCTTAGCCCTATTTCTCCCATTCTATTCCTTTGCATTTCTCCCTGTTATAAACCATTCTGATAGTCGCTGCCCAATGTTCCAGTTTGTTTACATCTCTTTGAATACTCTCTCTTTTTCTTCTCTAATATTAGCTATCCCTCCTACCTTTGTGTCATCAGCAAATTAGTTTACCCTCAATTTCATCATTAAAATTATTGATAAAGGTGTTAAACAACACAGGGCCCAGGACAGAGACTTGTGGTAACCCACTTGAGACATTCTTCCAACCAGATGTGCAGTCATTTATGACAACTCTTTGGGTCCAATCACTAAGCCACTTATGAATCCACCTAATAATTGCTTTGTCCATTCCATACTTGGTCATTTTTTCAATAAGGATGTAATGAGATAACTTCATCAAAGCAATTGACAAACTAAGATATACTATATCTCCTGTGTTTCCCTGATCCACCCCGTCAGTGATTCTGTCCTAGAAGGAAATTAAATTAATCTGACATGACTTATTACTTACAAAGCCATGCTGGCTCTGGTAATCACTTAATTCTCATACAGGTATTTGCACACATGTTTTTTTATAATTTGTTCAAAGATCTTTCCTGGTATAGAAGTCAGGCTCACAGGCCTATAGTTCTTTGGGTCCACTTTCTTCCTCTTTTTAAAGATAGGGAGAAGGTTTGCTCTTCTCCAGTCCTCTGGGACTTCTCTTGCTCTCCAAGAATTTTCAATTATGGATCATGGAGAGTGGTTCAAAACATTTGTCTGCTATCTCCTTCAGAACCCTGGGGTGTAATTCACCTGGACCTGGACTTGAATTCATTTATGTTAGCTAAGTATTTCCTCACTGTCTCTGTTTAAAAATACCCTGGATTCTTCTATTCCTTTAATAGTGCAGTGAAAACCAGTTGATGTTACATCTACATCCTGAGAAAAACCTGATGTAAAATAGGAATTTAAAAGTTCGGCCTTCTCAACACCATTATTTACCACTTCACTACTTTCTTTCTGTAAAAATCCTATAGCATCTGTGACTTTACTTTTACTTTTGACATACCCCTAAAATCCTTTTTTCATTGCTTCTGACGTCCCTTGTAAGCCTTGATTATTAACAGCTTTAGCTAATTTGATGTGTGCCCTGCAGTTTCTGCAGACTGCATAATTGCCTTATTTAGATATGTCTCCTTCTTTCCATTTGATAAACATTTCTTTCTTCTTTTTTAGCATGTGTTTAAATTCTGTGTTCATCCATCCTGGTTTCCTTAACTGCTTCCCATTCTTCCCTTTTTTAAGGATTGTTAACGTGTGTGCTTTGAGAATCTAATTGTTCAAAATGTCCCATACTTCCTGGACATTTCTGTTCTTAAGGTGGGGTCACACGCGGCGATCTCGCCCGCGACATCGCCGCAAAGTGACGTCACAGCGATGTCGCGGGCGATATTGCAAGTGCGTCGCGCTGTGTGACAGCGCGACGCAACTGCAAATTATCGCTGGTCGCAGGTTGACAGGTTTATGAACATGTTCATAAACCTGTCAACCTGTGACCAGCGATTAGGCTGGATCGCGCCGTCTGACACTGTTGGCGGCGCGATCCAGCCTATATCGCAGCGTTACTGAGCCATCGCTCGCTGGGCTTAGCCCAGCCCAGCGAGCGATGGCTCCGCTCACATCGCCACCGCGTCACCGGCAACGTCGTGCCGTGTGACAGCTGGCCTGCGATGTCGGAAGCGAGCGGGCACCCGCGCATCGCTTCCGACATCGCAGGCCAGATCGCCGCGTGTGACCCCACCTTTAAGGACATCCAGCCATTGTATCCCTCCTATTTTCTTAGTCCCTTAAAATCTGCCTTTCTGAAATTGAACCTTGAAGTCTGAGTCTTCACAGGTCTTCCTCGTCTAGTTATCCAAAATTCTATAATAGAATGATCGCTGACTCCTATGGTCCCAGCCACCCTTACCTCCTCAACCACATCCTTCCTGTTTATAAGCATTAGATCCAATGTAGCAGATCCCTTTGTTTTTTCCTCTACCTTTTGTAAAATAAATTTGTCAGCAAGAGAGGATAAGAATTTACTGAAATGTTTCATCATTTACATATCATTAACATGTCCATCCATCCTATGATTTCCGAAACTGCAAGACCTTTCCTTCTCGTGTTGCAATTTCAATGTCAAGGAGTGTAAATCTCTTGCTCTGCGCCACCTCCTGCTGCTCTGTTCCGCAGGCGCATAGCGAGGCTGTTAAGTCAGCTGCCGGCTCCCGTCCTCGCTGTGCGCCTGCGTGAGAACAGAAGTTTAAGCAGTGGCTTAAGTAATAAGAACATTAAGTAATATGGAACATTAGGTTAAACAGTAAAGCTTCATCAATAACTACTCCTATGTGTGAGGTAAGTTGCTATGATCTCACTACTGTGTTTCCCCAACAATAAGACATCCCTCGCAAATAAGGCATATTGGGGATTTTATCAGGCTGCTAATTATAAGGCACCCCCACCTCCGAATAGAAGACGTGGCAAAAAAAATGTTTATAGGCATGCCTGCCGACCAGAGCAGCAGGGCATGCAGCTACGATTGATTTCATGCGGTACCGCTATTCCTCTCTTCAGCCTCTGGCTTTCAGTCATATAGGTGTGGCCGGTGCAGCTTCAATCACTGCTCAGAACACAGTAAGCAGCAGTTGTAACTGCGACTGGCACTGACTGACAACTGTCTCTGTAGTGATGCACTGCTGTCGGACAATTCTGGTGCGTTGTTACAACTGCTGCTTACTTTGTAGCGACCAGTGACTGAAGCCATGCCGCCTGCACCTCTATGACTGAAAGACAGAGGCTGATTGGAGGAAGAGTTCATTTCCTCATAGTAGCCAGGCTTTAGAAAGATATTAACATGCAGGTTAACCCCATATCTGCAAATTAATAGTGTTTGTGGTTATGACAGGTTCCCTTTAAATTCAAAGCCCTGGCCATGGAATTGCCTGCAGCAAATTTAAGTCCAAGGATAGGCAAACGATGCCATGAGAATTGTTTCTGCCTTATGCTTACATTTTTATTATAGATAATTTGTGCTGAAGGAGATATCTTTCTCTGAAACACAAAGGCAAATAGACCACTATCCAGGATTTCTGAACAAGAATTGTTATACGGCAGTGCGGATTAACCCCTCTTCTCCCACTCCTCTATCTATCTGCTCTGTGTGGCTTCGGCAGCCGACTTCAAACAAGCTGTTATATTGGTTGTGACTTACACAAAGGTTAGCACTTCCAGTTGCCATTATTATCTGTTTTTAACGGTTAAACCCTATTGCGCCTTCTGTTTTTCCAGTTATATTAATCTAAATTTGTATTTGCACAGTTATTAAAGTAGGAGTGACTGCCTAAATGATATTTGAGAACCATAATAATGGATAGCTGCCACTTAGTATAATACAAAAAATGTCTTATTATATATTACAGGCTTGTGTGTGCATAACATTACTGGCAGCGTCCAGTGTGATGCTTGTAGGGATGCTCTGAATGTTTAGTGCCAGTATTGTGAATGTAGCTGTACTGGAGTATTCCTTTTGCTCAAGATGGAAATAACGCAGAATGCAGCCCTAATTTTTCCTAAAATAACGAACACTTGGACAGAACCTGCCGGATCTTATAACTTAGGATCCCATACATACCATAAAATTAGCATCTGAAAATCAAGGATTTTATGTTGGTGTCTGCCCTTGTGTCATTAGGCTCGTGTGGCTAATACTATAAATAGCTAATGTAATCTTTATAATATTTCTGCTAATTGCTTTACATACTACATGAATTTTGGCTATTCAGGAGATAAAAAATATTGCCTTGAACTGAGAGGTTTGTAATCTTAAACATTGTTAAAAAGGTGAGAAAATTGCCGTTTTTTGATCAGACATTGTTTGTTTTTATGCAACAGCCCTTCTATATTTAAGGAAACTAATGTATATGAAGGCCTCAAAATTCAGCATTCTGTCCCCCTGGGGCATACAGGTTGGACAGTTGAATTCTATCCTTTTTTCAGCAGGGAGATAAGCTGTTGCTAGATGATTCTGCCATCGGTTTGCTCATAGAGAGCACAGCAACGATCGGCTGATACCTTTTCCATCACACAATACCTGATTTTGAGATTTCATTTTTGCAGGTTCTTTAAAGTGTAACTGCCATTTAAATTTTTATTTAATAATATTGCAAAACATGGGATATTAATACATTTTCAAATATTCTTTATAAGAGAATTCTGGTTGAAAACCATTCATAAACTTTCCACAAGGTGTCCCCATCAGACTGTGTCTGAAGTAGATATATCTTCATTCTCAGTCAGATCCATCTTCAAGCTTCTCATACTGAATATGGGGCATGTAACCATATAAGGGTAAAGGGGGCAGGGCATACATACCGTCAATACTGCTGACTGCAGCTGATGAGGTAACAATGTATCAGATTACTTCAGGCTACAGCACAGAGCTGAGCAATGTCAGAATATCAGGATCACTGCAAAACACTCTTTCTTTGGCACAAGCTTCTGATCCGCCGTCTCCACATAGCTCAGTCAGGATCTCTATTAACCCATTCTCTGCTATCACATTGCACTGTTCCCTATCAGCTGCTGACCATACCCACACAATCAAAAAATGCAGTTTTTAAAAGAGCACAGGAAAAAATGAGAAAATAAGCCATATGGCATAAAAAAACATTATCTAAACTGCTATCTGATCCATCATTAACAACCAGTGCAGTATTGTATTTTTAGTTTTTCTTTGAAATGACATTTACAGGCTATATGAACACATCTATATGCATGTACAGTAGCTGTAATTCATCTAACAACATGCATTTATGTTTGTATTCTATGTTAATATGTCTACAGTGATGTGTGGAAATATATCTTTTCTTTAGACTTTAATCTATTTTTTTGGGAGAATGAAACTTAGAATGAGAAGATTCAGATGCATCCACAGTGAACTGAAGAAGACTAATAGCGTTCATTAAGTGGCTAATGCGGTGCACTTGTGTACAGGCATTATTAGCTCTAAATATAGTTCATACTGTATTACTTGAAGTGGGAAGATGAACTGCTGTTAATTTGTAGGAAAACTGAGAGAGTATGTCTTTTAAAGGCACAGTGCAAAATGTTTTGAGCCTCTAATTCTGGCGACTAAGCTGAATGAAACAATTGCCCTTGGTAATAGAAGTTTCCAGGAAATAGGAGCGTTAACTAAAGGAAAATGAATAAAGGTGCACAATATTCCAAAACTTTCCTGTGATCAGAGAATACTATGAATTTGATTATTACATAGTCATAGTGACATTAGCAGGTGACAATATGCTTACCAATGTACATGCACTGTGCCAAAACATCTTCATTGTTGTTCTTTCTTAGCAGCGCTCCTGGCCACAAAGAGGTATTGCAGGTATCCCTCCTTCACATGAATGAAGCTTTGGTGAGTTTCTCTTCACAGTAGGTGATCAAGGCACCATGTTCGGGTTAAGACTGAAGCAGCTGTAACAACTAAAGCACCACTCCAGCATTTTGTTTTGTTTTTTCAACACTGGAGTGGCGCTTTAAACCTAAGTCCCTTTCCCCTGTCATATACTCACCTTCCACCTTTTACTGACACAGCTCCAGTCGTGTGGCGCCATCATCATGTGACTATAACTTATGATAGGCTTGAAGTCAGACGTTACGTCAGATGCTCCTAATGCACCTTTATGAGAGTCAGAACCAGACTCCTATAGATATGTATTGAGTTGTGACCTCCAGCCAGATACATAAAACATTGAAGCTGCCGCAGGTCACAAATCACCGGTGACTGACCGGAGCAGCAGCGATATAGGATGAAGCCGCTGTAGGATGAGTATATACAGGGGGCAGGGGACTCAGGTTTATAGGTACACAGCAATCAAAAAAACAAACATAATCTGATCTGTTGACAGCATAATATGCAGAAGCAGAGGTTGGGCTGAAAGATTTATTTATTTTACTGTATATGCTTATTTAGCCACTAATTCCATAGCACCTAAGGCTACATTCACACGGTGCATTTTTGGTGCGTTTTTTAGAGGATCCGTTTTTGCAGTGATGTTTGGCATTCCAGCAAAGTCAATGCATTTCCAAATGTAGCATTCAGATACGTTTTCTGAAAATCAGTCTTTGGCTGAAAAACGGATGCTCACAAAGAATGAGCATGTCAATTCACAGGTGTTTTTCCTGGAGCGCTTTTTCCATTGCCTCTATTTTTGAATGTGATAAAAAAAAAAACCGATCCATAAAAAACTCAGCAAAAACGCACCGTTTGAATAGGTGATGCGTTTTTTGAAAAAGTGGAACCATTTTGCAGCTGAAAAGCAGAACCTCAAAAGAACACACCAAAAACGCACTGTGTGAATATAGCCTTAGCAACATCACCACTGTGTCCACTGGGCCTCACAGTCTAAATTCCCTAATACAGTATGTTTTTAGAATATAGGTTTGTTAGAAAAGATTCAGTAAAACTTACAATTCATTAATTGAAACCCCTGATTTTTGTAGCATAGGAGTCATAGGATTACCCACTGGACTAAAAAAATTAATGTCAATCTGATTAGCTCCATCCTGTTCTATAACATCCTGCCTGCTAAACTGAAACCATTTTCAATATGAGAGATTTGCCTTATTGAGCGCTATGGCCACTTCATTCTAAGGATCACATGGGATCCCACAGTGTGGCCTTTGCGGTACTTTTACTTTTTGGAGTTGCAGTTTTAATGTATTCCTGGAAAAGATGGAGGATTTATGGAAATAACGTGATTGATAGACATGGTAATGATATGCAAATAATGGAAAAATGGAAGTACAATTTTCAAAAGTTGTTTAATACAATATCGATTATGAGTGCCAGGCGCAGAATTCCCTGCACTTACAAGCCTCGGCTGCTGTCAGTAAGGTTATTATTGGTTGTCTGAGGATTGTTCTGCCACACTGAATGTAATTGGGCACACAGATCATTAATATCTGCTGCTGGCTACTTTATTTGCAGTTGACGACTAATGACGGCCCTGATGTTCTCAATACAAGAGGTATCTGATACCAGAGGTGCTGCAGGTTACTTACAGTAGCACCAGCAAAATGCTGCTTGGTTTTGTGCTGAAAAACAACTAATGGGACCCTTTAGATAAAAGACCATACCACTGATTACATGACCAAATCAATGTAAGGCCCCCTTCACTTGTCCGCTTAAAAAATGCACGTGTCTCACAGCCCGTTTTGGACATCCATATGGCCTTCAGTGTGTCTGTGTGTGATCCGTTTGCTATACGTGTGCTCTGTGTGACACAGAGCGGAAAAAAACCCATGTCACTGAAATGAATGATTTTTTTATGTGTAATAGATGTGCAAAGATAGATAATGATTAATGATTGATAAATGTCAAACAGCTATATAATTTCCCACCCCTCTATATATTCTGAGCTTGCACCCTTTAGTGCCTTTCATGTGGCACTAAAGGGTGTTAAGTCTTATAGTTATAAATAAATAGTTGAAGTGTAAATGTAATTTCATTAAAAAAAAATAATAATACTGCACTGTTATTAATGATTGGTCACATAGCACCTACGACAATGATTTTTGGGCCATATGATTGATTTTATGTGCTCTTTGAAAAGCTGCATTTTCTGTCTGTGTGGGGAGTGGCCAGCAATGTGTGTGAGAACAGGCTGTTAGTGAGCTGTATGGGGGAGCCAGCAGACAAGGGGTTAACAGTGATTGCTGTATGGGGACAGAAGAGAGAAGCTTGTAAAGAGTTAACATCCTGACATTGCTCAACTCTGTGCTGTAAAGTCTCCTCATGCGCTGTGTCAGCAGTGTAGGCCACGCCCCATCTTCTTTATCTCCTCACATGTCCGTATTCACTGTGAAGACGGCTCTGACACAGAATCAGCTTCACTCACAGTACACTGAAGACATCTTGTGGAAGGATTATGAATGGTAACCAGACAGAATTTTCCAATGAACCATATTACAAAATGTATTAAAATCACTTCCTTTGGTGTCTGCGGCGTCGCTTGCCGATGGAGGAGTGAGATGCAGCTCCGTCCCACAAAGCCTCTAACACCGCTTATAAACACTTCCCCCGCTTGTATCTCACATGGGGAAAAGCAGGAAGCTCACCGGAGGTCCCGGAGCTGAAGACACCAGTGATCATAGCAGTATGGACCGCTTTCTGTGCTCCAGTGCTTCCTCACTCCCTTGGATTGTGGCCTCCAAAATGGCGCCAGCAGCATGCGGGCATGCGGGCCCTTCACCACGGGAGAGAAGAGACGGGGGACATCTGCAGGAAGAACAGCAGGAGCTGCAGGAGATCTCAACATATCTGAGCTAAGTAAATACAGTCATATGAAAAAGTTTGGGCACCTCTCTTCATCTTACTCATTTTTATTTGTTTAAAATTGGGTTTTTGCAACAGCTATTTCAATGTGATATATGTAATAACTGATGGACACAGTCATAGTTCAGGATTGAAATGAGGTTTATTGCACTTACCAAAAATGTGAAATATGCATTATTTCAAAATTTGACAGGTGCAAAAGTATGGGCACCTCAACAGAAAAGTGACATTAATATTTAGTAGATCCACCTTTTGCAAAAATAACAGCCTCTAGTCGCTTCCTGTAGCTGTTAATGAGTTCCTGGATCCTGGATGAAGAAGGTATTTTTGACCATTCCGCTTTACAAAACAATTCCAGTTCAGTTAGGTTTGATGGTCGCCGAGCATGGACAGCCCGCTTCAAAACATTCCACAGATGTTCAATGATATTCAGGTCTGGGGACTGGGATGGCTATTCCAGAACATTGTAATTGTTCCTCTGCATGAATGCCTGAGTAGATTTGGAGTGGTGTTTTGGATCATTGTCTTGCTGAAAGATCCATCCCTGGCGTAACTTCAACTTTGACACTGATTCTTGAACATTATTCTCAACAATCTGCTGATACTGAGTGGAATCCATGTGACCCTCAACTTTAACAAGATTCCCGATGCCGTCATAGGCCACACAGCCCGAAAGCATGATGGACCCTGCCCCAAATTTGACAGTGGGTAGCAAGTGTTTTTCTTGGAATGCTGTGTTTTTGTGGTGCCATGCATAACGCCTTGTTATATGACCAAACAACTCAATCTTTATTTCATCAGTCCACAGGACCTTCTTCCAAAATGAAACTGGCTTGTCCAAATGTGCTTTTGCATACCTCAGGCGACTCTTTTTGTGGCGTGCATGCAGAAATGGCTTCTTTCGCATGACTCTCCCATACAGCTTCTCCTTGTGCAGTGTGCGCTGTATTATTGACCGATGCACAGTGACACCATCTGCAGCACGATGATGCTGCAGGTCTTTAGAGGTGGTCTGTGGATTGTTCTTGGCTGTTCTCACCATTCTTCTTCTCTGCCTTTCTGATATTTTTGTTGGCCTGCCACTTCTGGACTTTACAAGAACTGTCCCTGTGGTCTTCCATTTCCTTACTATGTTCCTCACAGTGGAAACTGACAGGTTAAATCTCTGAGACAACTTTTTGTATCCTTTCCCTGAACAACTATGTTGAACAATCTTTTTTTAAAGATCATTTAAGAGCTGTTTTCAGGAGCCCATGATGCCACTCCTCAGAGAAGATGCAAATAGGAGAACAACTTGAAAGTGGACACCTGAAATAGCTTTTCTCATCATTGGATACACCGGGCTATGAAGTACAAAGCTCCATGAGGTTACCAAACCAATTTAGTGCTTCAGTAAGTCAGTAAAAAGTAGTTAGGAGTATTCAAATCATGAAAATCAGAAGGGTGCCCATACTTTTGCACCTGTCAAATTTTGAAATAATGCATATTTTACATTTTTAGTTAGTGCAATAAACCTCATTTCAATCCTGAAATATTATTGTGTCCATCAGTTATTACATATATCACATTGAAATAGCTGTTGCAAAAACCCAATTTTAAACAAATAAAAATGAGTAAGATTAAGAGGGGTGCCCAAATTTTTTCATATGACTGTATATCAGAAACCTTCCCACTAAAAAAAATCTAGAGAACTTTGCCTGTAGAGGGTTCTTACAAAAAAAAACCTGCATAATCTTAAAGCTGAATTTACTTCTACTTCTTACCTAATTTAACTCTACAATCTATCTACTTTATGGCCAGGAGGACCTTGAGAACCACAATAGGCGGAATAACATTTGCTTAAGTCTGTCTCCCTGAGTCTGTCTCACCCTTGGACCTAAACAGAGTGGTGCAGCAACTGTTTAATAACATTTTGGGGGAAGAGCAGGATAACATCTTTGAGCTTGACCGGGTCCACAGAGTCCTGACCCCCCCCCCCCCCGACCATCTGCAGAGGCCAGACCCCGAGATGTGATCTGCAGGGTCCACTTTTTTAAAACCAAGGATGCCATAATGTCCACTGCAAGGTAAAAGGGCCAAATCACATTCCTAGATACGAATATCATGCTGATGCCCGACCTAGCCAGGCACACACTTCAACAGAGGAGAGGACTGAGACCCCTGCTCACCAACATTTTGACAGCCTTTGACCTCCCTGCGGTTGACCTGCCAGATTGGCCTGAGACCCCCCCCCAGCTCCCCACACCACCTCCAAGATGGCAGAGGGTCCGCAGTGAGAGGAACCCTTGATGTACCTCCCCACATGATGCAGCAGATTGAGCTTTTCCTCTCTATCAATACTTTCCAATTCCACGCCTGGAGAATACTACAAAGTCATACTAATATTTGAAATCACCTTGAAGTTCCCTTTTTGAGAGATCTGCACCCTGATAAACACTACCGTTACATCATTAGGGCGTTCATGGGACTGGCCTTGGCCAAATATCATAACACATGGACGTTATATCCTTTTGTTTCTTGGGAAATTATTCTTTAAGATGTAGGTTTTTCTTGTTTGTTCCTTGACTTCTTGATACAGCACGATGCCACGAGGTGGACCATTTACTTTTGTTCCACGAACAACCAGTATTATCTCCCAATATCACTAATAAATTTAGACATCAAGTTATATGCAAAGTTAATTGCAAATAAGCTGAAACCGTGCATCCCCGAGGTGATTCATACAGATCAATTGAGAATCGTCCCTGGCCGAGAAGCTAGAGACAATACCATCCGCTCGATAGCTTTAATTGACGGAAAGAAAGAGGGGGATCCTCATGTGCATCCTGTCAGTAGACGCAGAAAAAGCGTTCGATAGGGTGCACTGGGGCTATATGTTTTCCTTACTTGCAAATATGGACCTCCAGGAGGTGATGATGCACAGAATAGGAGCACTCTATACCTGCCCATCGGCTCGCATAAAAATAAATTAAAAATAAATGGATCCCTCTCCGAATTGTTTAATATCCAAAATGGTACATGACTGGGATGTCCTCTATCTCCGTTACTCTACATCCTAACAATGGAATCCCTTGCGATAGCTTTGAGAGGCAACTCCTTAATTCATGGTATCGGCACTGTCTCGAAGGACCATAAATTAGCCCTTTTTGCAGACGACCTACTTCTCTATATAACAAACCCCCTCATTAGCATTCCCAACATCATGTCGGAGATGCACGTGTTTGTACGCCTTAATAACTTTTAAATTAATACCAGCAAATTGGAGATATTCAACATCTCCCTCCCGTCAGAGACGGTTGCACAACTGCGATTGGTTTTCCCCTTTGAGTGAAGATCTGACTCACTCAAATATCTGGGTATAAAACTGACAGCTGACCCTTTACATTTGTTTACCCTAACTTTACAAATAGTCTCCAACAGATAGACTCTGACCTAGTCAAATGGAACAAACTGAACTTGTTCTGGCTAGGCAGAATCAATACTATTAGGATGGATCTTCTGCCTCGCTTATTATTCTTTTTTCAAACTATCCCCTTCCTCTTGCCGGCCTTTTTCTTCTTCAGACTGAAGAGCATTTTAATAAAATTCATCTGGCCACATGGCAGACTGAGATTCTCGTATCTAATGCTCAGCAGACTGATGGAGAGGGGAGGAGTCGGACTTCCAGACTTCTAACTGTACTGGTACCTTTACACGCCGCTACCGACAGGTAGAAACCGGCCGGTGTCGGAGACAATTGTACCTTTTACCTTCAAAACACCGCGAGGTTGTGGCATGTAATTCAGGTTGATAACCACCGGTCTCTTTGGATACCTGTCTTTCAGTCGTGCTCAAAAGCAGGTGTAAACCATATGGTAGCGGCAAGTAATCGGGGCACAGGTACGGTATTTGAGTTACCTGGGGCGTGCTTGAGCGTCATGTATACCACGCCCCATCAGCTATCATTGGTGGGGGGTACTGTGTACCTATTGGCTGTCCCTGTACAGGGCGGCATATTTAATGAGATGACCAGTCACTACACATTTGCTATAGCGTCATGTATTAGCCAGCCTCCCTGCGCTGGCTGGCCAATCATGATGTTATTGCTTTGTCCAATCACCGTACGAGCGTCTCATAATCCACAACTCTGGCACGCCTATGTGTTGTCCCTGCTGCCCCAGGTCCTCCCATATTCCCTTGTGGTAGCGGCGTGTAAATCAGGGAAGGTGCTCCACAGAATGTAACCTGCGGCACCCGTCAGTACTTCCAGGGATCAAAAAAACCTACTGTGGAGCACCTTGTGGCGGCGTGCAAATGTGGTATCAGGTACCATTAGGAACCGTTGAAACGCGCGCGTGCACGTGCGATGCCCGGTGGTTTCTACCTGTCGGTAGCGGCGTGTCAAGGTACCATACCATTTTGCAGCACTTGGTACCTGCATAACAGATCTCTTTCATGCTACAACAAAGAAGAAATGGGTAGAGGTAGAGACAACCCATAGCTCCACCAACCCTCTAACATCTATCTGGTCCCTCAGCTCACCAGATGACAAACATCTCCCATTCACTACAAGAAACCTGAAACTATTCCTTCACCGCCACAATAAATCCCTGCACTGACAACGTTCCCTAGCTCTTTAACACCAATCTATGGAAACCCTTCCTTCCCGGTTGACCCCCACAAAGATTCGTTTCTCAGTAAGCTGATGGAATTTCATCCTATTCTACTTAACTTCCTCTACTCCTCAAGAGTGAAACAAATTCACAAGCTATTCCCAGACACCCCCATCCCTACAGAAGCCTGGGTTTACCACAATAGACTAAGGAGTTATATCAAAACCTTACCTTCTACAAACATATTCCGCCCTTTACTACCCTTCAAGAGGAAGTGCGTGGGAGAGGGTCCTTCAGATCACTCCATCTCAACATCATATTAAATTTTCCAGGGAGATACAGCTGCCGTTCTTGGCCAGTTTCTGCTATTCATGGGAAAGTGGGAGAGGGATTTGGAGAGAAATTTCTTTCAAATTGAAAAATACAAAAACAAGAAAGGAATTACAAGGTAATGGTGAGATGGTATAGATGCCTTGCAGATATTCATGCACTATTCCCCTCAGCTTGGGACAGATGCTGGAGGTGCCAGAAAGATAAAGGATCATATCTATACACCTAGTGGACTTGCCCACCCATCAATTTCTTTTGGTCCACAGTAGGCGACCTTTATGGCACCGTCACCTCAGACCAAATTGACTTAACACTGGAGTTGGCTCTGCTAAATCGCGACAATATTGACATATCTAAGTTTAAACACAGTTTGCTCCGACATTTCCTAACAGCGGCCACAAGACTGATCCCTAGATACTGGAAACAAACACACTGTCCCTCACATAAAGAGCTAGTAGCTGAGATCCATGACATCTGCAGAATGGAAGATCTTTTACATCAAACCCTATCTGAGAACCCTAGTACTGATAGATATCACAGATCCTCGGTCCCGTGGATCTTATTTAGGGATTCCCTGGCCTTACTATCTGGCTGTCTCATGGATAACATATCTGCGCCATAACTCACAGCTCATGGTATCTCTCCCAGACATACCCTCACACCCCCCTCCCCCCCTACCAACCTTCTTTCAATCTCCCTACCTTCTTTTTTTATTTTCTCCTCTTCCTCTTATATCTTCTTTTTCTTTACATTTCTGATTTCATAGAACTGCCATCTCCTAGTCACTGACTAATCCTACTATAATCATTTTATCGTGTTTGTCTGTCTGTCTCTCTGTAACGGAAATCCCGCGCCGCTAATTGGTCGCGGTTGGCGGGGCGCGACCAATCAGCGATGCGGGATTTCCCTTACAGAGAACAAGACACAATTAGCCGCAGATGGCCCTGTCCACTACTACCAGGCAGCTCAGCGGCGGAAAATGGCGGAGTTGTGGAGCAGGGCCGACGTCAGCACCCGGCGTACCTGCCCAAATGCCAGGGCCCAGGCGTGACTGAGGGGCTCACCGTCGCCCGCCCGCATTGGAGGTCAGCGCTGACGCAGCCAGGAGATGACCGGCGCCCAGTCACACATGGTGATGTTCCCAAGATCCCAACAACGATACGATCTGTAGGTATCGCTGGAGCGTCGCCAAGTATGCCGAACTGAGGTCAGCGGCGACGCAGCCGGGAGATGACAGGCACCAGCCGCTCACAACGGAAGTACCCTCACCAGCGCTAGTGATGTCACTCAGTGTGACATGCAGCAGTGACCAGGACCCCGCTTTTAGATCGCTGATCATCGCGATCAGTAAGGAACCATCACATTTGGTGACGCTCCAGTGATCCCAACAACGATACGACTTGTAGGTGTCGCTGGAGCATTGCCAAGTGTGACGGTACCTTACTGATCGCTGGTCAGGTGTCATATGTGCAGATGTAGTGAGCAAAGCCGCGTTGCTGATTGGTCACAGCCGCCCGGTATTGCCGTCGCGATATTGGCGCAGAATTTAACCCCAACTCACAGCGTGAGCAATAACTTTTAATGATAATGTATATATTTTACCCAGAAAATCCTGTGTATTCATTGCATTATTCTTAAATCTTCATAAATAAACAACATACACATTCTAGAATACCCGATGCGTTAGAATCGGGCCAACATCTAATCTACTCTATAATTGCCGTAGGCATTTTCGTGTCGGCCCCCGAAATCGCCGTGGCTATGTCACGCTGTGACGTCACCACGCGCGAGCAATGGCCGCGAAGCGGCCATTGCGAGTCGCTGGCCGAAAATAGAACCAGAGGCCCGGCCACAAAGTTAGCGATTTACCGCTGAGGTAGCGCGAGCAATGGCCGCGAGGCCATTGCGAGTCGCTACCTCAGCCATCGCACCTGCCGCAAGTCTCTCTATACTTAGCCTGCGCGAGCAATGGCCGCGAGGCCATTGCGAGTCGCTGGCTTTGAGAGTTTACACAGAATAGCCTCCAGCTACTCGCAAAGCCTCACTCAATGGCTTTGCGAGTCTGCTTCACTTGCAATGTCCGGGACACTCTCTCTCTCCCAGCCCCCCACCCGGGTCCTCCTGTGTCATGCCCGCGCTCCCCCCGGTCCTCCTGTGTCATGCCCGCGCTCCCACGGGTCCTCCTGTGTCATGCCCGCGCTCCCCCCGGTCCTCCTGTGTCATGCCCGCGCTCCCCCCGGGTCCTCCTGTGTCCTGCCCGCGCTCCCCCCGGTCCTCCTGTGTCATGCCCGCGCTCCCCCCGGTCCTCCTGTGTCATGCCCGCGCTCCCCCCGGGTCCTCCTGTGTCATGCCCGCGCTCCCCCCGGGTCCTCCTGTGTCATGCCCGCGCTCCCCCCGGGTCCTCCTGTGTCATGCCCGCGCTCCCCCCGGTCCTCCTGCCCTCTCTGCTTATCGCGGGGCCCCCCTTGCTCCCGCTGCCCAGGGCCGCACCATCCATCCGTCCATGCCAGCGGGAGCGGCTGTGCAGAAGGAGCCGCCGCTTCCTGCCTGCCGCGCTGCGCCGGGAGCGGCAAGTTTAAGAGCTGTGTGCATGATGTATGTGTGTGATGTGTGCATGATGTATGTGTGTGATGTGTGCATGATGTATGTGTGTGATGTGTGCATAATGTATGTGTGTGATGTGTGCATGATGTATGTGTGTGATGTGTGCATGATGTATGTGTGTGATGTGTGCATGATGTATGTGTGTGATGTGTGCATGATGTATGTGTGTGATGTGTGCATGATGTATGTGTGTCCTGTGTGCATGATGTATGTGTGTCCTGTGTGCATGATGCATGTGTGTGCTGTGTGCATGATGTATGTGTGTCCTGTGTGCATGATGTATGTGTGTCCTGTGTGCATGATGTATGTGTGTCGTGTGTGCATGATGCATGTGTGTGCTGTGTGCATGATGTATGTGTGTCCTGTGTGCATGATGTATGCGTGTCCTGTGTGCATGATGTATGTGTGTCCTGTGTGCATGATGCATGTGTGTGCTGTGTGCATGATGTATGTGTGTCCTGTGTGCATGATGTATGCGTGTCCTGTGTGCATGATGCATGCGTGTCCTGTGTGCATGATGTATGCGTGTCCTGTGTGCATGGTGTATGTGTGTCCTGTGTGCATGATGCATGTGTGTCCTGTGTGCATGATGCATGTGTGTGCTGTGTCCATGATGCATGTGTGTGCTGTGTCCATGATGCATGTGTGTGCTGTGTGCATGATGCATGTGTGTCCTGTGTGCATGGTGCATGTGTGTCCTGTGTGCATGGTGCATGTGTGTCCTGTGTGCATGGTGCATGTGTGTCCTGTGTGCATGGTGTATGTGTGTGCTGTGTGCATGATGCATGTGTGTGCTGTGTGCATGATGCATGTGTGTGTTGTGTCCATGATGCATGTGTGTGCTGTGTCCATGATGCATGTGTGTGATGTGTCCATGATGCATGTGTGTGCTGTGTGCATGATGCATGTGTGTGCTGTGTGCATGATGCATGTGTGTGCTGTGTCCATGATGCATGTGTGTGCTGTGTCCATGATGCATGTGTGTGCTGTGTGCATGATGCATGTGTGTCCTGTGTGCATGATGCATGTGTGTCCTGTGTGCATGATGCATGTGTGTCCTGTGTGCATGATGCATGTGTGTCCTGTGTGCATGATGCATGTGTGTCCTGTGTGCATGATGCATGTGTGTCCTGTGTGCATGATACATGTGCTTGAAGGTATGCTGTGTGCATGATGCATGTGCGTCCAGGTGTGCTATGTACATGATGCATGTGTGTGCAAGTGTGCTCGCTCCATCCTGCCCCCCCCATCCTGCTCCTCCGGCTCCATCCTTCCTCGCTCACTCCATCCTGCCCTGCTCACTCCATCCTGCCCCCCCGCCACCATCCTGCTCCTCCGGCTCTATCCTGCCCCGCTCACTCCATCCTGCCCCGCTCCCCACTATCTAACCCTACCCCCCCTGCCACCATCCTTCTCCGCCTACATCCTGCCCGCTCCCTCCATCCTGCCCCCCCCCTCCGCCTCCATCCTGCCCCGCCCCCCGGCTCCATCCTGCACACCTGCCATCCTGCCCCCCGACACAATCCCGCCACTCCCCCCCCCGGCACCATCGTCACATAGTGACAAAGCCACGGCGATTTCGGGGTCCGACACGATTTTGCCTACGGCAATTATAGAGTAAATATATATATCTACTCTATAATTGCCGTAGGCAAAATCGTGTCGGCCCCCGAAAACGCCGTGGCTATGTCACGCTGTGACGTCACCACGCGCGAGCAATGGCCGCGAGGCTACCTCAGCCGCCGCACTTGCCGCAAGTCTCCCTATACTTTCTATGGGGATCCATTGCGAGTCGCTGTGTAGCGCGAGCAATGGCCGCAAGGCCATTGCGAGTCGCTACCTCAGCCGCCGCACCTGCCGCAAGTCGCCCTATACTTTGTATGGGGATCGCGTGCAATGGCCGCGAGGCCATTGCGAGTGTACTTGCGGCGCGGTTGCGGTAATACCCATAGAAAGTATAGGGCGAGTTTGCCCGCGAAAAAACCCGTGGCTGACAAAAATTTAAAAATAATCTAGACACCCGATGCATTTGCATCGGGCTCACAGCTAGTAATACATAATTGCCTTACATCAACAATTTATCTGAGATTTGTCGAATCTCGAAAAGCTTTGTATTTCTTGCACCCATGTATGTATAGTTGGGTTACATTCTTCCCATGTTTGGTTTTACTATTGTATGCATCTCACATACCTGATTACTTTCATGACTGTCCAGTGTTTCTTTGTCATTTGAAGATGGTGAAGTTTTGAAGTTTTGGTTATTTTTTAATTTGCTGAATAAAAATTGATTTAAAGAAAATCACTTGCTCTACATTATTATTAAAAAAAAATTTAAATGGCGGTTATACATTAAATAAATAAATAAATAACGTGGGGTCCCCACTAACTTTGTTAGCCAGCTAAGGTAAAGCTGGCAGCTTTTCCCCGGCTGGTAATCCAAAACAGAAGTCACCCCACACTGTTCCTTTTTTTTTTTCAAATTACTTATTTATAAATAAATAATTGAAAAAAAAAAAACATGGGGTCCCCCTACAAAGTAGATCAACAGCCAAGTTGTAGCTGATAGCTGGCGTGTGGTATTCTCAGGGTGGGAAGGGCCATGGTTAATGGGCCCTGCTCAGTTTAAAAATAGCAGGCTGCAGATGCCCCAGAACTGGTGCCTTTATTAGATATGCTAATCCTGGTGCTTTGCCTTGGCTCTTTACGCTGCCCTGGTGCATTGGCAAACGGGGTAATGCTACTTGGGGTTGATGCCAGCTGTGTAATGTTAGCTGGCATCAAGCCCTGGCTTTAGCAGTGTTAAGGCATCTATCAGATACACCACATTACTAACTCAGTCAGTAATAACAAAAATAAACAAACCCAAAAATATTTTATATGTGTGAAAATGGACACCACATATACTGGAGACACACAGTTGTAAAGGGGACCTAACGCTGAGCTGTTAGTGCACCTGGAATGAAGATATGAGAGGACGAGCTGCCATACATTATGTAACCCCACACCATAATCCCAACAGTTGGACCAGTGTGACGGTTTGCCATGTGATCTCTAAAACTATTTCCTACTATTCTTGCATCCAAGAACTATGACATGAGGTCAATGGAACATCTGAATCTTGAGGTCTAGCACGTAGCCCAATGTCCTGCAAATGCCTTCTGGCGGTTTATGTAAGCAATATTTCACACCTAAGGCTTGATATGTTTCATTCACTTGCACTACTGAATGAAATCAGTGGTATGGCCATTTCTCTGTGCCCCAGAGGCCATACTTTAAACACAATGCAAGACCGCATGTTGGTCATGCTACTGTGAGCAACCAGTGTGACCTGAACATGCCAGCATGGCAAACAGCATCTTCAAACATGTCTCCCATCAAGCAAATCCACCGGTAATGTTTGATAGCCAAAATTGGTTTAGAGACAAAAACAGTTGAACTCAACTGATTTTGTGGTGCTGAAAACGAATAGAATGCTTAGTTTTAGGATTTCTTAGCTTCTCAGCATATTGACATGTTTCTATATGTTTTTTTCAGATATGCCTGGTTCTTGTATTAACAAAGCGAATAGGTTTTGCTATATATGCGAAGAAGTTACTTTTGCGTCCCAAAGGTGAAACTTGACTACGATGAGTACATTTCGAACTGTAAAACACAAACCTCATATGTTCATGTGAATAATCAAATAAAAAGTTTATGGCTCTGAGAAGAGAGAATTAAATTAAAAGCAAAAATGGAAATTGACTTCGTTGTGAAGGAGTTAATTTTAACATCAGAATGTATGGGCTCTTGGGTGTATAGTTGTTTCTGTATGTATGTGCTCTTTGTATGCATGAGTCTGCATGAAGATGCTCTGTGTATACATACAGTGGGTATGGAAAGTCTTCAGATCCCTTTACATTTTTCACTCTTTGTTTCATTGCAGTGACACACCCCACTAGGGCCATGGGGTACTCAGGATCGGGCCTGTATTTAATTGGGTAGTCACAGCGGCGTTACCCGATTCCATGGCCCCGGCGGTGTCATTAAATGGGGACAGTTTATATGGGAAATAGATTTGTGATGTCACCCATGGGTTTCGGCAATTGGGATGGATGGCCAACGCTGCAGTACAGATCCTCTGGAGCCGTTGGTAATGCAGCCGAGGTGGTTCTGCTGGTGGCTCAGCTCTCACATTTCGTCCCACAAAAAGTTATATCCTGGGCAGTTAGTTTGAGTACTTTACCGGTCGGCTGGGGGAGTCTTCTTCTTCCACCCCACGCTTCGGAGCTCCCTGACCCTCACTCGCCATGGTGTCAACCGGGTTCCACTCCGTGTCTTCCATGACACACCTTGTTTCACCGCTGCCAGATCTCCTCACTCTCCCTTTCGTGGGCAGATCCTTTCTGTTTTGCTGTCAGCCACACGTGTAGGTGGATCCTCTGGCAGATAGGCAGGCCCTTTGAAATCAAAGTCCTTACAGTGGGCGGGCACGGCTTTTCACGCCATTCGGCAGCCCAGCCCATGATGGGAGGCCACTCCCTTGTGCATGCACATGGCGCTTATTCTTTTTGGCCGGCGCCATTACACAGTTTCCCTACATGGTCTTTGGGCCCACGGGACCTGATTTTTTTGGTCTGTACATCCTGTTTGTGACGCCAAGTTTACATGCACCACCAGGGCTGTGGAGTACTTGGGACCGGGCCTGTATTTACTTGAGTAGTCATGGCGGCGTGACCCGGTTCCATGGCCCCGGCGATGTCATTAAATGGGGGACATTTTATATGGGAAATAGATTTGTGACGCCACCTGTGGGTTTCGGCAATTGGGATGCATGACCGACGCTGCAGTACAGATCCTCTGGGGCCGTTGGTAATGGAGCTGAGGTGGTTCTGCTCTCCACGGGTAGAGCAAGGCTGCAGGGCAGTGGATAAAGTTATTGTAGGGGCAACAGCGCGGTAAATAACTTGGAGGACATGGCTAGGTGCAGTCTCATGATTTTACTCACAGTTTCAGTACACCTGTAGGTAGTTCCAGCAGTCCACAAAGTGCTGTGTTCTCCGGGTTTGGACCCCAGTCAACTCTCGGGTAACTCGGTGACACTTTTACCTGTACCCCTTTCTTAGGTTCCTCTCTCTGGTTGACTCTCTGCGCTGGCTCTCACCCTCCTACCCCGCGCCTCATACTCAGTGTCCTGATCCAGTGGCCCCGAGTCCTGTCGGGCGACGTCTTCCTAGTCCCCTTGACCCTATGTAGATACCTTTCTGGCGAATGAGTGTGGTGTTGGACTGTGGCACTTGAAAATACCTCAGTCCCGAGTGTACTAGTTAAGTCACTCCACTAGTCTGGGGCCGGTCCCCCTTCTGCGGCCCGGTCCCTCCACCCAACTCCGATTCCGGTCAGCGTGGATACGGGCGCCACAAATGGATCGCTCATTTCCCGTGCCTCTGGGACCCCTTCTCAGTCTCTGGAGCCCTCACTGACTCCTCTGTCTGTCCACTCCCTTCTCTCTGTCCTGGGACGAGCTCCACTGGTTCCAATCCCCAGGACCTTGGTCACACACGTCTGCTCATGACCGAGTCTCCATCATTCTCCTCCACTTCCTACTTCCTGTCTTCCCCTATCTACTTCCTTCTATCACACTTTCTACCTGCCCCCCTTCCAGCCTGAGATGGGGCCCTCCCTAAACAGGGTCTGGGGGGCGTGGCTTGGAGCTCATGCTGAGCAGTCACGTTTAGCTGAGGCTCCTGCTCTTCAGCCATATCAACAGGATTTTAGCCTTTAATTGGGCTATAAATCCTACCAAAGCGACTGGATCCATCAGGATTTTCTCCCTGAACCTTCTGGATCACCTGGAATTTCTTGGAATTTCTTTTTTCCACTGGATTATCATTTTGGACTCCTCCTGAAGTGGCATATAGAAGATTCTGCCTTTGCAAGACTCCTTGATTACCCTTGAGGACCTGAAGGATTATTTCTACCTTTTCCACCTTTTTTTTGCCTACAGGAAGCTTCCTAAGCCTAAAAGTACCTGCAGACATACTGTCTGGCTTTTTCCCACCAAAAATGCAGCTGCCTGGGACCTAGACACTGGAGTGTTGCCTTGGTAAGCACCTCGGCTTCACTGCTCTATTGCTGGCTAACTGTTTCATCTGTTCTACTCCTGCATTAATGAAGGGTTGCACATATTAATCTAGCTCCTGTTTCTTCAAAAGAGGACCCTTGGATCTTAAGAGACCTTTGGGACACACTGCTGGACTTCTTCTATCCCCTGCACTGAGGTCTGGAGCTTGGCAGACTGTCATACAGCTGCAGCTGGCTTCTCCCTTATCTTCATTGTTATATCAGCACTTCTTCTTGGTTGCCCTGACATCCTGCTTGATCTTCAACACCCAGGAGCTGTTGATTCTACATCCTAGAAGCTTCATTGATATCATCTTGCTGGAACTGCTTCTTTTAGATCTGAGGGCAGGACGTCCATGGATTAAGTTTACTAACTCTTTATGGTCCACTACAAGACTGGATTCCTGAGCCTCCTAGCAGAAGACCTGACTTTAATACCTTGAGTGTGGATTACCTCGTCTCTTGGATGCTGTGGATTACTTCATTCCTCTGGTTTAAGTATATATGTATGTTTCTGCTGTGATACTACATACCGTATATACTCATGTATAAGCCGATCCCCCTACTTTTGCCCCCAAAAACTGGGAAAACTTATTGACTCGCGTATAAGCCGAGGGTGGACTCCAGCACAGGTATACAACCCCCAGCAGTGAGGTATACAGCCCCCAGCAGTGTGGTATACAGGCCCTCCCAGTGGTATACAGGCCCCAGTAGTATGGTATACAGCCACCAGGACAGGTATACAGCCCCCAGCAGTGAGGTATACAGGCCCCCCCAGTGGTATACAGGCCCCAGCAGTATGGTATACAGCAGGCCCCCAGTGGTATACAGCAGGCCCCCAGGGGTATAAGCAGGCCCCCAGGGGTATACAGCAGGCCCCCAGGGGTATACAGCAGGCCCCCAGGGGTATACAGCAGGCCCCCAGGGGTATAAGCAGGCCCCAGGGGTATAAGCAGGCCCCCAGGGGTATTCAGCAGGCCCCAGGGGTATCAGCAGGCCCCCAGGGGTATACAGCAGGCCCCCAGGGGTATACAGCAGGCCCCCATGGGTATAAGCAGGCCCCCAGGGGTATAAGCAGGCCCCCAGGGGTATACAGCAGGCCCCCAGGGGTATCAGCAGGCCTCAGGGGTATCAGCAGGCCCCCAGGGATATACAGCAGGCCCCCAGGGGTATAAGCAGGCCCCCAGGGGTATAAGCAGGCCCCCAGGGGTATACAGCAGGCCCCCAGGGGTATCAGCAGGCCTCAGGGGTATCAGCAGGCCCCCAGGGATATACAGCAGGCTCCCAGGGGTATAAGCAGGCCCCCAGGGGAATACAGCAGGCCCCAGTGGCACTCGCCCCCCCATCATGAAGAGCCCCCCACACTTTGCAGAGCCCCCCCCGCTGCATTATCTTACCATCCAGGGTCTTCTTCACCGCAGGTCATCCAGTCCATCCTCGCACACTGTGTTCCCAGTCTCATGTGACCCAGCGGTCGCAGTGGAATGACGTCATCGCGCCGGGTCACGTGAGACCGGAACACAGCGCGCGATGATGACTGCAGGACCCGCGGTGAAGAAGACCCTGGATGGTAAGATAATGCAGCGGGGCGGCTCTGCAAAGTGTGGGGGGCTCTTCACATGATGGGGGGACTAGTGCCACTGGGGGGCTGCCTGTATACACTGGGGGGCTGTATGCACGGCTCCCCCTGCCGCTGTGATGGGCGGGGGGAGCCGTGCATATCTAATGAGCGGCCCCACGTGACGGGCCGCTCAGTCAGCAGCCTTCCCCTGCCTCCTCCAGCCTCCCCACTATAGGATTACCGTATTGACCAGTGTATAAGCTGAGGGGGTGACTTTTCAGCCCAATTTTTGGGCTGAAAAACTCGGCTTATACACGAGTATATACGGTAGTTTATAGTCTAAAGGGTACACAGTATACATGGTATACAGTTATATTTTATAGGGGGAGAATATATTAATACTTTTTCAGCTACGTTTGAACCTTCATGTATATGCTACCCTCTTTCTATGAATTTATTTATTCTAGCTATACTGTATTGGTATTGCTTTCATGGGATATATTTAAGTGTTCTTAAACTGACATACGGATCCTGCTGTTATTGGAGTTCTGGTTGAATATCTCTGTCTTGAAATCTCACCACTTCTAATAATTTTTAAGTACTGCTTAAATCAATATTTAAGTTACCTTTGCTTCAACCAGTGCTAAAATAGCTTTTCTTTCTATATATACACTTAGTTTGGTTGATGCTATATACACAGAGCTCTTTTTACTTGAATAGTATACTATCGTGCAGTATTGAGCTCTAGTGTAGGCATATAGCACTCTGAACTGATATAACTTTCACTGAATACCATTTCAGACGCTCTCGAGATAGCTATTCCACTACACGTGATATAATAATAATAATAATAATAATAATAATAAAGCTTTAGATATAACTCTCTCTCTGTCTAGCGGTCTAATAGTTGTCTGAGTGCGACTAAAGTTTAAAGTGATACCTATGAGAAATATATTAGGTTTATTTTGAGTCTCTGGAACGCTCACTCCACTTATCACTGATTGATATAGGCACACATTCTTCTACTAGCTCTGGTGCTCTTAATGAGTCAACGCGTATCTCAACTACTTTTTTTTTTCTCTCGCTGGATGTATAAATATATAAAAGAAAAAAAAATTTGAGATATAGGGGAACCTCAATATATTTAACTATCCTGGGTGCCTAATTTTTAAACATATTACCCTAAATAAAAGCAAATAAACACCTGGGTCTAATATTTGAGAACATGGCTTCTCAAAAAGTTAAAATTGACAAAACTAAATCTAGTTATAAAGAACCTAGTCAATCTAGATATACCCAAATAGATCGCTCCAGATCTCCTACAAAATACGCTGACAGTGACTCAAGGACACGTAGTCAAGGCGGAAAATCGGACGATTCTGCAACCTCGGACCCTGTCTGTCCAAAACAAAGGAGGGATAAGAGAACAGAATTAACCTCCAAATCAACCTCTAATCAAAACCCAACTGTACATGAAACTTCTGAATCAGAGGGAGAATCCTCCCCCAGTCCTAGTCCAGTCAAGCAACGTATGAGAACTGAGAGCCCTAGTCACTTGGATAGCATTGACCCCTTGTCAAAATTTGACTGGAGTCAACCAATAGACAATAATTTCTTTAGAGGTGTCTTTTCTACCTTCAAGAAGTCTCTTAGACTCGACTTTGACAGGCTTCAAAACTCAATTGACTCACTCAATCTTAGGACGGACAAGAATGAATCAGAAATTTTTGATCTAGCCATAAAAAGCGATAAACTAGAGAAAGAAAATAAACTTCTTAAAGAGGAGCTTAAGGCTGTTAAGAACAAGCTGACCGACCTGGAGGATAGGGATAGAAGAGGGAATGTGAAATTCAGGGCTATCCCAGAACCAATTAAAACCGACCAACTAGATTCCTACATAAAAGGCCTTTTAAAAACAGCTATTCCAGCACTAACAGACCTTGACGTAATCCTAACCAGAACCCATCGTTTACCTAAACAAAGACATCATAAACCTGAGATACCCAGAGATGTGATCTCTAAGTTTCATTTTTTCCATACTGAAGATCTTCTTATGGAGTATTTGCGCACCAACAAAACCCTCCCAAAGCCTATTGAGAACATCAAAGTCTTTGCGGATTTATCCAAGGAGACAATGAACCAGAGAAAAATGTTATCAAAAATTACTGATGTCCTGAGACAACAGAAAATTCAGTACAGATGGGGATTCAACCCTACGAAAGTCCTCTTTCACTATCAGGGAAAAAATTTTGGAATATCTGACATAGAAGGTGGAGAAAGAATTCTTAGGGATTTAGGACTTATGATCTCCTGATGGATTACACCCATAATTGGGCTGAGGCACTAGGCCAGAACTTTGGCCCTTCAAAGGAGGTTTTTCATTGAGTTTAGCCCCTCCTATTGGGATTTACTGGGTACTACACGGTTTTCCTGATTTAATTAGTAGTAGTTTTAGTATTGGATCTTCCCGAGGTATTTTTACTTAGTCGGGTTAGACCTAATTTAGGATTAGAATAGAATTTAGTTTAAAGTTAGGATAATTTAAGTTTTTCCCATAGACTGTAAACTGTTAGATTCTCTTACGACATGTCCTGGAAAAAACAGATATTTTATGATTACCGCCATACACTAATTCACACACATTACCTAGAATATCTCAACTATGTTACTTAAATTTATGACTAAAAATGTCAATGGCCTGAACACCCCTCAACGTGGTTATCTTACCTGGAAATTGATTAAAGACAATAAAGCCGACATAATAGCTCTTCAAGAGACTAAATTCTCTTCTATAAATCCCCCTAAATTCGTTCGCAAAGACTTCCAAAATATTTTCCTTGTAAATAATGTAAAGAAAAAATGGGGAGTAGGCCTCCTAATTAAAAACACAGTCCCATTAGAACAAATTTATCGTTTAGATGACCCAGAAGGGAGATACATCATTTTAGTATGTAAATTGAATTACCAAATTTTTACATTAGCTAATGTTTATGTTCCTAATAAGGGCCAAATTACTTTTTTAAACAAGATATTACGCATCATTAACCAACAAAAAAAAGGCGAATTAATAATCTTCGGAGATTTTAATATAGTTCCCAACCCATCTCTAGATTCCTCATCCAAATCCAGACGGCATTCTTCTTCCTTAGACGCATGGATGATCAAAAATGATATATATGATGTTTTTAGATGTCTCCATGCTTCTTCTATTGAATTTACTCACTACTCCGGAACTCATAATTCCTACTCCAGGATTGATTTGGTCCTTACTAATAGATTTTCTCTCCCTAAGTTTACAACCATTGAAATAGCCCCCCGAACCTGGTCAGACCATTCACCAGTCATTTTTGAAATTGGTAGAGCCCAGATGTCCCTTTCAGAAAGATTGTGGAGGAATAATAGTTTCCTCTACAACCACCCAACTTATAAATCAGAAATTCAGACTACTATTAGAAACTACTTCAAAGAAAATGACATAGACAATATTTCCATACTCACGCTTTGGTCTGCGTTTAAGGTGGTGCTAAGAGGAAAACTTATTCAGCTAAACTCAAGACTTAATAAGACCAACAGGGACAAAACCGAGACCCTAGTTAAAGACATACATACTCTTGAAAAAAAACAATTTGCCAACCCCTCGGTGGATTACTCTACTCAAATATTGCACTTAAGAACAAACCTTAGATCACTATTGACTGCTGAATACGATAAAATTATCCAGTCGACTAAAACTAAGCATTATTTTTCTGATGCTAGACCCTCAAAATTTTTTGCAGCTAGAATAAAACATCAAAAAATAAAATCAAGAATTCAAGAGATTAGAGATCCCTCTGGCCTAGTTGTTAAACACCCCGACGACATAGTGAAAAAATTTTATTCTTCACTTTATAATCTTAAAGAAGACCCCAACTCACCCATTCCTCCTGATGAAGACATTTCTGAATACTTAGGTAACCTTAACCTCCCAACTCTGAGTGCACAAGATCTAGAGTATTTAAATCTTCCCTATTCATCCCAAGACATTCTAGGAGTGAACAAAGATCTCAAAAATGGCAAATCTCCTGGTCCAGATGGCCTTCAAAACGAGCTTTACAAATCTTTCTTTGAAGATCTACTCCCCTACTTAACCAAATTAGCGAATCACTCTGCGGAATCAGGATATCTACCTCAAGATATGTTGGAGGCAATAATTACTATTATTCCCAAAAACAAGGGCGACCTTCTTGATACAAAAAATTTTAGACCGATTTCTCTTCTCACCTGTGACACTAAGATCTTATCCAAATTAGTAGCAAATAGATTAAAACATCATATTGCTAAATTAATACACAACGACCAATCAGGATTCATTCCGGGCCGCACTACTGCCGACGCTACTAGAAGAGCCTTAAATTTAGCGATACTAGTTGAGAAATCTAACATACCATCTAACATACCATCTGCCTTTTTGGCGCTGGACGCAGAAAAAGCTTTTGATAGAGTATATTGGCTCCTTTTTAATACTTTAAAAAAGTTTGGATTCCAAGGGAATATACTTAAAATCATAAAATCAATGTACTCCAACCAAGTAGCCCGAGTTTATTCGAATAGTTCCCTCTCAAAAAAATTCCACTTAACTAATGGTACCAGACAAGGTTGTCCCCTTTCCCCCACTCTCTTTGCATTATTCATAGAGCCTTTTGCAGCGACAATCAGAGCTAATCAGAATAATAAAGGTATACCTATAGACAAAGACCAAATTAAAATCGCGCTCTTTGCGGACAATATACTTCTCACTATTTCAAACCCACTTAAATCTTTAAGACATCTGGTATCCGCAATAGAGAAATTCTCTTCCCTTTCCCTATATGAAATCAATTCAACAAAATCAAAAATAATAGATTTTAATATTGACAAAACATTCTTAAACTATATAAAGGAAGAATTTAATTTTATGTGGGAGGAGAAAAGCATTTCCTATTTAGGAATAAATATAAATCTGTTTCTAGCGTAATCCAGGAAAACCTAGCGACCCTCTATAAATCTCTTCATATGGATTATTTAAGATTAGCAAAAATTGAGATCTCTTGGCTAAGCAGGATTGAGGCATTTAAAATGCTTCTCCTGCCTAAATTAATGTATGTGTTTAGAGCCTTACCAAGTTATATTCCTAAGACCTCTTTTATTAGATTTCAATCTCAATTGAAGTCATTTATATGGAACCATAAAAAACCAAGAGTCTCCGGTGTATCACTGGAGAGGCACAAGAAAATGGGAGGTCTTGGAGTACCCAACCTGTATAACTATTATCTAGCCTCTATCATCAAGCTTTTGCAGAGTTGGCTTCTGGACTCTTCCAACATGTGCTGGATCAATATAGAACACTCAATTGCTAAAAATAAGAACCTATTAGCTTTACTGTTGGCTCACTTGATGGACTCTTCTAAAAAGGCCCCTGACCACCCCACCTTAAAGGCAGTTATCTCTGCGTGGAGACACCTTACTTTTAAAGCTGCTAAATATTTCACCCCAGCAAAGCTACAAAATATTCCCTTGGTAATATTGGAAATTTTATTACCACACCTAAATCTCTCAACATGGCTCGAAAAGGGTATACTGTACCTTAATGACCTAATCTTTGAAAACTCCTTGATCCCATTCTACACCCTGCAATCTAAATACTCTCTTTCTAGGGACGAAAGAACACGATGGAGACTCATAGCAGGA
This sequence comes from Allobates femoralis, assembly GCA_033576535.1. Taxonomy (NCBI): domain Eukaryota; kingdom Metazoa; phylum Chordata; class Amphibia; order Anura; family Aromobatidae; genus Allobates; species Allobates femoralis. The sequence goes on along the minus strand of JARQOC010000001.1, from coordinate 499,621,654 downwards.
TATTTTGAAAAATCCCCTCTAAAATTCGCACTCCCACAAATAATAGTGGATCTCTTAAATTCTCCACACAAGACCTCTATTTGGAAGACAAACAAACTTTACAAAATTATAAATGAGGAAATAGAACTCCCTAAACTACCTTTTTTTGAGGCGTGGGAAAAAGAACTTAACATTCAAATTGACCTACAAAAAATGACTAAAACCCTAAACATTACTTACTCCCATACTACCTGTGCCTCAACTCAAGAATCTTTTTACAAAATACTCTCCAGATGGTACTGGTCTCCTGTAAAGCTACATCATGTTAACCCGACTTATCCATCTACCTGCTGGAGAGACTGTAAAAACCAAGGCACCCTGTCGCACATTTTTTGGGCTTGCCCAAAGTTGCTAAATTTTTGGAATGGTATTAAGGTACTCATAACAGACATTACAGGATGGATAATTACACTGACTCCGCAACTAGTCCTGTTATCAATAGGTATTGAAGACCTTCCTAAACAGCTTCGATTTATAATCTCGCACATATTTTTAACAGCGAAAACCACCATAGCAGCTAGATGGAATAATATTGAACCGCCAACTCCAATGGAATTAATCGAACGAGTAGTTCAACATAGTATCTTTGAATACAGCAACTCTATAAGAAATAATACTTTTTTAAAGTTTTAGAACATCGAAAACTATGGATAGTTAAATTTTCTCCCCTTTTAATGAGCAAGGCCTAGTGACATTATTTAGTGAAACAATTGTGACGTAACCGTTAAATGATTGTTTTTTTTTTTTACTTTGTATATCTCTAGCTTTATTGCGTTTTCCTTTTTAATCTGTACCGCTTGGTGTAGTGTGGTATTTAAATTTGTGGGATTGATTTTCCCACATTTATTCTTCTGTATAATGATTGTATGATTTATATTTCTATGTATAATAGGCATAACCTACGGTAAATTCCATATTTTTGTAATTTCTTTTTTTTGTGTATGTGTATATCCCCTCCCTTCTCCCTCCATTTATGTACCCTCCCTTTCCTCTATCCCTATTTATGAAAAAATCTTCAATAAACATATTTTGAAACCTAAACAGGGTCCACCCGAACACCAGGACCTGTGTGGTGTTGTATCTGATGTGGGTGCCTGGGTGCTGAGTGGTGTTCCCTCTTTACCCTAGAGTCAGGTATCACACCTCTGGCTGAGGTGCAATACCTCTGTGGCGACTGGACCCTCAGGGGTGCCACAGCAGCAATTTGGTAAATTCAAAAAAGTTCATTTTTTCTCATTAATGTACACTCTTGCACCACATCTTGACTGAAAAAAAAACCTGAAATTTTTGCAACTTTATTTAAAGAAAAAAATAAAATATCACATAAGTATTCAGATCCTTTGCTCAGACACTCATATTTAAGTCACACGCTGTCCATTTCCTTGTGATCCTTCTTGGGATGGTTTTCCTCCTTCATTGAAGTCCAGCTGTGTTTAAGTAAACTGATAGGACTTGATTTGGAAAGGCACACACCTGTCTATGTAAAGGGGGAGTCACACGCGTCAATATCGCCTGCACGATATCGGCTGCACGTGACGTTGCAGCGATATTGATGCGTGTGACATATTGAATCAACCAGCGATAAATCGCTGGTTGATGATCGCCAGGTTTTAGAATCTGTCCTAAAACCTGGCGATTGTCGCCCGGTGGACACGCAGCATTGCTGCGTGTGACACCGGGAGTAGCGATATTCCAGCTCCCAGCGCCTCTCACAAGCGGTGGGAGCTGGTATCCAAGGTAAACTGCGGGTATCTAGGCAGCGCGCGCTGCCTAGATACCCGACGTGTACCTTAATTACCAGCCTCCTCCGCTCACCGGCTGGTATCTAAGGTACACAGCGGGTAACTAGGGACCCTAGTTACCCGCTGTGTACCTTAGATACCAGCCGGTGAGCGGAGGAGGCTGGTAACTAAGGTACACGTCGGGTATCTAGGCAGCGCGCGCTGCCTAGATACCCGCAGTTTACCTTGGAGACCAGCCTGCTCCCGCTTCCAGCAGGCTGGCAGCGGGAGCAAGACATCGTGGAAACGATATTTAAATCGTTTCCACGATGTTTCTGGTCAATTGATCGCTGGTGAGTCTGTCTGTGTGACAGCTCACCAGCAATCAGCCGTCAATGTCGTCAGCGATCATCTCGCTGACGACATTGACGCGTGTGACTCCCCCTTAAGACCTCACCATTCACAAAGCATGTCAGACCAAATGAGAATCATTAGGTCAAATGAACTGCCAAGGAGCTCAGAGACAAAATTGTGGCAAGGCACAGATCTGGCCAAGATTACAAAAGAATTTCTGCAGTACTCAAGGTTCCTAAGAGCACAGTGGCCTCCATAATCCTTAAATGAAAGAAGTTTGGGACCACCAGAGGTCTTCCAAGACCTGGCCATCCAGTCAAACTGAGCAATCATGGGAGAAGAGCCTTGGTGAGAGAGGTAAGGAAGAACCCCAAGATCACTGTGGCTGAGCTCCAGAGATGCAGTGGGGAGATAATAGAAAGTTTCACAAAGTCAACTATCACTGCAGCCCTCCACCAGTCTGGCCTTTATGGCAGAGTGGCCCGAAGGAAGTCTCTCCTCAGGGCAAGACATATGAAAGCCCGCATAGAGTTTGCTAAAAAAAACACATGAAGGACTCCCAGACTTTGAGAAATAAGATTCTCTGGTCTGATGAGACGACAAAGATAGAATTTCTTGGTGATATTTCTAAGCGGTATGTGTGGAGAAAAACAGGCACTGCTCATCACCTGCCCAATAAAATGCCAACAGTGAAACATGGTGGTGGTGGCATCATGCTATGGTGGTGTTTTTCAGCTGCAGGGACAGGACGACTGGTTGCAATTGAAGGAAACATGAATGCGGCCAAGTACAGAGATATCCTGGATGAAAACCTATTCCAGAGTGCTCTGGACCTCAGACTTGGCGAAGGTTCACCTTTCAACAAGACAATGACCCTAAACACACAGCTAAAATAACAAAGGAGTGGCTTCAGAACATATCTGTGACCATTCTTGACTGGCCCAGCCAGAGCACTGACCTAAGCCCAATTGAGCGTCTCTGCAGAGACCTGAAAATGGCTGTCCAACAACAGTCCAACCATCCAACCTAACGGAACTGTAGAGGATCTGCAAGGAAGAATGGCAGCAGATACCCAAATCCAGGTGTGAAGAACTTGTTGCATCATTCCCAAAAAGACTCATGACTGTACTAGTTCAAAAAGGTGCTTTTACTCAATACTGAGCAAAGGGTCTGAATACTTATGACCATGTGATATTTCAGTTTTTCTTTATTAATTAATTTGCAAAAATTTCTACATTTCATTTTTTTTTAAGTTCAAATGGGGTGCAGAGTGTGCTTTAATGAGAAACAAATGAACTTTTTGAATTTATCAAATGGCGGCAATGAAACAAAGATTGAAAAATTTGAAGGGGCCTGAATACGTTTCGTACCCATTGTATATGGGCTTAAAAAACTCACCAAATAGACAGTCAGATTTCCATCCTTTATTCTCCTCCTCCTACGCGTTTTGGCGCCTAGCCTGGCACCTTGAATATCCCTGTGCTCTTAGGAACCTTGAGTACTGCAGAAATTCTTTTGTAATCTTGGCCAGATCTGTGCCTTGCCACAATTTTGTCTCTGAGCTCCTTGGCAGTTCATTTGACCTAATGATTCTCATTTTTTAAGCCCTGGAGCAGCGCTGACCGTGGCACACCTACACTCCCATCATCTTTCTACAATATAAAATTATCACTCTCACCCACAAATTCTTCCACAGTTCTGCAGCATCTTACATCTCCTTACTCATCTCGGTCTATTGCCATACACGTGTCTTCCGCTCCGCAAGTGACCTAAGACTGACATCATCTACAATCCGAACCTCCCACTCTCGTCTCCAAGACTTTTCACGAGCTGCGCCAATTCTCTGGGGCAGACTACCAAGAACAATTGAATTAATTAAAAATATCCATGGTCTTAAGCGAGCTATAAAAACACATGTCTTTAGATTAGCCTACCACATCACCTCATCTATGTAACTATTCCCATTCTGTCCTTTTTCCAAATCAGACCTCTTTTGCCATCTGTCTACACCCCCCATGCATTATATAGCACTTTATATGTACTTGTACAGATCCTGGCTGGTGACCCGTTCATGCAACGCTATGTGAATCCTGTAGTTATTTATTATATTGATGGCTGGACCATATATGATGGCATTTTTTACCATTTACCTTTTGTGCGTCTCCTATATCCCCATAGACTGTAAGTTTGCAAGCAGGGACATCACTCCTCACGGTATCTAAATATGTTTTTTTTCTCTTGTATTGTCATATATCGTCTGTATTGTATTATATTATTATATAGTATGGTATTGTATCCCCTCTGAACTGTAAAAAGCTGTGGAATATGTTGGTGCTAAATAAAAAAAATTAATATTATTATTACTGTACATATGTGTGTATGTACTTGATGTATAAATGTGTGTGAGTAATATGCATTGTGTATATGTACTATCCATTTATACATCCCAGATGCACAGATGAGAGTTCATAGGTGTAAGCATGTCGACAACTGCCCAACGAACAAGCAAAATGCAGCTCAGTTATGGGGTTATACGATTGTCTATGGCAGAACAAAAATTTTCATTTTCTAAGTAGCACATGGCCCGATGCAAACTGCTGCTGATAACATGATACTGAGACCGGGAAACAAGTGGAGAACAGCTTCAATATCGTCAATCACACTTGTTTAATGTCCTGATGTCAGCACATATAAAGGTAACCTAAATGCGTGAGTGTGATGGTGTCATATGTGAGCTTTTAGGGCCACATTTTAATCTTTTTTTGCTAAGGGACCACTTTGACTAAAATCAGGGTAACATGATATAGTACTACTGTGCCCCACATCACAAGTCAGTGCCCCACCACAGTGTCCCATAGTGGCTCTACTGCCCCACAACAATGTCACATAGTCCACCACCACAATGCTAGATTGTCCCCCATAATACTCCAACATACAAAACTCCCCCCCTTCCATTAGCTGTCCAGACAATAGAGATGTCTAATAGGAAGTTATTGAACTACCGTAATTCTGCTCTGTTTATTAGACATGGACAAGGCTACAAGATGCTGGCAGCGCTGCCCAGATTACTGTGCTTTATGTACAAGTCTTGGTCTTATCTACATTCTGAACAGTCAGATATTACTCTCTTCTTTATATGAACCAACGGTAATTAAAAGGGTTAACGACCGCGCTGCCGGACTTCTGAAGACATCAAAATTGGGGAGAATTTCAATGTTTGATGTCTCCCGAATTCTGATGTCTTCTGAAGTCTGGCAGCGCGGTCGTTAACCCTTTTAACTACCGTTGGTTCATAATTTTCTTGCTGGGGACTGCTGTGGTGGTGATATGCTTTTACAGTGGTTGTGACTCCTCAAAGCCATTAAAGGTGAGCCTTGATACCTCTAATTTGTCACACTGATCCCCCAGACAAGACCCTAGCTGCGCTTTTTGCACCCGTTCTTTCAGTTTGGTTTGAACTCTTCTTTATAGAGGATCTGACTATTTAGCCATCAGGTATTACAGAGATTGGTACATACATCACATGCTGCTCCAATATCACCACCATGCTAGGATCACACAGAGCTCCAGTAGGCTTTTATTCAGTGTGAATAATTTTCTATGTGGCCATTTTTCCTTGCAGACATTACCCCATATAGGCATTTTTCTTGGGCACCTACTGTATATGAAAATATGTTTTCCTCTGTGAGCAATTTTCCCTTGGCCATTTTTCCTTTGAGGCATTTTGATAGAACCATATTTTGCACTTCATGGTAATATTTATTACTCCAAAGGTATAATTTTTAAAGTGGCTAAGTCACTTATAAAACCAATAATGGGGTGAGGAGAAGTGGTTCATAAGTGGAGACAGGAGCAGATTTCTCTGACAAGATAAACGAGTTTCTTATATTCACCTATAGTATAGATTTATGCAAATTTAAGGCTTATAAAATGAAAATTAAAGGCTTATATCAACTACTCAAATTTATAGTTGGTTGGACACATCTTCACATCAATATAATCAGTTACTCAGTATTTTTTGTATAAAAGTAAATGGCTCGTATCTGACTTGTATGTATTCTGTTCAGCATCTTGTCTGCAGTATTATGAGGACAGCTCCACTTTCATTGTGATTTTCTAACGCAAAACTTCTGCAAAAAATGAAAAAAATCTGGCAGAGTTCCAGATGACTTACTTATTCTCTGTAAAATGTCCAATATACTGAGCTCCATTGGGAAATGTGTAAGTACCTCTGCCGTCAAACTTGTTGTCAATGAACTCTCCTTCATACATCGCTCCTGAAGGATGCTCAAGCTTTCCATGCCCATGCATCTGAACAAAACACAAGAGATACAAGCCATTGTCTAGATAATGCTGTACAACCCTCATGACATAAAATAAACGTAACTTTTAGGTTATATATATATATATGTATATATATATATATACTAGCTGTGAGCCCGATGCAAATGCATCGGGATTCTAGAGCGTGCATTAATTTGATTATAGTAGTTATAGCTGTTAGCCTGATGCAAATGCATCGGGTATCCAAAATATGTTTATTGTTTTTTTAAACATTTTTAAATAATAATGGCATCATCAATAGCAATAATATAAGCCGTAGCATTATTATTAGCAGTAATAGCAGTATTAATAGCATTATTAGCAGTATTATGAGCATTAATAACAGTATTAATAGCATTAATAGCATTATTATTAGCATTAATAGCATTATTAATAGCATTATTAGCATTAATAATAGCATTAATAACATTATTAATAGCATTAATAGCATTATTATTAGCATTAATAGCATTAATAATAGCATTATTAGCATTAATAATAGCATTAATAACATTATTAATAGCATTATTATTAGCATTAATAGCATTAATAATAACATTATTAGCATTAATAATAGCATTAATAACATTATTAATAGCATTAATATTATTATTATTAGCATTAATAGCATTAATAATAGCATTATTAGCATTAATAATAGGATTAATAACATTAATAATAGCATTAATAGCATTATTATTAGCATTAATAGCATTAATAATAGCATTATTAGCATTAATAATAGCATTAATAACATTATTAATAGCATTAATAGCATTATTATTAGCATTAATAGCAATATTAATAGCATTAATAGGATAAATATTAGCATTAATAGCATTAATAGCATAATTAATAGCATTAATAGCATTATTAATAGCATTAATAGCATTATTAAAAGCATTAATAATAGCATTAATAGCATTAATAATAGCATTAATAACATTATTAATAGCATTAATAGCATTATTATTAGCATTAATAGCATTAATAATGCCATTAATAGGATAAATATTAGCATTGATAGCATTAATAGCATAATTAATAGCATTAATAGCATTATTAATAGCATTAATAGCATTATTATTAGCATTAATAGCATTAATAGGATAAATATTAGCATTAATAGCATTAATAGCATTATTATTGGCATTAATAGCATTAATAATAGCATTATTAGCATTAATAATAGCATTAATAACATTATTAATAGCATTATAAATAGCATTAATTATATAGCATTATAGCATATAATTAATAGCATTAATAGATTAAAATATTTAGCATTAATAGCATTAATATAGCATATATTAATATGCATTAATACATTATTAATAGCATTAATAGCATTATTATTAGCATTAATAGCATTTAATATAGCATTAATAATAGCATTAATAATAGCATTATAATAGCATTATTTATATATTAGCATTAATAGCATTAATAATGCATTATAGCATAATAATAGATAATACATTAGAAATAGCATTAATAGCATTAATTAATATAGCATTAATAGCATTAATTAATAGCATTAATAGCATTATTATATAGCATTAATTTAGCATTAATAGAGATAAAATATTAGCATTAATAGCATTAATAGCATTATTAATAGCATTATTATATGCATTATTATAGCATTAATAATGATTATTAGCATTAATAGCATATAATGCATTAATAACATTATTTACATAATAGCATTTAAGTATAGCATTATATATTAGCATTAATAGCATATATAATATAGCATATAATAGCATTTATAATAATAGCATTTAATAGCATGCATTTATTAATTAATGCATTAATAGGCATTAATTAATTAGCATTAGCATTATATAGCATTAATTATAAGCATTAAATACATTATTAGCATTAATAATAGCATTAATAACATTATTAATAGCATTAATAGCATTATTATTAGCATTAATAGCATTAATAATAGCATTATTAGCATTAATAATAGCATTAATAACATTATTAATAGCATTAATAGCATTATTATTAGCATTAATAGCATTAATAATAATTATTAGCATTAATAATAGCATTAATAACATTTAATAGCATTAATATTAATTATTATAGCATTAATAGCATTAATAATAGCATTATTAGATTAATATAGCATTAATAACATTAATAATAGCATTAATAGCATTATATAATTATAGCATTAATATGCTATTAATTAATAAGCATTAATAACATTATTAATAGCATTAATAGCATTATTATTAGCATTAATAGCATATTAATAGCATTATAGATAAATATTAGCATTAATAGCAATTAATAGCATAATAATAAGCATTAATAGCATTATTAATAGCATTAATAGCATATTATTACATTATATAGCATTAATAACATTATTATAGATTAATAGCATTATATAGCATATAATAGCATTATATAATGCCATTAATAGATTAATATTAGCATTATACATATAGCATAATTAATAGCATTAATAGCATTATTAATAGCATTAATAGCATATATTATAATAGCATTAATAGATAATATTAGCATTATAGCATTAATAGCATTATTAATAGCATTATTATTGGCATTAATAGCATTAATAATAGCATTATTAGTATTAATAATAGCATTAATAACATTATTAATAGCATTAATAGCATTATTATTAGCATTAATAGCATTAATAGCATTATATATAGCATTAATTAGCATTAATAATACATGAATAGGATAAATATTAGCATTAATAGCAATAATAGCATTAATTAATAGCATTAATAGCATTATTAATAGCATTAATAGCATTAATAGGATAAATAATTAGCATTAATAGCATTATTAATAGCATTAATAATACCATTAATAGGATAAATATTAGCATTAATAGCATTAATAGCATTATTAATAGCATTAATAGCATTATTATTAGCATTAATAGCATTAATAATAGCATTATTAGCATTAATAATAGCATTAATAACATTATTAATAGCATTAATAGCATTATTATTAGCATTAATAGCATTAATAGCATTATTATTAGCATTAATAGCATTAATATACCATTAATAGGATAAATATTAGCATTAATAGCATTAATAGCATTATTAATAGCATTAATAGCATTATTATTAGCATAAAGAGCATTAATAATAGCATTATTAGCATTAATAATAGCATTAATAACATTATTAATAGCATTAATAGCATTATTATTAGCATTAATAGCATTAATAATAGCATTATTAGCATTAATAATAGCATTAATAACATTATTAATAGCATTAATATTATTATTATTAGCATTAATAGCATTAATAATAGCATTATTAACATTAATAATAGCATTAATAACATTATTATTAGCATTAATAGCATAATTATTAGCATTAATAGCATTATTATTAGCAGTAATATCATTATTATTAGAATGTTTTTTTTAAATTATTATTTTTTATTTAATTATTTATTATTTTTTATTTATTTTTTTATTATTTTTTAATTATTTTTTTTATTATTAAATTTATTATTTAGGATGAGACCCAGTTCTCATTCAGGTCCGCTGGAAGGGCTGATTATAATTAGCATATATTTATTTTTTTTATTATTATTTTTATTGAATTATTTATTATTTTTTATTTATTTTTTTATTATTTTTAATTATTTTTTAATTATTTTTTTTATTATTAAATTTATTATTTAGGCTGAGACCCAGTTCTCATTCAGGTCCGCTGGAAGGGCTGATATAATTAGCATATATTTATTTTTTTTATTATTATTTTTATTGAATTATTTATTATTTTTTATTTATTTTTTTTTATTATTTTTTAATTATTTTTTTTATTATTAAATTTATTATTCAGGCTGAGACCCAGTTCTCATTCAGGTCCGCTGGAAGGGCTGATATAATTAGCATATATTTATTTTTTTTATTATTATTTTTATTGAATTATTTATTATTTTTTATTTATTTTTTTATTATTTTTTAATTATTTCTTAATTATTTTTTTTATTATTAAATTTATTATTTAGGCTGAGACCCAGTTCTCATTCAGGTCCGCTGGAAGGGCTGATATAATTAGCATATATTTATTTTTTTTATTATTATTTTTATTGAATATTTTATTATTTTTTATTTATTTTTTTTATTATTTTTTAATTATTTTTTAATTATTTTTTTTATTATTAAATTTATTATTTAGGCTGAGACCCAGTTCTCATTCAGGTCCGCTGGAAGGGCTGATATAATTAGCATATATTTATTTTTTTTATTATTATTTTTATTGAATTATTTATTATTTTTTATTTTTTTTTTTTATTATTTTTTTATTATTTTTTTTATTATTTAATTTATTTATTTTTTTAAGTCAGACTGAGACGCAGTTCTCATTCAGGTCCGCCTTTTTTTTATTTTTTATTATTATTTTTATTTAATTATTTATTATTTTTTATTTATTTTTTTATTATTTTTTAATTATTTTTAAATTATTTTTTTTATTATTTAATTTATTTATTTTTTTAAGTGAGAGTGAGACACAGTTCTCATTCAGGTCCGCATTTTTTTTTTTTATTATTATTATTTTTATTTAATTATTTAATATTTTTTATTTATTTTTTTATTATTTTTTAATTATTTTTAATTTTTTTTTCTTATTATTTAATTGATTTATTTTTTTAAGTGAGAGTGAGACACAGTTCTCATTCAGGTCCGCATTTTTTTTTTTTTTTATTATTATTTTTATTTAATTATTTAATATTTTTTATTTATTTTTTTATTATTTTTTAATTATTTTTAAATTATTTTTTTTATTATTTAATTTATTTATTTTTTTAAGTCATAGTGAGACGCAGTTCTCATTCAGGTCCGCCTTTTTTTTTCCCCATTGACATACATTACCGGTGTGTCGGCGATTTTATGGCCGGCCACCTGGTTCTATTTGTCGGCCCTAAAATCGCGGACACACCGCTAATGCATGTCTATGGGCAGTCAGCTCGAATTCTGATTGGTCGGTGTTCAATCCGAAATCGGGCTGACTGCCCATAGAGATGCATTAGCGGTGTGTCCGCGATTTTAGGGCCGACAAATAGAACCAGGTGGGCGGCCATAAAATCGCCGACACACCGGTAATGTATGTCAATGGGGAAAAAAAAAGTCGGACCTGAATGAGAACTGCGTCTCAGTTTTGAGGGGCTCTTCTGATTGGCTGAGGGCAGTATACAGCGACCAATCAGAAGAGGGCCTCAGATCTCATTGAGGTAGAATGGGGGATTTTTCGTCCATTCTATCTTAATGAGAAGGAAGAGGACGTCGGAGGTGGAAGATCCCCGGGGCCGGACGAAGAGGCGGAGATGGCGGAAAGAAGAGAGAAGACCCCCGGGGCCGGAGGAAGAGGACGCCTGGCTGGACGGAGGACTTGTGGATCGGACGGACGATCAGATGACTTGAAGGCATGTAAGTGATCGACGGGGACGTTAGGTTAGGGGACGGCGGGGGCTTAGGGTGTAGGGCCTTAGGTGACAGCGGCGTTAGGTTAGGGGACGGGGGGGGGCTTGGGGTGTAGGGCTTTAGGTGTTAGCGGTGTGAGCTTAGGAGGCGGCGGGGCTTAGGGGATAGGGGCTTAGGTGCGGCGGGGCTTAGGGGGCAGGGGGGGTAGGGGGTTAGGTGCGGCTTAGGGGGTAGGGGCTTGCGGCAGAAGGTAGTGGCTGCGGCGGGGTAGTGGATTAGGGCGTCAGGGGGTAGGGGCTTCGGCGGCGGGGTAGTGGGTTAGGGTTTAGGGCGGCAGGGGGTAGGGGCTTCGGCGGCGGGGTAGTGGGTTAGGGGTTAGGGCGGTTAGGGGTAGGGGCTGCTGCGGCGGGGTCGGCGGCGGGGTAGTGGGTTAGGGCGGCAGGGGGTAGTGGCTTGCGGCAGAGGTCGGGGTAGTGGCTTAGGGGTAGGGGCTGCTGGTTAGGGCGGCAGGGGGTAGTGCTTAGGGGTAGGGGCTGCTGCGGCGGGGTCGGCAGGGGGTAGGGGCTTGCGGGGTATTGGCTTAGAGGTAGGGGCTGCTGCGGCGGGGTAGTGGGTTAGGGCGGCAGGGGGTAGGGGCTTGCGGCAGAGGTCGGAGTAGTGGCTTAGGGGTAGGGGCTGATGCTGGGGGGTCGGGGTAGTGGCTTAGGGGTAGGGGCTGATGCTGGGGGGTCGGGGTAGTGGCTTAGGGGTAGGGGCTGCTGCGGCGGGGTAGTGGGTTAGGTAGGCAGGGGGTAGGGGCTTGCGGGGTAGTGGCTTAGGGCTTGCGGCAGAGGTGGAGGTAGTGGCTTAGGGGTAGGGGCTGATGCCGGGGGGTAGGGGCTTGCGGCAGAGGTCGGGGTAGTGGTTTAGGGGTAGGGGCTGCTGCGGCGGGGTAGTGGGTTAGGGCGGCAGGGGGTAGTGGCTTGCGGCAGAGGTCGGGGTAGTGGCTTAGGGGTAGGGGCTGCTGGTTAGGGCGGCAGGGGGTAGTGCTTAGGGGTAGGGGCTGCTGCGGCAGGGGGTAGTGCTTAGGGGTAGGGGCTGCTGCGGCGGGGTCGGTAGGGGCTTGCGGGGTAGTGGCTTAGAGGTAGGGGCTGCTGCGGCGGGGTAGTGGGTTAGGGCGGCAGGGGGTAGGGGCTTGCGGCAGAGGTCGGGGTAGTGGCTTAGGGGTAGGGGCTGGTGGTTAGGGCGGCAGGGGGTAGGGGCTTGCGGCAGAGGTCGGGGTAGTGGCTTAGGGGTAGGGGCTGCTGCGGCGGGGTCGGCAGGGGGGTTTGTAGCAGAGGGTAGTGGTAGTTCGGCAACGGTGTAGGCTGTAGTGTACAGCGCGATGGTATACTACAGTCCCATGGCGCTTATGGGCATGGGACTGTAGTATACTATAGCGGTGTACACTACAGTAGTATGGGCTTAGGGTAGTGGGAGTTCTGCGACGGTGTACAGCGCGATGGCTGTAGTGTACAGCGCGATGGTATACTACAGTCCCATGGCGCTTATGGGCATGGGACTGTAGTATACTATAGCGGTGTACACTACAGTAGTATGGGCTTCGGCTTCGGTGGCTTGGTTAGCGGTTGTAGCGACTCGCAATGCCCGCTTCGCGGGCATTGCTTCGCTAGGCTGCAACAACTTGCAATGCCCGCTTTGCGGGCATTGCTTCGGGAGTCGCCGTGGCCGCTACGCGGCCACGGACAGAGTCCAGGAGATGAAACCTGGACTCGCTAACAAAGCCACCGGAAGTTGCGCCGCTCCGACGGAAGTCGCTACGGCAATTATATAATAGATGCAGTTTAACTACAAAAATACAAACCGCACACTCTACAATGCTGAAACATGCTAAACATGAATTAGGCTGCTTTCACATTGCGATTTTTATGGATCCATGGCTATCCGTTATAAAACTAACAGCCACGGATCCGATTTGGCCCCCACGTATCCCTATGAGCACGGATTGGTGCTCTATTGCCATCCGATTTGTGACGGATCCAATTGTGTCCAATTTTATTCTGTACCCAGAATCGGAGACTGCTCCGATTTTGGGCATAGCGGACCAAATCGGATACAAACTAATCCTGTGCAGTCGGCGGCAATTAACATGGGGGCCTATGGAGCACGGGTCCGGGAAAACATTGGATTGTTTCCCTGACCTGATTTTAGTGTATTGAGCATGCTCAGAACACTAAAACTGCTCTTTAGCATGTAATTTCACTTTCGCAATGTATATACATAGATTGTGGAAGTGAAGCAAGGGTTAAAAATATAAAAAAAAAAGATCCTCACCTCTCCGGCGTGTGTCCCGCGATGTGCGCCATCTATCTTCGAGGGCTTAAGGACCTGTGTATCAGCTGATCATGCAGGGCGGGGCAACCCGATCAGCTGATCGATCACATGACCGCTACAGCTAAGTGGTTTAAATAGCCTGCCGGCTAAAACTGATCTGCGGCCGGGAGATTTAAACCGCTCATCTGATGCGGTCAAGTGACCGATCAGCTGATCGAGTTGCCCCGCCCGGTCAGCTGATGCACAGGTCCTTAAGCCCTCGAAGATAGATGGCACACATCGCAGGACATACGCCGGAGAGGTGAGGATCTTTTTCTTTATTTTTAACCCTTGCTTCACTTCCACAATGGATGTATATACATTGCGAAAGTGAAAGTGCCCCACTTGCCTGAGCTTTGCAGGCTCAGGCTCCTTTCTGTGTCTGGATCAGTGAAAATCACGGACCCAGACAAAGAAATGGCATCCGAGGCACACATCCAATCCTGTCCTTTCCTGTCTGTGGTGTCCTGCATAAAACAGGATCCCCATGGACAGAAAAAAATTGCGATGTGAAAGCAGCCTAAAGGAAATTTAGGTATTGCATTACTGCTATAGGAATACTTGAATTACAACAGATACTTAATTTATGTATTGGCCAATCCATGTGAGTCCGATAACCACAACAAGGTGCATCTCACTTTTCGGAAACCTAATCTGAATATGTCTCTAGCTGAATTAAAATCCTACAGGTCATGAAAAGATGGGATTGACCTATGACGTGTAATCCAGCTAAAAGCATATTCAGATTAGGTTCCCAATAAGTGAGATGAACATTGTCGTCGATAACCACAACAAGGTACATCTCACTTTTCGGAAACCTAATCTGAATATGTCTCTAGCTGAATTAAAATCCTACAGGTCATGAAAATATGGGATTGACCTATGACGTGTAATCCAGCTAAAAGCATATTCAGATTAGGTTCCCAATAAGTGAGATGAACCTTGTCGTAATTGTCGGGCTCACATGGATTGGCCAATACAAAAAACTAAGTATTTCTTGTTTTTCAAGTATTCCTATATTAATGGTAATGCAATACCAAAATTTCCTTTATTGAAGTTTAGCATATTTCAGCATTGTAAAGTGTGCTGTTTTTATTTTTGGAATATATCTGCAATCTCAGACTACAGTCTCACCATTATGGCCACTAAGAGGAGTTCATCACCTTCACTATAGCCATGATTTAAGAAAGGAAGGTGAACTGGGCACTATAAGGTGTATACAGGCTGGTCCCACAATTCCAGTGACCAAACAGCGCAGCCTCCTTAGCGTTGCACGCTTAGTGTAAATTCATTGATATCCAAATATTATTTGGATAGCCATGATTTAGCTGCTAGCATCATGAAATAGAAGAAATTATGGGTGGTATCCCATCATAACTAGATTCAGAGATAGTGGCGGAGCCAGCCTCAGCAGCAGAAACGATGATGTCACTAAATCGCGCCTGCTGTGTGAGATGCACCTTGTTGTAGTTATTGGGCTCACATAGATTGCTGTGTGGAGCCTCAGTCCACATGCAGCACCACCACCAGCAGAGAGAGTGAGTATTTATTGATTTTGTTTCTGAAGCGCCATTAATTTCCACAGCGCTTTACAGACATCATTTTCACTGGGCCACAATCTAAAATCCGATACTGTGTGTGAGGGAACATGATGCTGCGTGGGGGAGTGATATATTGTGTGGGAGCCATGAAACTGAGTGGGAGTTAGTTATGATACTGTTTGTGGTTGTTGGGGTGGCCAAGATTCTGTATGATACTATATGGCTTTTTAGGGGTGCAATCAATGTGTACATGCTCCAATATATGTAACTTTACATGTTATGAGAGTTGGGAGTTGTGATCCCACACACTCTTGTCAAATAAACAGGGAAGAGCACATGAGAGTCAATTAGGACTGCTATGGTGCGCTCTGATTTCTATGTATGCTCCAGCTTGAAAGGTACTTGTCCTTGTAGAGATCCAACTTGTGTAGTGAGTAAGCAACTGACATGAACTGCTCATGACAAATTACCCTGTCATTTTTCCATGATCCAGTATAAGTGACACCATTTGGACTCCTGTTTACTCCTATTTCACTCCTCTCCAGTGCTCCTGCTTCTGATTTTCTGCATTCACCATCTGAAAAAAAATAATATGACCTTAAAGGGAGTCTGCCAGCCCACACTAACCATATAATCTAAGCACATGGGCTTTTAATGAATATAACCGCTATAAAACGTGCAGCTTTTTTGTTTGAATCACTGCTAATGCTAATTATTATACTCCGTGCATTTTTGGGATGGACAAAAGGCTCAGTGGACCATTATACCTGCTCGTTTTGCATGCTCTGCCTCCTTCACTGGCAGGGCTGGCTTGCCTGAGCCTTTAACTTTTTTGCAAACTGTTAGTGCAAAAATTAACTTTAAAAAAAAAAAAGATACAAAAAACGCATAAAAATATCTAGTACGGTATATAAAACCAATCTAGGGGGAAACTGGAATACAATTACTTCATATTATGAAACTTTTTGAAATGTCGCAAATAATGAATCAGGCGAAAACATCTGGAAATCCTAAATTTCATCCACAGTGGCAAGATAAAATGGTTGTGGTTTAAATCTAAGTCCCCTGACCCCTGTCGTAAACTCACCTTCCGGCAGCTTAATCTTCTATCGCTGTTGCTCCAGTCGGTCTCCAGTAATTTGTGGCCTTCTGGCAGCTCCAGTATTTCATGAAGCGCGCCGGAGGTCACAAATCTATCATCTTAATGAAAACCTCATTATGGCCCTCATAGAGATGCATTGGGAACTTGTGAAGTAACTGCTGACTTTTGGCCTTTCAAAAGTCACAGTCACAAGATGGCACCGTGGGACCAGAGTAGCGCCAAAAAAGTGTGAAAACACCGGAGGGTGAGTAGAACGCTAGGGGCCGACTTATGGTGGGTTTACACGTTTCAATATCGTTGCGATATGACAACTCAATGGCGCGGGAGCGCGCATTTAGTGCACGTTTCTCCCGCATCGCATCGGAGGTTTACACGCTGCGATATCGGAATACAACGTCCGTGCGATGTCTACGCCCCCCAATGGGTGACGTTGAACATCGCATCGTAGTTGGGCTGTCACACAGCACGATCCGGCTCCAATCTCTATTCAATATCGGAGCATTGAATAGCACGCTCATTCAATCCCCGATATCGCATTGACATCGTTCCTGCATCGTATTGGACGTTCACACCATACAACGCAGGAACGATATCGGCTCTAACGATCGAATCACGTGACTTTTCATTGAAATCGGACTCCGATATCGCAACGTGTAAACCCGCCATTACATTTAAAGCAAATGCTGCAGTGATGCTTTAAGGTAATGTGCTACATACATATTGGCCAATATTCCTGCACAATGATTTCAACACCAAGTGGAATCTACTGTGGTGTTCTAAAGTTTGTGAACCCTTCAGAATATTCCATATTTCTGCATAAATTTGACCTGATTTTCATATAAATCCTAAAAGTAGATAGAGAGAACCAAATCAAATAAATCTTTAGGATTAGCAGATAATTTGAAGATGAAATTAAAGGCTTATGTTTTCAATTAATGGGATAACAATCAGGTATGAGGGTGTGACCTGCATTGTTTAAATAATAGGGATCAATCAAGGTTATTATCTTTTTTTACTTAAAGGGACACTGTCACCAGGTTTTTGCCATCCCATCTGAGAGCAGCATAATGTAGAAATAGAGACCCTGATTCCAGCGATGTGTCATTTACAGCTGCTTGCTGTCATTTTGATAAAATTAGTGTTTTCTCTATTGCAGATTTAGCAGTCTGTGAATATTCCAGACTGCCTGGCAGCAGGCCAAGTATACTGCTAATGATAATCTCCAGATGATTAAACAGTGATTTTATCAAAACTACACTGAGCAGCTCAGTAAGTGACACAACGCTGGAATCAGGATCTCGGGTCCTATATTATGCTATTCTCAGATTAGGTTGCAAAAACCTGGTGACAGGTTCCCTTTAAGTGTACATTTGTTTGAACAAAACAGATTTCTGAGGACATCAAAAGAAGAGTGGTTGCTACTCATTAGGCCAGAAAAGATTACAAATAGAGATGAGTGGATCAGGCCAAATTCAAATTTGCCTATTTGCAAGTTTTTTCATGGGAAGTTGGATTATCTGAAAAGTTATTATCTGCTAATTTAATGTCTCTAACAATGACCTTGGGTTTCTCCAGACCCCAGAGCATAACTATAATATGTAAAAAATAAAAATCTTTATACTCACCTCGAGGCCCCTCACCACCACACATCTAGTCCTCATTGATTCTTCAAATTGGCATCAGTAGTACTGAAATCCCCAACGCCTGGGTCACTTGAGAGAGACTTCTAGGATTACCAGGTCCGGGAGGGTTCTGTGCATGTGTTTGTAAAGATCATGCCTCACAGAGACAGAGAGGTGAGTATAAGGTTTTTTTTTCCTTTTTAACATTTTAGACCCTTCACCCTTGAGTGACTTTTCGTTTTCTCCTCCCCTTCTTCCATGAGACATAACTTTTTTTTTCCCGAAAATATAATATAGCCATATAAGGGCTTGATTTTTGCAGGACGAGTTGTACTTTTGAATTACATCAATTTTACCATATAGTGTACTCGAAAACAGGGACAAAATTCCAAGTGCAGTGAAATTGCAAAAGAAGTGGAATTATATTTCTTAAAACGTTATTTCCACTTTTTACATCCCTTGAAGCTGCAATCATGTATTCGACTATGCTATTCAAAGCAGTTCATCAGCACTGTTCTGTATAGCAAAAATCACAATCTATGATTGCTGGCTTGCACCCGGCTGTCAGGAACTTAGCCAGGACCTGCAGCTCTCTAGTGCCCTCTTTTCCTGCTGGCCAATCAGGGTATGGACAGAGGATAAGAAAAGGAGCGCAGCTGCTCTAATTTATGTCGACTATTGCGGCACGTGTTGTGACGGGATGTACATATAGCACCAGTTCCTGCCAAGAACATGTACATACCCCGGATCCAGCCACCCTCAGATCCACAATATCACATAATTACAAAAATTATGCTGCCACCACCGACCTCTTAAAGGTAGATCGGAAACCTGTTTGGTAATGTGAATTTGCAGGAGGACGTGTCAGCTTGCTCATAGAACATGAAGAACGAAACTAGCAAATTTATAAGTTTTACTCCAAAGAAATGGCTGTATTTAAAAAAAGATACAAAAGATATTACAAAAGAGACAAATTACAAATATGCATAAACAGTTATGAAGATAAAAGGGATAATGATCAGAAATTACTAAACCTGTGCCATGCGGTGACAATCGCAGATCTGGGGGGGTGTCCCTGGAAATGGGTTATGAATCTGCCTCACAGCTATAGGTGGTTATGTGTCCTTTCTCCCGGGCTAGAAAGAATGCCAAAATGGATGCTCTTGTTTTATGCTTTGGCCATAAAGCTAAGAACTAGGGGGGAATGTGGCACCCTGTTGCTATAGGTAACCACAGACTCACCTACAACACGGATGGATTTCCACAGTGGGTACACAGACGCAAGCAACATCTTCCACCCCAGCACAGTAGGGAAGCTAAACTTGCTGCTCTTAGGCATGATCCCCTATAAATACTGGTGCTGGGGTCGGAGTTCGTTAGAGTGTGGAGATGCTAGAAGAGCTGTGAAGACGTTCTGGTGGTCAGTGCCACGCTAGGCCCAAGCCAGTGACCCTGAACAGCCTTCAGAGTAGTCGTGCATGGCCCAAGAGTGTGGTCGGAAGGCAAGGAGAGAACAGAGAAAGAGAAAATTGGGGACCGAGGAGCCATCTTGGGTTCACTCCAGAAAGCATCCCGGACACCGGAGTCCGAGTCTGCCGGAAAGCACCCATCCCAGCAGAAAATACTGGTTTACCGTGGAGACTTCAGTCTCCTGGGCATCTGTGCAGCCATCAAGGGAGCCAGGCACCACAGAGAGTGGAACAGTGGGCTTCACACACACGGGAAATGAGACAAGGAGGCCTTATACGCACTCACTGTGGAAATCCTGAAGTGCTTCTTGACCACCCGACAGGACACCGGACTCTTACCTGCAATATCATCAGTAAAGGTAAAGAAACAACTTACGGTGTGTATGTCAATTCCTCAACCTTTGCCCCTGCCATCCACAGAGACTGTCTCGTTACCTAACAGCCTGGCCAAATTCCTGCTCCATACCTCATCATCATTACCAAACTCCCCAGGGATCCAGCTCCGCCTGTGGGAAGCTTCAACATCTAGCTGCCCATCCATCATCCATGGAGGCCCCACGCAGCGTTGGTGCAGTCACCAGAAACCACAAGTGGCATCATGACAAACTATCCCTATTTCAATTCCCCCTTTTTTAAAGCTGATCACCAGGGCCAGGGGTCTGCGCCAGCCACCAGTGACATCCCAACCGTAGCTGAGGGCCCAGATACCCAAGTCCACATAACCCTGGGGCTCGTCAGTTGCCACTTAGTTGAATCTACTCGGAAGCTTATAACAGAAAATGTGCATTTTGGCAATTCTGGATTTTTGTAAAATTTAGGTAGAATCCACTCACTCAAATTTATTTGTTCATCTCTAGTGTTGCAAAACCATCTATAAAAAGTTTGAATTCCCCGCTTCCAATCAGACAAATTATGTACAAAGGGAGGAAATTAAAATCATTATTACTCTCACCAGGAGTGGTCGACTGCCAAAGATCACTCCAAGAGCAAGGCATATAATGGTTTGCGAGGTCACAAAGGATCTGAAGGTATATTCTAAAAAACTAAAGGCCTTTCTTACAGCAACAGTATAATGTTTATGAGTTCACTTTCAGGAGTACACTGAATAACAATGGTGCATGGCAGAATTGTACGGTGAAAACGTACAAAAAAAAATCAAACATGAAGCATCCAGGAACCACTTTTTCCTTTAGCTAGCATGCTCCAGAACTGCAACCTTTTTGGAGTCCCCAGAAGTACAAAGATTTCAGTGCTCAGAGTCATGGCCAAAGTAAGGAAGGCTAATACTTGACCATCACTGATCAAGATGCAGAAGCGGAAACCTCAAGACTGGGCCAAGAAGTGTCTGAAAACAGATTTTTCAATAGTTTATGGGCTGATGAGATTAGAATGACTCTTGATGGACCAAATATTCAGCTGTAGTTGGAGCCCTGTACGGTGTACAACTGGGGATGTAGTCCCTCCCTCTGGGTGAGGCATTTCATCTATATAGTTTCCCATAGATAGTCATATGTAGTCGGAGCCCTGTGCTTCTCTTCCCTATTCACATTAATGTCACTGATGCAAGGTAAGGATTTAATACTAGAGAATGACCGTCCCTTAGGGTGCCTTCACACTTGCGTTTGTGAACGCTGTTGACCGAACGGTTCCTATGTTTAACATGGGAAGGCATGTGCTTGCATTTGGCTGCGTTCGGTTGCACTTGCGGTAGGATGCGCACAATTTGTGCGCCCTCCGAACGCATCATGTTGCATTTTTTGTGCGTTCGCGGGCGCTTGTTTTATCTGCAAGCGCACAAACTATGCATTGAAGGCAATGGATCCGCAGTGTCCTCCGCATGACAGCGCAGGAGAACGCTGCGGATCTCACTGATATCTCTTCCGATGGCCGCAGGTGATCAGCGGCGGCCACCAGGAGATCAGCTACAGCCGCCGCTGCTGTCCCGCCGGTGTCAGCGCGGGATATTTGAAGAAACAGCTGATCTGACAGTTGTTTAAATCTCCTGCCCCGACACTGAATAGGTGAGGTCGGTGCGGGAGATTTGAACCAGCTATCAGCTGTTTCTTATCTCCTGCACCAATAGCATCTATTTGGTGTCGGCGCGGGAGATTTAAACAACTGTCAGATCAGCTGTTTCTTCAACTCTCCCGCGCTGACAACGGCGGGAGATCAGCTGTGGCTGGGAGGAGGAGATCTCCAATGCTGATCTCCTCCTCCCGGCCACCCCCGAGACAGCTGATTCGCTAGCCGTGGTGCACACTAATGTGAACGCATGCAGAGATTCTCCGCTGCGTTCACATCAGTATGGGCTGCGTTTGCACTGCGTTTGCGTCTGCATGCCATACGCATGCAGAAACAAACGCAAATGTGAAGGCAGCCTTACACCTTGTCATGGTGGGACGGCTTTTATGCTTTTTGATCAGTGTTAATCAAGTGCCCTATGTTGTTTTATTGCACTAATACAATTTACTTTATTATAGGGTATATGCTCATTTTAAGTTTTCTCTTGGGTCTTTTCAGATTAAAGATTGACTCAAAATCACCTTTAAAAGCTACTGTCGGGGTGTGGCCTGCAAGCAGGGGGCATGGCCTGCAAGCAGACTGTGACGGCTGCTCAGTCTGTGAGCTCCTGCTGTACCAGGCCGAAATCGTCACATACTGGCTCTCCCCGCCGTCCCACCTCCTCTTTGTCACCGCTGCCAGCTTGCGGAAGGCCTGGGGCACATGATGACCCACGGAAGAGCTCAGAAACGTGGATCCCGATGCGGCTGCCAGATTTATTTCCTAAGGAGCAGATCGAACACGCTGCAGGTATAATGGCGGTGGCATCTCCTTCAGGGTCTTCTCTCTTCTGCGGGGATCCAGGGGAGCGGCGGGTGGATCAGGACAGCGCCGCAGCTCTACCCCGATAACTAGAGGGGATATGCAGGACTTTTTG
This sequence comes from Allobates femoralis, assembly GCA_033576535.1. Lineage (NCBI taxonomy): Eukaryota > Metazoa > Chordata > Amphibia > Anura > Aromobatidae > Allobates > Allobates femoralis. The sequence goes on along the minus strand of JARQOC010000001.1, from coordinate 499,598,747 downwards.
GCCTCCATACGTTCCTCACTAAGGGAGGATATGCAAACCATGCTAAAAGACTTAAAAGGAGAGATATCCTCTCTGGGGGAACGAATTGTGCATGTTGAAAGTAAAATGGCTGAATATGCTAATACAATAAATGCTCTGGTGGCTGAAAATGAGACCCTCAAGGAAGACCTAGCCCTTTTGCAGGATAAGACGTATGATCTAGAGGACAGATCATAAGGGGAATACTGGAGGATATTGTGGATAAGGACTTGTCTGGCTTTATGCGTAAAATCCTCCAGGCTGTTCTACCTACATTGACTCCAAGGGATTTGTTGATTGATAGGATTCAGAGAACACCCAAGCCTAAACATGTTGATCCAGCCCTGCCAAAGGACACTTTAGCTCGTATACACTTTTTCACCACCAAAGACACCTTTATGCAGAAGAAAAGAAAGTCTCCTGGTCCACCTGCAGAGTGTTAAAACCTACAAGTGTTTCCTGATTTATCAGCAGCTACGCTGGCTAAAGGAAGGGGTACACACATGTCTGCAAAGCTTTGAGGGATGACAATGTCCGATATAAGTGGGGATTTAATCCTTTCAAACTGATAATTTCCTATTGTTGAGGAGAGCCATAGGATCAAATACATAATTAACCTTAAGACATAAGGGCATGGGAGAAACGATCCATAGAGTGTAATATTTTACATTGCATAATCTTAATTGTGACTTAAACATGGATGCCATTTCCTGTTTCATCACACCATGCCATGGTGTGTAAGATGGAGCCTGGACCTATGACTACATCCTGTTCCTGGAAGAAGCTAGAGTCCAGAGGAAGACTGACCAATCACAGAAATCACAGAATGCCACATCACCTGGAGACCCTGGATCAAGACCACAACCCCTGATGACCTCATGGATCCGCCCATGGACTAACCCACTGACCAATGAATATATCTGAGTAGGGCTGGCCGAGCCCCTTACTGAGGAAAACCTCATGCCTTTTTAAAATAAACCACACTTGAGATTTGCACTTTGGAATGACCAAGGAAAGTATACATCTGATTCTGTGCATCTGGTGTCATACTTTCATCGCCAGCACTTAGTCTATATAAATTAGGACAAAAGCAGCAACTTGTTAATATTATAAAATATTAATCCATAACACTATGAGGGGCACATGGTGGTTTGCTACTCCCCAACGCAAGCAGAGGATAAACTGTCGGGCTTAAAAATTTCCTTTGCTCCCCGTCAACAGCCTGCAGGGAAGAAAATTGCTCAAAACTGGATCCAAACATGAGATAGAGGATGGGACCTGGTCCAGAAGCAGGAACTTTCTAAAGTACCTTTTTCCCTTTTGCTTTTGTGACTCTCTTGGTCCCTGAACTGGGAGAAGATTTTTTTTGCCCCTAACAGACCCCAGTCTGTGGTCTGAGACTGTAACGCCAGGCGATTCACCATCTGCTCTGTCCGGCATTATGGTTTTTTGTTTGGAATTTTTTTTTCTGTTTTTATCTTTTCTGTTATCGTTTTGTTTTGTTTTTCAGGCACTCCAATCTAGTTGTTTTTTATATTGTGGCACACATACATAAAAGTCTAAACTTTAGACTATACAGCACGTATTCTGCTGAGATGATGTGGGGGTGCAGAGGACTTTTGCATGTATATAAGGTCTTTCACATACAGTTATGAGTGTGCAAATACTGTCGCTGAATGTGAAGGGATTAAACTCTCCTTGTAAAAGGTCCACATTATGGAAAGAAGTGAAGAAATCATGTGCGGACATTATTTGCCTGCAGGAGACACACTTGCTGGAATGGGATTATTATGAGGTACATCATCCGCAATTTCCCCACATAATTTTCGCTAATAACCCCAACAAAAATGCAGGGGTATGTATTATGTTCAAAAATATATTAGCCTTTAAGTGTATACAGCGATTTGCGAATAATGCAGGTAGATTCTTGCTTCTGATATGGAGAGTTGCACACTTTCACCGTTTTGTATGCCCCAAATGAGTCACAACATTCTTCTTTAAGGAAAGTGTTTCAAAAAGTATCTGAGCTGGAACAGGGAGAGAGGATATTTTGCAGGGACTTTAATCTACCTATGGACAGGAATTTGGATTCCTTACAAGGGGGAAGCCGGTCCCAGAGGGAGTTGAAACGGTTAGCCCAGGAATATCATTTGCATGATTTCTGGAGATACTCACATGTAAGTGAAAAAGACTATACTTTCTACTCCTTCCGGCACCGGACATATAGTAGAATAGACCATTTTTTGGTAGATAGTAAGGCCCTCACTAGATGTATTACTGCGAACATAGGTTTAATTACATGGTCTGACCATGCACCAATATCACTACAACTTGCACTTGCTCACCAGGCCAATCCGGCTTTTAGGTGGCGTCTAAATACGTCCCTCTTGTTGAATGAAAAGATAGTCACTAAAGTCACCTCTGAGTTGGAGAAATACTTTCAAACAAATGATAACTAGGCTGTATCAGATTGAAAACTATGGTCCGCGCACAAAGTGGTCATAAGGGGAATTCTCCTACAACAGGCCTCAATATTAAAGCGCAAAAGGGAATAATGTAGGAATTATCTCATAGCATGTCTGCACCAATTGGACTCTTTAACCTACCTAGCAGTATTCCGAGCGTAACTCGGGGTTAATTTTCGCTGCCAGAAGCGGTAACCCCGAGTCACGCTCGGACTAAATTGCAGAGCTAGCAGAGGAGTCTCCTTACCTTCTCCTGGTGATCCAGCGATGTCCCCGCTGTGATCGCCGGTGAGAGCCCTTCTGATGCCTCCATCTGACTTCCTGGTTCCGTCTCTGTGAGCCGCAGCGGCTCATGGGAGGCGGAACTGGGCGGGAAATTCAAATGTGTAAAAGTCTAAAAGTGACACACACATAAAGTCAGGTGATAAAGAGAAATCCTGTCAGATTACACTGTATCACCTCAGATTTGACATTTGATCATCCAACACTGCCCTGCCTGCCCTTTTTGCTATAATTTTTGCCCATAAAAGAAATTTTTTTACCATGGCATCAAAGCGTCACTTTAGCATCTCCAAAGCGGGTTTGGATCAGATGAGTGACAGCGGCAGCGACACAGAGCCCCTCGCAGAATTGAGCAACAGCGATAGCGATTCGTGGCAAGATTCGTCATCCGACTGACACTGATCAGAGAAGTGGCGACAGCGACGATTCTGCACCCGATCTCAGTGATGTGCGCACTTGATGCCCTATTGATTGCAGTATGGATGAGGTAACGCCGCCAAGATTTCCGTTTACTGGATCACCTGGGATGAAGGTAGACGTTGAGCACAATGATCCTTTAGCGTACCTAAAATTATTTCTCACAGATGACGTCATTGAAAAGATTGTCACGGAGACAAATCGCTACAACCAGCAGCAATCCGCTACTCTGCATAGCAAGTTTTCCAGGAACAAAAAATAGGAACCGGTGACTAAAGAGGACATCTGGAAGTTTCTGGGGCTAATACTTCTTCAGGGGGTGGTGGGGAAACCCCTGCAGAAATGGTGCTGGACTGCCAATAAATTGCTGGCAACTCCATTTTTTGGCACCATAATGTCTGAGTACCGATTTTCCCTCATAATGAAGAATTTGCACTTCACCAACAACGAGGAATTTGACGAAGTCACACATCCAGCGCCAAAACTAAAGAAGATCTGGGAAGTATACCAAATGATTATAAAAAATTTCCAGCAGGCCTATGTACCAGATAGAGACATCAGCATTGATGAAAGTCTGATGGCTTACAAGGAATGCCTCAGCTGGATTCAATACATCGCATCCCAGAGAGCACGGTTTGGGATAAAATCCTATATGCTCTGAGAGTCTGCTACTGGCTATATATGGAATTCCATCATATACACCGGTAAAGGAACACAATTCAACCCCCGGTACAGCGGCTATGGGATGGCAACATCATCAGTCCTTACACTGCTTGAGCCATTGCTGAATCAGGGGTATTGTGTGACAACGGACAACTTTTACATATCACCTGAGCTGTACGAGTTTATGCTAAAACACAAGACTGATGGATATGGAACCGTTAGGGCCAACCGACGTGACCTGCCATCTATGTTTGCCAACTGAAAACAGGAGAAATGGTTGCCTAGCAGAAAGGAAAGATGATGGCAATGTGTTGGTGTGACAAAAAAGACGTGTGCCTAATGAGTACAGTGCATAACACCTCCACTGCCATGGTCCACACAAGAGGTGGGAAAGATGTCATGAAGCCACAACTTGTGATTGACTACAACAACACCATGGGAGGAGTCGATAGAGCCGATCAGGCGATGACATTTTATCCGGCTATGCGGAAACAACAAAAAAATATTACAAAAAAATCTTCAGGCATCTCCTGGAACAATGCCTCTGGAATGCCTATATTATATACTGCACAGAGGAAGGAGTGACAAGCCTCTTGTTCATTCTGACTTTATCTGGAAGGTGGCGCAGCGGATTTTTGTGAACTACCAAACGCCATCAGTGGCCGTGAACAGATCTGGACGTCGTGCTGTTGACGTTGTAAACCCAGAACGCCTAACTGGTCGTCACTTTATGGATTACATCCCACCAACTGCAAAAAAGGGAGCACCTACAAGGATGTGTGTAGTTTGCTGCTCAAAGCGAGATGGCAATGGAAAAAAAATCCGAAAGGAAACCAGGTTCCATTGCCCTGATTGTGACATTGGTCTATGTGCAGTCCCATGTTTCAAAATGTTTACTGAATTTTCGTTGTTTGAGAAATTTCATTATTTATTACATTATTGAATAAAATTATTGAAAAAAATAATAATATTTATTAAATTATAATTCATGATTTTATGTTTCCATCTTTATCACATCTGAGAGGTCTACTAGAATCTTCTTTGATCAGGTTTAAGTAAGTAATAACTAAGAATTGCAGGCCTACAATACATAACACCAAATTTCCATGCAAAAAAATGGTACCGCATTTAGTACAAAATTCCTGACATAATCATACCGCGGGAGGGTAAATAAGGCCTCGTCCACCCAGTCAGTCTCGGCAGAGATTTATCGTATCAGATTCAAACTGACAGAAAACCAGTTATCAGCATTTGCCCACAATTTACAGAAACTGAAAACTGAATATTACGCAATGGGAGATAGAGCAAGAGCAATGCTAGCTCGTAGAGTATGCAAGACAGAAGCAAAATCCAGAATAGATTATTTGGTGGATCTGCAAGGGCATTGTGTCAGGAATCCAGTCGATATAGTAGAATCATTCGCTAAGTATTATTCTCTTTTATATAACTTGAGAATGACCCTCATACTACTCAGCCGACCCAGTCAATGATCGATCAATACTTGCAATCTATACAATTACCCCAGGTTTCCGAGGAACAATTGCGATTTTTTAAATGCTTCCTTTACAGAGGACGAGGTCAAGATGACTATTTAAGGTAGAAAACTTCATACTGCACCTGGTCCGGATGGATTTACTAATGAATATTATCATTGTTTCCAGCAAATAGTGACCCCCAATCTTCTACGCCTATTCACAGCGAGACGGAAGGATTAGTGTCTTCACCTAATTTGGAAGCCATGATCACTACACTTCCGAAACCAGGAAAACCTCCTGATAGTCCTAGAAATTTTAGATCTATTGCGCTATTGTATTATGACGTGAAAATCTTTACAAAAATGTTAGCTTTACGTTTACATTCTATAATTCCTACTGTAATCTTTCCGGTCCAGGTTGGCTTTGTGGCAGGAAGGGAAACTAAAGATGGCACACGCAGAATGATAAATCTAAGTAAAGTGGCAGAATTTTCTAGTCTCCCCAGGGCATTCCTGTCGCTGGACGCTGAAATAGCCTTTGACAGGGTGCACTGGGGATATTTAAAAAGTGTCCTAAGTTTGGTCTGGAGGGCCCTATTTTCTCTGTACTATCTGCCATGTATTCTACTCCGTTTGCTAAAGCCCTGGCCTCTGGGTTTCTATTAGGATAATTTCTGATAAGAACTGGGACACATCAGGGCTGCCCTTTATCTTCCATTATATTCGCCCTGTGCATAGAGCAGTTAGTGGAGAGAATCCAAGCCAATCCGAAGGTTTCGGGATTGATGGTGGGACCTACAGCTCATAAAATAGGGCTCTACGCAGACGATGTCATTATATCTTGAGTAGAAATAGAGCGGTTGTTCTCAGCCGTCATGACTGGACTAGAGGATTTCGCTAAAGTGACATATTATAAGTTAAAGGGATCCTGTCACCTCCAGAACGCCTCCTAAGCTAGCAAAACATGTCCCTGCAGCATCCCAATACTAATCTCACATTCCTTTTGTCTCTTAAAAGCATCCTGTGAAAGTGCATAAAAACGTTTTAATACTTACTCATTAGCGATGTTAATTAGCAGGGGCTATATTCTTTAGTCACCAGGGTGGGGTGTTTTGCAGGCTCCAAGATCAACCCTCTCTCTGTCTGTGTGCTCTGCTTGTGCAGGCTTTACCTTCCTGCCTCTCTATCACTCACAGAATGCAAATCATTAGTCCTGCCTTCAGCTGCACATAACACAACTTCAGGGGGGACAGTGGAAAGGTAATCAGTCTCCTATAAAGTGCTATCAGTGCCACTATTGTTCTAGACATCAGCCCCCTTCATACCATGCTGCCACTCAAGTCCCCATCAGCTCCAACTTCAAGAAGGCCTTCATTGTGCAAATGGATGCCTTAGAGGTAGGTCTGGGCACCATATTATCGCAAGAGGTGAACGGAGATGAACATCCGGTCACCTACTTGAGCAGGAAACTTGCCCCGGCAGAGGAAAATTATAGTGTAGTGGAGAAGAAGTGCTTGGCTATTAAATGGGCCTTGGAGTCCCTAGGCTACTATTTGCTCGGGCGACAGTTCCGTTTGGTAACGAACCAGTCACCCCTCATCTAGTGAGGAAAGCAAAGGAAAGGAATGCTCGAGTCACCTGATGGTTCCTGTCCCTACAAAATTGTAGTTTTTCGGTGGAACATCGGGCTGGAAAACGCAGAGTAATGCGGATGCCCTTTCATGGGCACCCTGTATGGTGTCAGGTGTTCAACCCCAACAGTTTGAACAGGGGGGGTATGTGAGGCAGTGAGGGGAATCATGTGCGAGGGACTATATGTATCCCCCAGAATGCGCACCGAAACATATTGAACCCACTGCAGTGCATTGCAATCACAGGCAAGCCTGTGAGTGCAGGACAGAGGGACAGTCCACTCCCTCCAGCCCGGATCTTGCATGTGGCTCATGGCCACAGATTCCATTTAAAAACCCTCAGCAAAGGTTTGGGTATGTGAGTGGTTTGCTTGCAAGCTGCAGGGCTGGAAGCTCTGTGCAGGGCAGGTCTGTGTGAAGGCACAACACAGGCCTGTGAGGACGAAGTATCAGGCGCTCCTCAGAGTGAAACGGAGCGGCCGTCTCCCACGGAAACAGGTGTCCACGGACAGTATGGATCACCTGGCTGCGATCCGGAGGACATCTTTTGCTTTTAAGTTGTGAGTTGTGTAAATAAAGCCATTTAAGGTGAACTTTCCTTGGGTCACTGCCTCATTACCTCACAGTGTGAACAACACTGCACTACATTTCCTAAATATTCAGATTTATTAACTTTCTGAATTGACTGACAGCACTGTAATTATTCAATAATTATGAATACACATTGCCTAATAATTGTGCACACAGTGTAGGAAGTGCTTTGAACATTGTTCTGTGTCCTCCGAGATCACCTGATTTCAGCTAAACAACATCTGGTAATAGCAATTACAGTATTCTCAGCGTGACAAGAGGCGCTGAACTAACACAGTACCAAAGCTTCCAAATGAGCACTTTTTCCAGGGTCCCCAGATGCTGGATCCTACTGTTTTTGTTGCCCATGGATGACCTCACAGCATTGCTGCATCCTAATGATAAGACGTTTACGTCTTGCCTTGTAAGAATGTAAAACTACAGTGCAGAAAACAAACTCACTTCATAACATTATTACAGGTAAGTAACTTCACAACACGATAAATAAATAAATTAAAGTATCAGTGTAGGATACAATTGTAACCCCTTCACGTCCAAGGACGTACCTATACACCCTGCAAGAGAGTTCATTCCCGACCAAGGGCCTATAGGTATGCACTTGTGAAAATGTTGTACCGTGGCCTCGGTAAAGGGGATCACAGTCCAATGCCTGCTTATTCTGTAAGCAGAGCACCGGACCATGACCTCCCAGGGCATATAGCCATGAAACTCAAATAGCCACCCCACAAATACGTTCTCTGTGATTGTCTGTTCAATTCTGAATAGCCAATCACAGTGACTGTAATGATCAGGCAATGAAATTGCCTGACCATTATCATCCAGCCTATAGTTGGGGCTACACTCACCCCTGCCATAGGCTGAAGCTCTGAAAGGGGCGGTGTCCCCCCCTTAGCCCTGATGGGAGTGATCGTGCTGTGACAAGCACTCCCATCAGCATGGAGCGCAACGGCTGTGTCATCACTTCTCCTCAGTTTAATCCCTGCAAGGAGAGATTGGAGGCTGAGGAGGACTGCTTTGTGTCCCTGGCTGTATCACCCACTAACTGCTGCAAAAGGAACCTCAGTAATTATCTCCGTTAAGGTACCTTTACACGCCGTAACCGTGGCGAGGAATATTGACGGCGATATGTCGCCCTGCGACAATCGCCGTCAAAATCCCCCCCAATTGCGGCGTGTAATTCGGGAATTTGGCAGCGATTTGTCGCCTCGCCACGGTCGCACGATTTCAGAGCCTGCTCTGAAATCAGGCGACCGTGGCGAGGCGACAAATCGCCGCCAAATTCCCCAATTACACGCCACAATTGGGAGGGATTTTGATGGCGATCGTCGCAGGGCAACATATCGCCGTCAATATTCCTCGCCATGGTTACAGTGTGTAAAGGTACCTTTAATTTATGGAGTGTGTTTCTCCAGAAGCATGATCTGGGCACAATGTACGAGCACTACAATGTACTGGGCACTGCAAGGGCTTATTTGCAATTTATAATAATGCAAAATTCACTGCGCTTGAATCCATGGGTGTTTTCCATAGATACACTCATCACAACATTCATAGATGAACTCCCAGATGGGTGTAATTTCCAAAATGTGGTCACTGTTGTTCTAGCACTTAGGTGCACTGCAAATTGAGTTCGCAAACTATTATAAGAAATTCTTCCTTAGTCCTGCCGTGTGCCCAAACAGTAGTTTTTCACCACATATGGGGTATCTTCGTACTCAGGAGAAATTGCATGACAAATTGCGGGGTCCAAAGTCTCCTGCTATCCTTGGAAAAATTAAAATATTTGGGGCTAAAACAACATTTTTGTTGGAAAAATAAAATTTTCATTTTCACGTTTCTTTGCTGTAAAATTCTGTGACTCACCTGTGGGTTCAGGAAGCTCATTACACATCTAGATAAATTCCTTGAAGGGTATAGTTTCCAGAATAGGGTCACTTGTGGGGGAATTATATTGTTTAGGTACATCAAGGGCTAACCAAACGTAACATAAAAACCCGTAGACCATTCCATCAAAATCTGCTCTCAAAATCGTCGCTCCTTATCTTCCGATCCCTGACGTGTGTGCCTGAACTGTGGTTTTCCACCACGTATGGGGTATTGGTGTACTCAAGACAAATTGCATCACAAATTTAACCTGTTGTTCCTGTGAAATTTAACCCAATTGAGTGTAAAAGAACCTTGTTTGTGGAAGAAAAGTACGTTATAAAATTATGTGAAGCACCTAGAGGTTCAAAATGCTCACCACCCATCTAGATAAGTTCCTTGGGGGGTCTAGTTTCCAAAATAGGGTCACTTGTGGGGGAGCTCCACTGTTCTGGCACTTCAGGTGCCATGGCCATTTTTAGAGAAGCTGTGGAGTTGTTTTGTTTGTGTTTTGTCCTGCTTTTTTGTCTCCTTGTGTTGTCTTATTCCATTAGTAAGACTAGTGTCTTGATACCCTACTCACTAGCTATGGCTAACCCAGAGTCAGCCAGGGTCTAGGCATTTGATCGCCAATGGAGGGAAGGACTTATCTAGGAACAATAGGTAGCGCATGGTTCAAACTCAGGTGAGTGTTAAGGGGTGACCCCTCTTCCTTCTCCCTATTGCAAGGGCCTCCCCTTTACCTTTTTCCTTGTGCTCCACTACTGTTGCACCACACGACAAGTGTTTCATCACTGCGGCGTGACACAGGTTTAAATAGTGTGAGCCCACCTAAGGACACATAGAAGGGAATAAACTAGTTGACCAAGTTCAGACATTAATCCCCAAGATCCCTGCCTGGATGACACCACTAGTACCAGAATATAAACCCAAACTACTAAACTATCGTCCGGCATTGCCAGTATGACAACGCAGACCAATTAAATGCTTAATGTAACATGAATAATACAGTAAGCGTTTAATAGTTCATAGCTAAAAAATGTCACTACTGCATTTAGAATTTTTTAAAGGGAACTTTTGATGATTATTTGGATTATCTAATAAATGGGTTGTTTGCTACACACAACATATAATTGCAGCCATGAACAGCTTTGTGTTGCTATAATCACTGAAGTAAATAAAAGGTTACTTATGTGGCAGACAGGCTGCCTGGACATCAGTCATTACTATAGGAAGTATTTATAAAATAAGTGCAGCTATCTGAAGCACATAAGAAGGTGCAGAAAAAAGTTGCTGCAGGGCGCAGACCAGATATTGTACCTGAAATGTCCATTAAGTGAGACCGGCAAAAACATACATAGACTATGGTCTATGGGCCATCGCTTCTCACATTTATTGATATATTGCTCTATGCACAGACTTTGTATCTATGGTTGGTAGAAGGATAACTTTGGTTGATGTTCATTATTTATAGGAAGAAAAAATGGAGGGGTCAATAAATCAAAAGTAAAGTGGAATATGAGAACAGCCACCTGTGACCCTGTACTCTATCATAAGGTTTTCAATCACGTTGAATTACAGCCAACCATACCAGATATTCATTCAATGTTTATGATGGTTTCCAACTACCTACAATACATGTTGGGCTGCTGAATTTCAACACACCCAATCCTCTGTTTTCAGTGCAGATAATTCACCATCAAAGCAGTCCGGTAGCAAGTTTTTTGATAGCTTCCTATTCCAATTTTTGACAGGTGGAATAAACAAAAAACAGGAATTCAGGATTGTTTTGGTTATTTTTGTCATACACCATGCGGTAAAGTTATAAGACATCTTTATTCTTTCCAGTCAGTACGGTTACAGTTATACCACATTTATATAATTTTTTTATGTTTTGTCACTTTTACACAATGAAAACTATTTCACAGAAAAAAATAATTGTTTTGTATTACTGTATAAAGATTTACCGTAGTTATAGAGATTCCAACTAAATTAGAAGAGCAGCAGAGTCCATTAAAAAATAACTTTTATTCCATATTGATTAAAATGATTTGTAGTCAAAAAACACCATACAGACTATTATGACGTGTAACTTATGATGGGACTAAGCGTTCGGAGCAATGCGCCTTCTTCACATTTCAACACTGAAGTGATCACATAGCCCAGTGTGTATATGGAAACCAACCCTGTTCAGAAGATTAAAAGGGTGGGAGCCTAATTAAAATAGGGTATATAAGCCCCTTCTGTTTAAAAACACAAGGAAAACTTTGAACCATTATCAGCTAACAACGTAAAATAGTAAGCCCATAATAATATGTTCAAAATACAATTTATGCAGACCTTGTCATGCTTAAACTAGTTCTGTTTCACTTCACAGTTATCTGAGAACATATACCGTACTAGTGAATTCTCAATGAATTAGAATATCATCAAAAAGTTAATTTATTTCAGTAATTCAATACATAAAGTGAAACACATATATAGAGTCATTACAAACAGAGTCATCCATTTAAAGTGTTTATTTATGTTAATGTTGATGATTATGGCTTACAGACAATGAAAACCCAAAGCTCATTATCTCAGAAAATTAAAGTAGGGAGGATGAAGGGTTAAAAACTGCACTGCCGAAATCCACGAGTCATCAAAGGGTGAATATAATATTGATTTATTTGTCAACGCGCGCTTCAGGGCTCCCACAAACATCCAGAAACATGGCAATGTGACATTGATTTTTGATAATATTCAAATAGTGTCTTCAAAGACTGTGAGGTCAGCGAGACTGGGGATAGAGGAGAAATGAGGAGGCGCAGATCTAAGTGCTAGCGAGACTGGGGATAGAGGAGAAAATAGGAGGCGCAGATCTAAGTGCTAGCGAGACTGGGGATAGAGGAGAAAAGAGGAGGCGCAGATCTAAGAGCTACAAAATTCTACTTGGAAGAAAATGAAAAAATGCCTGGGGAACAGGTTGATTTCCTTCTGGCAGCCTTGGAATTTGTTTTAAGCCACAATGTGTTTGAGTTTAATGGACAACTGTACCTGCAGCAGTACGGTACAGCAATGGGGACTCGGGTAGCCTCAAGTTTTGCAAACCTTTTTATGGGGCTATTCGAGTCCCTATGTCCCATTAACTGTGAAAAATATAAAAACAACATTGTAATGTATAAATGCTACATAGATAATCCTCTGGAGAGGGGATACCAAACAAGCACAAGAAATGATTGAATAACTCAACAAGAATAACTGGACCATCTCCTTTACTTCTACCATTAGTGCAGAGGAAATAGTTTTTCTGGATTCGGAGATTTCACATGTAGAAAGAAAAATTATAACCAAAACCCATTTCAAGAAGGTCGATGTCAATGGGTATCTTCATTATGCTAGTGCACATTATTTGAAATGGAAAATAATATCCCATTTAGCCAGTATCTTTGAATCAGGAAAAACAACACTAATACTCCTGATTATATAGCACAAGGAAAAATTCTAACACAAAGATTTAAAGAGAAAGGATACCCAAAAAAACTAATTGAACAGGCTTATTCGGTAAATTTAGAGAAAACTCAGACTGAATGTTTAAAGAAAATGCTTGAAAAAAATGGGGGAAAAAATTCAGACAAAATTAAAGCAGGAGTTGATAAAATGTCCAAAAATAATAATACAGCTTTAAAAGAGTTCTCTCCCAATTCCGAGAGTGAAAAATGGCAATTTAAGTTTATTACTGCTTTTAATAGGGATAAAGGAAAAATCCGTGCCATTCTGAACAAACATTGGCACATTCTAAAACAAGATCCTCTGCTAAGGAGCTCAGCTCCCAATATTACGTTCCATAGGGGGAAAACCATAAGAAATATGGTAGCCCCTAGCCATCTAAAAAACTCTTTCAAAAACTCTATAAAAAATACTCTAACAAACCCTGTAAAAAACTCCCCAATATGTCCCCAAAAGAATTCAGTAAGATCTGGAGTATTTAAGTGTAAGCAGTGCTGTAGAAATATAGTAGATAATCAGCAACAGATTACTTCTCACAGTACTGGCAAAACCTTTCGAATTGAACAGTTTTTGACATGCACAAGTGATTTTGTCATATATGTCATAAATTGCAGCTGTGGTCTCCAATATGTGGGGAGGACCACACAAATGGTTCAAACTCGGCTAAATGGTCACAGGCATAATGCCAAAGTGGGCCTTCTTACGCATAGCCTATCTAGACATCTCCTTCTAAGGCATAAAAGGGAATTTAATATATCCTTAATTCCAGTTGAGGAGATTCCCATGGATACTCCAAACAGAATACAGCTATTAAATAGGAAAGAGGCCTTCTGGATGTACAGATTACGAACTTTGTATCCAGATGACCTCAACGATAAACTGGAAAATGTCTAATATGGATATGTTAACAAATAAGTATAATCATATTTCCTCTTAATGGATAGAGGAAAAGGGTAAATTTTATATACAAAAATATGATGAGACTGTATACGATAAAGGTATGACAGAAAGGAAAATGAATGTGATACAAATTTAGTATCCCTCTCCTCTGAAATAACCTCCCTTCGCTCCACAAATAGGAACATCCTAATAGCAAACAATTCCTTTACCGCAATGAGAGCAAAAGGAGGGGACATATATAGACAACCCAATGTCTGAACCTTCAGTAGCTAAGGGGGTTTATGGATAGGAACATAGGATTGCAGTATGCAACAACCTGTGAGTTCCATTCCCAGAAACATCACATGAAATAGTGATGCTAGAGAAAAGAATTAAAGTAGTTAAGCAGACTTGAATAACCGATGATCCTGAAACATCTATGGTCTTTTTTTGGAATAAAATTATTATTTTCCCTCAAAGCAATTATATATAAAATGTCCTCAGAATGGTTTAAAACTGTGATATCCTTTTTTTATCTGCTTTTTATCTGTCTATTCAATCTATCCTCACACACACATTATATATATATATATATATATATATATATATATATATACACACCTTTCATTAGAAAGAAACAAGGAAAGATAGTTTTATATTTTTCAAGAAAAACATCTTTTTTACCAATTTTTTCATTTTTATACATTCTGATTTTTATGTAAGTTTTTGTAGCTAATTTGTAGATAAAGAAATTATCTCCTTGAATAGTAGCTACTATAAATAAGCCACTTCCAAGAATAAGAAATTGTGCTAAACTGTTAACAAGAAATTATTTTGGAATAATTTGCCATCCCTGTGATCCCTCTGGTAGCGCTTCAATTCAGACCAGAAAAAATTTTTTTCCTGCATTTTTGATAGTATTCTAATTCATTGAGATGCACTAGTATAAGATTTGATTCTTTGATGAATTTACATAATTTGTTGGAACATGTTATTATAGACTTGCTATCTGACGATGTTAGTTGATATTGGTCCATAGTTCTCCTTGTGTTTTTAAACAGAAGGGGCTTATATACCCTAGATTAATTAAGTACCCACCCATTTGGTCTTCTGACCAGGGTTGGATTCAATATACAGTAGACATTGGGCTATGTGATCAATTCAGTTTTGGACCGTGAAGAAGGAGCATAGCGTCAAAACGCGTAGTCCCATCGTGGATTACATGTCATAATAGTCTGAAGCAAAACCGGAACTGGAACTCAAATGTAACCATGCACCTACTGCACGATTCCATCTGAGTTCCAGTTCTGGTTTTGTTTCATTGTTTAGTTGCAGTCATTGCAATCTGAGGTGTGGCCTGCCTTATGAGCTGGACATTATTTAATGTGTCTTGCTTCCCATTGTTGGTGTTCTCTGTTGGGACCAGGGCCTACTCATTCCCTGCCATGTACACATCACGGATATATGTTAAAGGGAACCTGTCAGGTCACTCTACCCCTCTCCCCTATCGCTACCTGTCCCTGCACCTTGCTAGCTGTTCCTTAACCATCCCTGTCTGAGCTAAAGTTACCCTATAAATGATTATAAAAAATGACTTTGAACTTACATACAGTCTCCATGTAGGTGACTGGAAAGGCGGGCTCTGGGCTCCATGCTCCCCTGCTCGCTGTCTCCTAGCACGCCCCGCTATGTCACCAAGTACCCTATTTATTTTTATGCACTATAGCATTTTACTTTCATATATTTTAGGCTGTTTGCTCATTTGTTCCTTGTTTATATCATAATAGTCTGTAGAATGTCTTCTGACTACAAACCATTTTAATCAATATGGAATAAAAGTTATGTTTTAATGGACTGTACTGCCCTTCTAATATTGCTGGAATCTCTGTAATTCACGCATACCACTGGGATCTACTCCTATACCCATTCCGTGCAATGTCTGGAGGAACATAGGAGACCGCATTCAGCAGACTCACTAATGGAGCTCTACTTTCTATTTTTTCTGGAAATATATAAAACTACAGCTTTTTTATTTTTTCGCTGACGGGGAGCTATCTGGCTACTTGTGTTTGCCGGACAAGATGATATGTTCAGCAATACCATTTTTATTTACATGTGACTTTTTGATTGCATTTTTTCCACTTTTTTAGTGGTATGATAAAATTGCATAGTTTTTAATTTTTTTTAAGGTGTTCATCGAAGGGGTTAAATAGTATGACAGTTTTATTGATGAGGTTGTTTGGCATGCGGCGATACCAAATATGTGTACTTATTTATTTTCATAAATATACATATTTATTGATATTTTTTTTCCATTTTTTTGTTGTCTATTTTGTGATTTTTTTAAATACCTTTACAATTTGTTTTACATTTTAACTTAGTCCCTCTATGGGTCTTTAACTTTTTATTACTCTGATGATTGATATGATCCATTGCAATGCACATGTATTGCAATGAATTACACCCATGAGTACGACAGCGATAGAAGCCTTTTAGGCCATGCTGTTTGCATGGTCTATCAAGGCTATCATTGCTGTCAGAACTGGAGGTCGTCATGAAAACATCAGGTTATTGGGCTAACATTGAGCCTCACCTTTGACCAATTCATGCACATGCGCGTTGATGTGTCTTCGCTGGCATCCTTGCTCGCATTACTCTCTGGATGATGCCGCAATTATCTGACAAAGCACACGCTCACATGATTTGGGGGCGTATCCGGTCTCAGATCTCATGCCAGCATCCATGATGGGATGCAAATCATGCATCAGCGGTCACATGAGCCAACAGAAAGGTAGTCCATTAAACAATATTGTGCTCATACATTGTCCCCCTGTATTGGCCATGATAAAGGTTAAGAGAATATGGTGTTTGATTGATGGCCACTCGCCACAGAAAAATGCAGAGCGCCAAAGTGTGCATCGGGGAAATGGTCCCACACTCCTGATACTGGTAATGTCATCCTTATACTATGCGACTTTATACCTCTTCATCTGATTGTGCACTTTCTTTAAAATCATGTCATAACTTTAAACTTTGCTTAGAGGCTAGTCATAACTATTCTCTACAATTTATGATAGTGTGGTGCCACCTATTGGCTAATTTGTCTAATATCATTTCTATTTATACTAGATGGTGACCCGATTCTAACGCATCAGGTATTCTAGAATATGTATGTACAGTAGTTTATTTATGAAGATGTAAGAATAATGCAATGCGAAGCTGGGTATAAATCCTGCGCCAATATCGACGATTGGTCGTGGCCGCAGCGGTGTTGGTGTGCAGCGGTGTTAGTGTGCAGCGGTGTTAGTGTACAGCAGTGTTGGTGTACAGCAGTGGTGATGGGCAGCGGTGTCGGTGGGCAGCGGTGTCAGTGTGCAGCGGTGTCGGTTGGCAGCAGTGTCGGTGTGCAGCAGTGTCGGTGTACAGCACTGTCTGTGTTCAGCGTTGTTGGTGTACACCAGTGTCGGTGTGCAGTGGTGTCAGTGTGCAGCGCTGTGGGAGTTCAGTGGTGTCGGTGAGCAGCGGTGTCAGTGTGCATCAGTGTCGGTGTACAGCAGTGTTGGTGTTCAGCGGTGTTGGTGTACAGTGGTGTTGAAAAGGGGTGAGTGGATGCTGAGCGGGGGAGAGTGGATGTTAAGCGGGGATGAGTGCTGAAAGGGGTGAGTGAATGCTGAGTGGGGGTGACTGGGTGCTGAGCAGGTGAGTGGGTGCTGAGCGCTGGTGACTGGTGCTGAGCGGATGAGTGGGTACTGAGACGGGTGACTGAGTGCTGAGAGGGGTGACTGGGTGCTGAGTGGGGGTGACTGGGTGCTGAGACGGGTGACTGGGTGTTGAGATGGGTGACTGGGTGCTGAGTGGGGGTGAGTGGGGGTGAGTGGGTGCTGAGCGGAGGTGATTGGGTGCTGAGCAGGTGAGTGCGTGCTGATACGGGTGACTGGGTGCTGAGACGGGTAACTGGGTGCTGGGATGGGTGACTTGGTGCTAAGCGGAGGTGAGTGGGTGCTGAGCGGGGGTGACTGGGTGCTGAGCGGGGGGGTGCTGAGCAGGGGGGAGTGGGTGCTGAGCTGGTGAGTGGGTGCCGAGCGGGGGTGACTGGGTGCTGAGATGGGTGACCGGGTGCTGAGCGGGGGTGACTGGGTGTTGAGCGGGGGTGACTGGGTGCTGAGTGGGGTGACTGGGTGCTGAGCGGGGTGACTGGGTGCTGAGCGGGGGTGAGTGGTGCTGAGCTGGGGTGAGTGGGTGCTGAGCTGGGGTGAGTGGGTGCTGAGCTGGGGTGAGTGGGTGTTGAGCCGGGGTGAGTGGGTGCTGAGACGGGTGACTGGGTGCTGAGACGGTTGACTGGGTGCTGAGACGGGTGACTGGGTGCTGAGCTGAGGTGACTGGGTGCTTAGCGGGTGAGAGTGGGGTTCAGTGTGGCAGTGTGGGTTCAGTGGGGGCAGTGTGGGTTCAGTGCGCAGTGTGGGGTGAGAGGGTGCAGTGTGCCTTCAGTGGGGGTAGTGTGGGGGCAGTGTGGGTTCTGTGGGGGCAGTGTGGAGTGAGCAGGGGTAGTTGGGGGTGAATAGCAGGATGGAGGAGGCTCCACTCACCTCGACATTGTTCTCTTCCTCCTCTTTTCTTTCTTGCTGCATTAATGTTCGGTAATGAAAGGCCGCGGGAGGCGGGGTTAAAAGAGGGGGTGTAGTAATGGGCGTGACCGAGAACACTGCCCTAATGTGGTGGGCGTGTCCTCGGTCACACCCATTATGATGCCCCCTCTGTTAACCCCGCCCCCAGCGGCCTTTCATTGCCGCATATCAATGCACCAAGAAAGATAAGAAGAGGTATGCTGAGGTGAGCGACGCGGGAGAGGGGCAGCGGAAGCATGGAGCGGGGCAGCGGGACCATGGAGCGGGGCAACGGGAGCATGGAGCGGGAGCATGGAGCAGGGCAGCGGGAGCATGGAGAGGGGGAGCGGGAGCATGGAGCGGGGCTGCGGGAGCAGGAAAGCGGGGGGAGGTATCGGACGGCTACTCTGAATGAACAGCTGATGCCGAAGCATCAGCTGTTCATTTCAAATACCGGGGCGGGAAAGCCAACAGTGAAGTTGGCTTTCCCGCCCGCTATGTGAGTGTAGCGTAGTCACGGCAATCTCGCGTCGCTAATGCATCGCCATTGCCAGGTTTTGAATGCGCGCAGCTGTTTTGCATGCGCTGCGCTTATTGGTTGCCACGGCTGGCGGCGACCAATGAGCACTGCCGAGCTGGTGCGCGATTTCGGCCTCAGACAGACACGATTAGGCAATTATATAGTAGATTTTTAACATACATTAATAAAAATAGATTTTATTACTACATTGGAAAATTACTTTATTACTAAATTGGAAAATTATTATCTCTTTCTTCATAGATTATTTCTTAATCAAGCTTGTGGTGTCTGCCAAGCAGGAGACACCAGAAGAATGGTCAGGTCACTTCTTTTAACCACTTGACGTCTTTGGAGACCTAAGGTGTTTACAAGACGATCAAAAGACTGAACAGAACATTGTTCTGTTTAGGACCCTTTTTTTTAAGTGGGTTGCAGAACGGACCTGGCTCAAAAAGTTGCTGTGTGCACATACTCAAAGGGTACATTGGGATCACAGCTTTTTAATACCCTAAAATCTCACTTGAGTTTGGTCATAAACATAATTAGTCTGTAGCTATGGCTTTACTATTACCAACACAACACAATATGCAGTATATATTTAGCATATATGATTATCTTACCATAAAGGTCTCCATTTGGGAACACAAATGAAATCTGGAAAACTTCAGACACTTCTAGAAGAAACAATCCAGAGAACTGTAAATTATTTTGGAGAAAATATAGAAAGGTCACATACATTGTCCCCCTCTCTATCCCCTGAGCAACATAAATAGAAATCCATTTTAGACAAGTTATTTCTAACCCCAACAATTTCACATACCACCAATGTCTGATTGGAGGGGATCCAACCATTGTGACTACCCCCCTGGTTCTACAAACAATACTTCAACAGATTTTTTTTTTCTTTTTTTAAAGAGCAACACTAACAAACCATTATCTAGCATCCACATTCCAGCATAGCTCCATTCATGACGCATTAGTGGTGGTTCGGGGGTGTGACATCAGACATGAAAGTGATATGCTATCAATTTCTATCGTGAGAAAGCCTATTTAACCTCTTCCATACCACATATGAATTGAAATTGTCCTGTTTCAGGAGTAACAATCAAAGAATGAACGTAAAGAGCTATAATCAAATGCTTGATCAATATATTCAGTAGAATGCAAACTACTTTATAGCAGCCACTACTATGTCTATGAGGCTGAAGGCACACTGTCGTGCATCAAACAAGGAGCGTGTTTGATGCACGACAGTGAGGCCGAGTCTAATGCATGTTTTGGTTGAGTGTGGTGCAAGTGTGGTGAGTGTGCATGGCTGTATGGATGTGAGTGTGCTGCGAGTGTGAGTGCGTGTGTGGTGCGTGTGAGTGTGATGCTGTCCATGGTCCTGAAGCAAACTTCAGGTCCGTGGACAGCACTTTCCGGAGATTTTAAACTCAGCGGCTGTCAAAGCCGCTGAGTTAAAATTTGCCGGTTTCCTTGTACAGTAATCAATAATGTGTCAGCGCAAACACATTGTTGTAAAAAACTCTGGTGTTAAAAAAGATTAAAGTTCTAGGGCTTATTGGTCATTTTGACCCCCTCTGTGGGTTCTGCGCTGCATGTCGGCACAGGGCCTGCAGATGCGGCTAATAAAAGCCAGTATATGAAGGGTTAATGTACTGTTGTGTGTTACCATCATGTGTACACAAAGTGTGTACACTCTGTGTACATATGGTGACATCCCACCCTGGCAGTTGAGGGGTTAATCGCAGTTTTAATCTGATCCCGGCATTTGTTGGGTTTTAGTTTCAGTTTTATAAAAAACGGTCTGCTTCAGCACTGAGGGTACTGTCCGTGGTCCTGTACGTAAATTGCGTAGAGCAGGGGTCCCCAACCTTTTTTGCACCGGGGACCGGCTTCATGCAAGACCGTTCTTCCGGGGCCCGGTGGGGCGGGGCTTTGAACATATGGGGCGGGGCTATGGAGAAGGGGTGGAGTTTACTACCCTGTTTCCTCAAAAGATGTGCTACATCTTATTTTCATATACGGTAGTATAATGCAGCGTCACAGCCCTCCACATTGTATAATGCAGCCTCACAGCTCTCCATATAGTACAATCCAGCGTCACATCCCTCCATAAAGTATAATGCAACCTCATATCCTTCCATATAATATAATGCAGCATTGCATC
The DNA here is from genome assembly GCA_033576535.1 of Allobates femoralis. Lineage (NCBI taxonomy): Eukaryota > Metazoa > Chordata > Amphibia > Anura > Aromobatidae > Allobates > Allobates femoralis. Next base: position 499,577,678 of record JARQOC010000001.1, on the reverse strand, counting down.
CCTCCATATACCATAAATTCTCCCCCCACACACATTGCCCTCTCTATAACTCCCGCACACACACATTGCCCCTTGTATAACCCACACACACACACAGACATTGCCCCTTGTATAACCCCCACAGACACTGCCCATTGTATAACCCCCACACACACACAGACATTTCCCCTTGTATAACCCCCCCACACACAGACATTGCCCCTTGTATAACACCCACACACACAGACATTGCCCCTTGTATAACCCCCCCACACAAACAGACATTGCCCCTTGTATAACCCCCCCACACACAGATTGCCCCTTGTATAACTCCCACACACACAGACATTGCCCCTTGTATAACCCCCACACACACAGACATTGCCCCTTGTATTACCCCCACTGACCCCTGAATGCCCCACACACATATTGCCCCTACACACACAAACATACTGCCCCCAGTACAATCCACCCCCACACACACACATTGCCCTTGTATAACCCCCACTGACCCCTGAATGCCCCACACACATATTGCCCCTACAAACACAGACATACTGCTCCGAGTACAATCCACCCCCCACACACACACATTGCCCCTGAAACACACACTCACAAACAGATGTTCTTCTGCTCACCTCTCTTGCCGACTTATCTTGTACAGCAGCAGCTGACGAAGAGACGTGGCTGAAGTTTTTTTCATATCTCGCGCTATTTCCAAGCGCATCACGTGAAGCACACATCACTGATGCGCTTGAAAATAGCGTGAGATATGAAACTCCGGCCACGTCTCTGCCTCAGCTGCTGCTGTACGAGAGAAGCCGTCGGCCAATAACAGTACGACAGGGCATGGCTGCTGCACTGATTGGCCGACAGCTCCCCTCACACATATGCACGCAGCTGAGGCAGAGGCCTCAACTCAGAGCGGCATACGATAGTTCAGGAGGTGAGGGTTGCGGTGGGCGAGGACACACAGGGGCCGGGGAAGTCGGCAGCTCGCCGCGGACCGGCACAAAGACCCCGACGGCCCGGTCCCAGTCCGCGGACCAGTGGTTGGGGAACCCTGGCGTAGAGGACCAGCGGCAGTGCTGTAGAACTGGTGAGCTGTCCCTGGTACTTTAGCCAATAGCGTAAGCTAACAGCGAGGGGGTTAAAATGATTAATAAGCCCTAGAACTTTAATCTTTTTTTAACACCAGAGTTTTTTACAATGATGTGACAGCGCTGACACATTATTGACTACTGTACCGGGAAAGCAGCAAATTCAAACTTGGCGGCTTTGACAGCCGCTAAGTTTGAAGCAATTTTGACAGAACACTCATGCGACTAGCGCACAGTGTGCTGTATGGGTGCGAGATTTTCTCGCACCCATATACTTATAATGGCCACTCGCACGTGAAAGTCGCATGCAGTCGCAGCATGCTGCGACTGCACTCGCTTTCAACTCGCAATGCGAGATTAGTGCAAGGAACTCGCACCAGTGTGCCCTGCCTGATAGAGCAACACTGGTCTGAGTGCAATGCGAGTCTGGAGCATGTGTGATTTTTACATTTTTTTGAAAATAAAAAGGAATTTTGTGCCACCGGATTCTACACATTTATTTTATTGCTACTGGTGGTTGCCAAGCCACTTTCCAGTTTGCCTGGGAGTCCTGGGAATATTAGGTGGTTGGAGCTAATCTTTCTCTTGATTTTACTCACCTTTCATGCTGCCACTGTTCCACCAGTATCAGTAATTCCAGTTCCAGGGCTCATGTGACATTGTGACATCACGAGCGCCCCATGTCCAATCACTGCCGACTTCCCTCACCATGATTTCAGACACAGGAGCAATGAACAGGAAGTGAGCAGCAGCTGCAGCGCTCACTTCCTGTCGATAAGCTCATTTGGTCCAAATGCAGGGAGAGATAAGTGGAAGTCGTGGTTGTGGGGCTCACGTGAAGTTACAATGTCACATGATCCCCAGAACAGCGATTATCGATACTACTGGAACGGCGCCACCACAAGAGTTGAGTGGAGGCTCTTTTATTTTATATGTGGAGTCAGAAGGGATTGTCCTAATAGTGGACAACCCCTTCAAGTGAGTTCAAAAGGTCATTGTAAAAATCTGGCCAGTCACATCAGCAAATTGTGGAATAGTTGACATATTAGACGGGTACAGGAGTTGTGTGCCATATTGGTTGCTCCTCCAGATTTGGAAGATTCCACACAGGTAGCTGTTGCTGTTAGCTGCCATTATAAATGTCTCTGCCTAGTGAACTGCTACCAACTAAAGATGGTGCATATCAATTTGCAAGACTCGGTCCAGCATTTAGTAAGTAATTTATCGGTTGCCGTCAGACAGTAGCCATCTGAACTGTTAGCTGACGGCATGCAATTTTTGATTAGTCAGCAGGGCGTGAGGTCATTGTTGACTTCAAACAGTCGTCTACATGGAAATCCTTTTCTACGAAGGATCTGACATCCGACCCGTACTCTTCTTCACCCTCTTTGGTGGAATTTTGGAGGCAGTAGATAGCGACTGCCGGGGAAGGACTGTTCCCAAAGATGTGGACCCTCATCCCTGTGATGTCGTTATCGGGGTCGTTGTTGCAGTACCAGAAGAACCTCAATTAGTTTCTGTGTTCCTCTTTGATGAGAAAACAGTGGAACATCTGTTGTATGTCAGCCATAAATGCAAATGTATCTCTGTGGAAACAGAGTAGCACTTCTAGAAGTCTGTTGTTAAGGTCTGGGCCTGCCAGTAGGACATCGTTCAACAAGATGTCTTAGCATTTGGCACTTGAGTCGAATACCACTCTCATCTGACCTGGCTTCCTAGGATGGTACACTCCGAACATAGGCAAGTACCAAGACTCCTCTGAGTGTTGAAGTGCAGGTGCAATCTTTGTGTGGTTGTTCTGGAATATCTTCCCCATGAAGGTAAAGAAATGTTCCTTCATCTCAGGCAACTTCTGACGCTTGTGTCTGAGGGAGATGAATTGACTGTAGACCAGTTCCCTGTTGTTGGGTAGACGTCTACTCCGAGGTCGGAATGGTAGAAGGGCGACACAACAGTTTGACTTGTCTTTGACTATCTCTTGATCCATGATGTCCAAGAACATCTTTTTGTCTATGGACATCGCTGTCTTGTTGTCTTCCTTTTTCCTGCAGAAAACTGTACATCCTATGTGGTCTTGTTCACATTCACAGGCATGGTCTTTGTTGGAAGGAGCTGAGAAAGGGCAAGGCAGGGGAGTGCTGCTCGGTAACTCCTTTACCAGCAGGCTATTTTGACATGGCTGGAAGTGAGATGGACGTCCATTTTCTAGCGTGCTGATGAGCATACTGTTGACTGAGGTCGGCTTGTGTGCTCCTCCTAGACAGACGTCTTGTGACGACCATCCGCTGTGAGGCTGAGCTGCTGGTAAGGCAGCACCCCGAGAAACTCCGAGACCCTTAACCCCTATACAGGGATCTGGAATTATAGCGGAGCCCAGGAGGTAGCTACCTCTGAGAGCAGCAGAGCAGGGAGGTCATCTAGGAAGGGAAAAATCAGGAACCGAAGAACGTAGTCAGGAGTCCGAGTCAAAACCAAGAGGGCAGCGAAGGTACAAAATCGTCAGGCGGTACCAGAGTCGAAAATCCAGGCAAAGGTCAGAGTCAAAACCAAACACACACTATGTCACTGGGGAACCAAAACGATATCTGGCGGCCTGGAAGACAGGCTCCAATGTATTTGAAGGGCGCGGTTACCTCTCATAGGCTGGAGCTCACAGCCTGATGACCTCATCCGGACCGCCCCTAGACCCAGGCCAGATGGAGATGCACGACTGGCTCCACCCACCCCACCTCTGACAGAAGAACGCAGGCTGCGCCTAACGGACACCTCTGCAGGGCCCGCTCCTCTGCGACCAACACCATCCAGAGGGAAACACAGCGGCGCTCAGCGACAGAGGCAGACGTAGCGGGAGCAGTTCCATATGAGGACAAGGCCCTCCTATCACCGGCGCCACCAGCCGAAGGAATCCGGCTCCTCCCAGCGGCCGAGGCAGGAACACCGGCCACCGAGTCCAATGGCGATGTGACACGTCTCCTATAATGACCCATCCAAAGTCAAGCTTCTGTGCGTATAAAGTGTTCTGGAAGCTGTTGATATACTCCCTAGTCTTGTGGGCTCATACTATATCTCTTCCCAGTAGTAAAGCTATTGGAGCTTCTGAGTCCAACTCAGGTATCAGATGAGCTATACACTTCAGGTGGGGGTGATGTGCAGCTACTTCCCGTGAAGGTATCTTGGACCTGTTTTTGGAAATCTGGTTGCACTGCAGGATAGTCGGTAGCGATAGGCAGGTCTGGCTATCTATGCACTCCACTTTGTATCTGGTCCCTTTCCTCCCCGCCATCTCAATGGTACCTGAACATGTCCTCAAGGAGTAGGGAGAACTGGGGCCTACAATGCTGAAGTTGTTGAAGAAGATGGACTTGGCTAGAGACCTTTTGCTTTGGTAATCCAGGACTGCATATATCTTGAGCGCTTTGTCCCTGCGTCCTGCTGGGTAGACTCAGACAAGGCAGATTTTTGAACAGGATCTTCCTCCTGTGAGTCCCTTACAGATCTCCGTACATTGAGAGGTGACCACAGGGGTGTCTTCGTCAGTGTTCTCCTACTTCTCATCATGCTCCTCAGGCTGCAACAACACTCGAGGGGGTGGTCCAGGGTGCAAGGCTGTATTGTGATCCGTGATGCTGCATTCTGAACATTTAATGCTAGCTTCACAGTTCCTGGCAAGGTGAGAGGTTGTGACACAGCATTTAAAGCAGATGTTATTTTCCTTAAGGAAACCTTTGCAATCCTCTAAAGACTTCTCCCTGAAGACTCTGCAATTTAGGAGAGGATGTGGTTTCCTGTGTAGAGGACACTGTTTGCTGATGTCCTGAGGTATATTCTCTTCTGGAGGTAGCTTACTCGCATTGTGCGGAGGACCTAAGGAGACCATGTTAGTTTTGTGGACTGCCACGGGTGTCCTACTAGTTTTGACACTGGGGTCAGTGTGCCATGACAGAGTAAAGTCAAAACTATGGTCATTTCTGATTTTAGCTTGTTGGGTGACAAAATCTAGAAATATGGTGAAAGGAGGGAACGGCACGTTATGAGTTTGCTTATACCATGAGCCATATGTGACCCACTTTTCTTGTAGATTGTAAGGAAGTTGCTGCACTTCAAAAACCTCAGATTTACACCCGGTGTCTAAGAATGCCAATCCGGGCAATTCTCCTTCCTCCTGGGCTACCTGTAGCTCTATCAACAAGTCACTCAATTCTTTAAGCTTTTGATAACCTTTAGGCCCTATCTTAGGGAAATTGTCAATTCTTTTGTATAAAGCATTTTCTATGACTTCGATGGACCCATACAATTCATCAAGTCTTTCCCACACTTTGCGAAGACCTGCGTGTGGATGTTTTATATTATTGTCTCTAAAGGACCTGTTACACGCTACAATATCATTAACAATACCGTTGGTACGTCTCAGGTTTTGGGGCGGAGCAACGACGTTGTAACGACGTCATTGCGTGTGACACATAGAATCAACCAATGATAAGTCAGCTGATCGTTTATCAGAGGTTTATGAACCAGAACATAAATCATCGGTCGTTCAACCTGCTGCATCGGTGTGTGTTACACCTTGATAACGATGTCGTTAACGACTTCGCCTATTCAGAACTGAAGAACGTAGGCAACCAAACGACCGCAAGTATCGTTCGCTTGTCGCGGAATCGTTGCTGCGTCGTTCTCGATATCAGTATGTGTGACACCTCACTAGCGATCATTGAACGTCGTTCCAGCGATGTAGGTCAAGTCGGATAGTTGGTCGGTTCGCCGACACATTGAAGCGTGTAACCCGGGCTTTAGTCTTTTGGTATGCTCAACCGGCTCGCTCCAAGCCACTTTACTAGGAGATCTAACTACAAGAAGGGTCTAGACCCTGGATGGCGTTCTGGAACGAGGCTCGCCATGACCTATAGTTCTCGGCTTTATCAGTAAACTTTACAAGTCCTTTTGTAACCAGTTCTCGGCGAGCAAAGAATTTTGCAAAGTCCATGGTGGCTTGGTTGGTGCTGAAACGAGCAAGTGTGTTGCCATCATGTCTGGTGTTTGTTGTGTCATCATACCTGTGCGGCGCTTCTGGCTTCGGATAGTCTGTATAGTACCTCTCTGGACCGGAAGGTGTATCTTTAAGGAGGGGCGGGAGCTGTACTTTTTCACAGTAGAACAGCTGTTGTTGCGAACGTTTCTGTGATGAACACCTTCCTGCTTGTAGTAGCGAAGTTCAAGGTTGGATCACTGTTGGTCGGCATAGGCTGGTCAACGTAGCGCGTCAGGTCTATGATCTATTCTGGAATGCTGACTGACATACTCTGCAACGCACTGTGCTGGATCTTGCTGGTCTAGATGTGATCCGAGAATGTTGCTGCGTTTCTCATAACCAGAGTTCTCTGCTGCTTCCAAGCACTGTGCTTTAGCTATTGCAGCTGCTGTCTCTTTGTCTGTGGCGAGTCTTTCTTGCTCTGCATGTAGCTCTGCTTGTCTCAGCTTTAACTGTATCTCTTGTGCAGAGAAGGAGGACCTCACTTTTGCTGCTTCGACTTCAGTGCGAGCGACAGCAGCAAGCTCTTCTATTGTTGACTTGCTGGAGCCTGCTCGTGATCTCATTTTGAGTGAGGATGTGCCGCTTTGAGACATTGTGCTTAGCTCCAGACTGCTGGGTACTTTTGCGGGAAACTGAGTCTATGTGTGGACGGGCAACAGCGTGGCGGGAAAAGCATTATGCTTTCTGGCAGGCTGAGCTCTAGTCACTGTTGCTCTATGGTGGCTGCTGTGACAACCGTATGCGCTGCAGTGTGGGTATTAGCAGTCCCATACAGTCCAATCAACTATAGCCTGCGACCGGCTATCAGTTTACTGGGGCTGGTCTGCAGACAGCAGGGTGCTTCAGTGCGGACCTGTGTCTTTAGACAAACAAGCTTCAGTGTGGCAGAAATTGTGCCACGCTTGCTGGTGGTACTGGGCTCTTGTTACTTGCGAATCTATGGCAGCTGCTGCGATACCAGTGTGCAGTGCAGCGTGGACGTTAGCGGTCCTGTACAGTCCATGCAACCACCGCCTGCGGCAAGACTCTATTTTTACTGGACTGGCTAGTCGGTTCCTCCTAGCTCAGTGATCCGTTTTTACTGGGGCTGTGCTCCTGCTACTTGTGACTGTATGGTGGCTGTTGCGATACCCGCGTGCGGTGCAGCGGGGGCATTAGCGGTCCCGTACAGTCCGTACAACCACCCCCTGTGGCCAGAGTTCGTTTTACTGGGGCTGTGCTCTTGCTACTTGGGACTGTATGGCGGCTGCTGATACCCGTGTGCGGTAGGGGGGGGGGTGTTAGCAGTCCCATACAGTCCGTACAACCACCCCCTGCGGCCAGAGTTAATTTTTACTGTTCTGCCTTATTCTATGTGTCGTGCTGTAGATATCCAGCATTAACCCTCGCTCACATTCTCAGTAACCAGACTGTAGGGTTTAATTAGTCTTGATTTATTGAGTGATATGAACTTGATAGTGACGGAGAGAAGACATGGCACATTGAGGGAGCAACACACACAAGTAGTAGAATAGTGAGAATTATAACTTTATTAGTGCAATAGACCAAACAAGATTAAAAACATTTAAAACCATAGGGTGCCACTGCAGAACACAACGATGAACATATGTACAGAATACAATGCTGACAGAATATGAGCAGGATATGACACAATATCGGTGATCACAACAGGTTAGACAAAATACAGGATTGAGCTATAGGGAAAGACCCGAGGGTGGGGGATGAGAGCAGGTACAAGAAGTACTACTGCTCCTTCACCACAATATTTCACATAAATACGCTTGTTAGCCCAATTTAGGGTGGACAGTGTTATGGGTAACCACACCTACGTCAGGGGACCTATTATGAAGCACAAATCATAGGGCCATAGAATGATTGGTAGTGCTGGGTGTGTTAAAAATGATTGAATAATGGCCTCAGCGGCTGGAATAAACAATGTTTATAACTGAGACAGATAACAATATCTCACGCAAGTGAAGTCTGCAGAGGCACAGACAATTATAGAGAAAATTTCACATATTATAAGTTTACCCAAGATTCCACAAATCATCCAATGGGTAATGCTATGAGTCGTTTAGTAGTCCCAAACACAGTGGTCCCTAGGGGTGGTCACATATGGATGATAACAAAGGTCTAAACCATCAGCTAACTAACCGTATAATTGATACAAAGACCACCCATATATATTGGGTACTCCCTATTGTTTACATATAGTCAAAACAGTGTAGGTCACCGTGTCCACTGACAGTGGAAAATAAAGTGCATATTACCAGTCAGTGACCATGGTAACAAGTAAACAGTATATCGTATACCTATTACAGGAAGTGACATAGCGGAAGTGACATCGCAGTCACAACTCAGTAACCATGGTGACAAGTAAGCAGTGTACCTTATATACCTATTAAAGGAAGTGACATAGCGGAAGTGACATCGCAGTCACAACTCAGTGACCATGGTAACAAGTAAGCAGTGCTGCGATGTCACTTCCGCTGTGTCACTTCCTGCAATAGGTATAAGATATACTGCTTACTTGTTACCATGGTCACTGAATTGTGATTGTGATTGTGATGTCACTTCCGCCTATGGCAATATCATGTGGTCTAATTGTACTCTCTCAGCTGTATCTGATCATTAATTACCAACAGATATAAAATGAGTCCCAATGTGCAACAGACTTATACTTTCCCCGAGGAAGCTGTGCCCTGGAGGCGATATGCGTGGGGCCTGGGTGCCCTGCAGTCTCCTCGCTACATACCTCGGACTGACACTTCGGACAATTTACGGACTGGTAATTGCACTTTATTTTCCACTGTCAGTGGACACAGTGACCTACACTGTTTTGACTATATGTAAACAATAGGGAGTACCCAATATATATGGGTGGTCTTTGTATCAATTATACGGTTAGTTAGCTGATGGTTAAGACCTTTGTTATCATCCATATGTGACCACCCCTAGGGACCACTGTGATTGGGACTACTAAACGACTCATAGCATTACTCATTGGATGATTTGCGTAATCTTGGGTAAACTTATAATATGTGAAATTTTCTCTATAATTGTCTGTGTCTCTGCAGACTTCACTTGCGTAAGATATTGGTATCTGTCTCACTTATAAACATTGTTTATTCCAGCTGCTGAGGCCAGTATTTAATCATATTTAACACACCCAGCACTACCATTCTGTGGCCCTATGATTTGTGCTTCATAATAGGTCCCCTGACGTAGGTGTGGTTACCCATAACACTGTCCACCCTAAATTGGGCTAACAAGCGTATTTATGTGAAATATTGTGGTGAAGGAGCACTAGTACTTCTCGTACCTGCTCTCATCCACCACCCTCGGGTCTCTCCCTACAACTCAATCCTGTATTTTGTTTAACCTGTTGTGATCACTGATATTGTGTCATATCCTGCTCATATTTTGTCAGCATCGTATTCTGTACATATGTTCAGCGTTGTGTTCTGCAGTGGCACTCTATGATTTTAAATGTTTTTAATCTTGTTTGGTCTATTGCACTAATAAAGTTATAATTCTCACTATTCTACTACTCGTGTGTGTTGCTCCCTCAATGTGCCAATGCGCCATGCATATCTGTTCCCCTTGGCACGGTGAGCGACCCCTCCTTCCCTTGATATAATTCAGATCATTGTGGTGCACCCTGTTTTCTGTTAAAACATGAACTTGATAGTGAACGATAATGTGGTAAAAACTATAATACAAAGAATAAACAGTCTGAATCAGTACTGGCATATCACAAAAACAGCAGTATGATACAGAAATACAATTACCATCAGTAACTGGGGCATTACAGAAACTGCACAGTAAGGGTGTGTGCCCACTGGACATTTTTCCAGCGTTTTTGCTGCAGTTTTCGCCTGCAGTTTACCATTTGTTTTATGCTAATGTATGGTAATTTGTTCCTGCAGTTGGGCTTCCCTGCAAATCCAATGTGTTTCACAGAAACATTGTGCCCACTCATTTTTTTGCAAGAGTCAAGAAGTGTCAAATCCCTACGGTTTTGCTGCGGGCAAACACACACACATAATTACATACCCACTATACACACATTATTAGATGTACAGTCTCCTAAAGCAGCCCTGACCTTGACACTCCATCCCAGTCCCAGAGCAGCAGCCATGGGCAGTGCTAAAGCCAGTGGTCAGGAAGAAATGGGAGGACAGCACAGAGCAGGAGGGCTACGGATAGGGCTCCGCACAGAGCAGAAGGGCTACAGATCGGGCTCCGAACAGAGCAGGAGGGATACGGATTGGGCTCCGCACAGAGCAGGAGGGATACGGATCAGGCTCCGCAGAGCAGGAGGGATATGGATCGGGCTCCACACAGAGCAGAAGGGATATAGATCAGGCTCCGCAGAGCAGGAGGGATACAGATCGGGCTCTGCACAGAGCAGGAGGGATACAGATCGGGCTCCGCACAGAGAAGGAGGGTACAGATCAGGCTCCACAGAGCAGGAGGAATACGGATCGAGCTCCACAGAGCAGAAGGGATATGGATCGGGCTGTGAAGAGCAGGATTATGGATGGATAAGGCTCTGCACAGGGTCTGCAGACATCATAGCTGCCATGTCCTCCCCTTCCCTCAGTCCCGACTGCCAGAGAGGGATGATGGGGGATGGGACATGGTGTACACACTGCACAGATTCTATATAGCTAAAGGGAGGAGGGAGATAGTGTGTTACCTTCACCAGGGCCAGGCTCCAGCTTGGTTTTCTGGGCTCCTTCCTGCCTCCACATCCTGCCAGCAGCTGCAGCTCCTGACTCCTCACATGCTGAGGCCTCCTGGGGCTAGAACATTAGAAGCGGAGTCTGCAGGTCCTGTACACACTTTGCAATGCAGGCCGGGACTCCTGCAGTTCAGTGAAAACGAAGGACCTTTGGTGAGTCACATGACTGTCTGTGATGTCACTAAAAGTCCTTCTACAACCACGAAAACTGCAGTGATAGCAACAGAACTTGTACTATTACAAGTAGAATAGTGCAAGTTCTGTGCTTTCACTGAAGTTTGTGCTTGTCCGTGGGTCCCTCAGAGGCTGAAGGCCCTGGGCAACTGCCCAGTCTGCCCCCCCAAACGCCGGCCCTGCTTACTGCTTCTGGGTCTATGTGCCCAAGATGTGCCATACATAGATACAGTTCTTATGTAGATCTTGTCTTGCACTGTACACTCTTTCTTTGCAATTTAGCTGATAAAGTTCATTTTGGATTTTTCCTTCTGCAAGAGTGTGACCCTTCTTTGATATAATGCAGCTGTTGTCTTTAAAAGTAACTACCGTACATTCTCATTTTGCGTAAGCTTCTTTACTGACAGAAGATTGCTTTCAAGACTGGGAACACAGAGAACATCTTTTACTGGGATCTTTCTGCTTTGTGCTGAGGAAACTGGACAGTGAAGGTAGCAGTCTCCTACTCCTTCTGAATTCATATAGTGACCATTAGCTAAGATGACCTTTTCTGACTTGTGTTCATCAAGGTCAGTGAAGAAATCCTTGTTATTCGTCATATGGCTGCTAGCACCAGAGTCTATACACCATATATGCCTTGTAGATGAGCCTGTACTGATATTAAATGCAGCTTCAACACATGCAGACTTTTCTTTTACAGCTGTTTTGACCTTTTGAACAATGTTCTGCTTTTTAAGCTGACTCATTCTTGCTGCTTACATTGTGCGTTTTTCGCTTGAATTCATCTACAAGTTTGCCTTTGACATATTCTAGTGTGAGCTCATCCTCAGGGCTGGTTTTAGGCAAAGTGGGGCCCTGGGCAAAAGGTTAATGTGGGCCCTAAATGCTCACATATTGCACCGTCACACTCAGACATTTAGGTTACATTCACAAGCGCTGAATTCAGACTGGTGAATGAGTGTGATCTATAATATTCAAGTCATTCAGCGCTTGTTTCCGGACTTTTTACACAGGATGATGAAGAATGATGGGTGCAGAGCAATCACCGATAGAGCAATCTGTCCTCTACAGTATCATGTTATCAGCAGCGCTTCTGCAGTTTGCAGCAGGTGATGTGCTGCCAAGAGCAAGGATTTTTGTTCCTCCATAAACAGTCCAATCACCCGATGATGAGCCGCATTTTGCTCGCTTGTTGGGCAATTGCCGACATGTTTACTCCTAGGAACTCTCATCTGTGCTGGTGGGATTTATAAATGTGGATGTTACATACACGCAACACACAGTATGTGACGCAAACACTATATATTACATGTATACACCGAGCACACACACATAGACACACACATCCATTCCCATCATTGTCTGTGTCATACAGGACGGCTCCTCCAGGGAAAGTCGCTCTTTCTAACCACTCATCCTCTGACCAAGAGATGGGGATTCTGAACACAGGACTCCTTATATTGATTACAAATTATCTACAAGTATTTTATGAAATAGGATTTACAAACTGGAGATTCAGTAAGAGGAATGTTTCCATAGGATCATCTACTTAAATGTCATCTTTAACAAAGATCTGCTATATTCTTCATATTATAAAACAAATGCATTTGAATTAAGGCCCATCCTGGTGGTATTGTCTTGTTCTGGGGTCACTAGTGGAAATATTGATCTTAAAGGAGTTGTCCAGAAATTCTATAAACATTACTGATTTCTTTCAAAAACAGCGCCACCCCTGTCTACAGGTTGTGTGTGATATTACACCTTAGCTTAATTGAAGGGAATGGGCCTATGCTGTAATACCACATACCACCTGTACACAGGGATGGCACTGTTTTTTTAAAGAATGTAGTAAAGTCTTATTAATCCCGGACATCCCCTTTAATGCCTTGTAAGTTCTGCTTGATAACTGGCTACAAATGTAGGAATTAAGGAGGTCCCCAAACTCTAATTACAGCCATCATGAACATGTGAAGATTGAAGCCTGCAGGGGGTGCTCCTGCTGCTATTATATGGTAATAACAAGGATTTCATAACTTTTACCACTGAGCGATTTTTCATTTTTGTTTTTCCCTCCGCTTCTTCCAAGAGCCATAACTTTTTTATTTTTCCTTCCACATAGCCGTACAAGGGTTTGTTTTTTGCGGGATGAGTTGTACTATTGAATGACATTATTCATTCTACCACAAAATGTACTGGAGAATGAGAAAGAAATGCCAAGTGCTTTGAAATTGCAAAAAAAAAGTGTAATTCCACAAATTTATTCTTGTTTTTTATTCATCATGTTAACTACCGTATTTTTCCGCATTATAAGACGCACTTTTGTTCCCCCACATTTTGGGGGAAAGGAAGGGGTGCGTCTTATAATGCGAAACACTGATGTGTGGTGGGGAAGGGGGGGTTGTGGAGCGGTGTTTGGGGCTGGCAGGAGGCTGGAGGAGGCCAGGAGCGGACTGCAGCAGCGGCCCCGTGTCACGTGGGGCCGCTCATTATCTTCTGTAATATGCACTGCTTCCCGCTGTCAATCACCAGCGGGAGCAGCCCATATTACAGAAGCGGGATCGCAGCCCAGCGGCTGCGGTCCCGTGTGGATAGTCAGTGCTTTCCACGCAATGACAGCGTGGAAAGCACTGACTATTCCTGGGAGGACGAGCATACTCACCGCTCTCCTCACTCCCTGCCGTCCGCACCATCCCCGCTGTCTTTGCCGGCATCCGGGTCCTGTGAGCGTCGCTGCAGAGTGACGTCATCACCTGCGCGATGCTCACAGGACTGGATGCCGGGCACAGCAGAGAGCGGATAGCGCGGACGGCGAGGGAGCGAGGAGAGGGGTGAGTATGATTGTTTATTATTTTAACTGTGCGGCAGCATGTGGGACAGTGCCATCAGAGGGGACAGTGCCATCAGAGGGGACAGTGCCATCAGAGGGGACAGTGCCAGCAAGGGGACAGTGCCATCAGAGGGGACAGTGCCAGCAAGGGGACAGTGCCATCAGAGGGGACAGTGCCAGCAAGGGGACAGTGCCAGCAAGGGGACAGTGCCATCAGAGGGGACAGTGCCAGCAAGGGGACAGTGCCATCAGAGGGGACAGTGCCAGCAAGGGGACAGTGCCAGCAGAGGGGACAGTGCCAGCAAGGGGACAGTGCCATCAGAGGGGACAGTACCAGCAAGGGGACAGTGCCAGCAAGGGGACAGTGCCATCAGAGGGGACAGTGCCATCAGAGGGGACAGTGCCAGCAAGGGGACAGTGCCATCAGAGGGGACAGTGCCATCAGAGGGGACAGTGCCAGCAAGGGGACAGTGCCATCAGAGGGGACAGTGCCATCAGAGGGGACAGTGCCATCAGAGGGGACAGTGCCAGCAAGGGGACAGTGCCATCAGAGGGGACAGTGCCAGCAAGGGGACAGTGCCAGCAAGGGGACAGTGCCATCAGAGGGGACAGTGCCAGCAAGGGGACAGTGCCATCAGAGGGGACAGTGCCAGCAAGGGGACAGTGCCAGCAGAGGGGACAGTGCCAGCAGAGGACACAAGGCCAGCAAGGGGACAGTGCCATCAGAGGGGACAGTGCCAGCAAGGGGACAGTGCCAGCAGAGGGGACAGTGCCAACAAGGGGACAGTGCCATCAGAGGGACAGTGCCATCAGAGGGGACAGTGCCATCAGAGGGGACAGTACCAGCAGGGGAAACAGTGCCAGCATGGGGGACAAATCCAGCATGGGGGACAAATCCAGCATGGGGGCCAGTGCCAGCAGGGGGGACAGTACCAGCAGGGGAAACAGTGCCAGCAGAGGGGACAGTGCCAGCAAGGGGGACAGTGCCAGCATGGGGGACAGTGCCAGCATGGGGGACAGTGCCAGCAGGGGAAACAGTACCAGCAGGGGAAACAGTGCCAGCAGGGGAAACAGTGCCAGCATGGGGGACAAATCCAGCAGAGGGACAGCGCCAGCATGGGGGACAGTGCCAGCAGGGGGGGACAGTGCCAGCAGGGGGGGACAGTGCCAACAGTGGGGGGGACAGTGCCAACATTGGGGGGACATTGT
The DNA here is from genome assembly GCA_033576535.1 of Allobates femoralis. NCBI lineage: Eukaryota > Metazoa > Chordata > Amphibia > Anura > Aromobatidae > Allobates > Allobates femoralis. Next base: position 499,562,613 of record JARQOC010000001.1, on the reverse strand, counting down.
GCCAGCATGGTGGGACAGTGTACCACCATCGGGGACTGTGCCAGGATGGGGGGACAGTGTACCAGCATGGGGGACTGTGCCAGGAAGGGGGCACAGTGCCAACATGAAGGCTATGTGTACCAGCATGGAGGATATATATACCAGGATGGAGGACATATATATGGATTGTAAGACGGACACTGGCATTATAAGGCGAACCCCATTTAACATTAAAAATTATTTTTTCCTCTTTTCCTTCATCAAATGTGGGGGTGCGTCTTATAATCCGGTGCGTCTTATAAAGCGAAAAATGCCATCAGAGGGGACAGTGCCAGCAAGGGGACAGTGCCATCAGAGGGGACAGTGCCAGCAAGGGGACAGTGCCATCAGAGGGGACAGTGCCAGCAAGGGGACAGTGCCAGCAGAGGGGACAGTGCCAGCAGAGGACACAAGGCCAGCAAGGGGACAGTGCCATCAGAGGGACAGTGCCAGCAAGGGGACAGTGCCAGCAGAGGGGACAGTGCCAGCAAGGGGACAGTGCCATCAGAGGGGACAGTGCCAGCAAGGGGACAGTGCCATCAGAGGGGACAGTGCCATCAGAGGGGACAGTGCCAGCAAGGGGACAGTGCCATCAGAGGGGACAGTTCCAGCAAGGGGACAGTGCCAGCAAGGGGACAGTGCCATCAGAGGGGACAGTGCCAGCAAGGGGACAGTGCCAGCAAGGGGATAGTGCCATCAGAGGGGACAGTGCCAGCAAGGGGACAGTGCCATCAGAGGGGACAGTGCCAGCAAAGGGGACAGTGCCATCAGAGGGGACAGTGCCAGCAAGGGGACAGTGCCATCAGAGGGGACAGTGACAGCAAGGGGACAGTGCCATCAGAGGGGACAGTGCCAGCAGAGGGGACAAGGCCATCAGAGGGGACAGTGCCATCAAGGGGACAGTGCCAGCAAGGGGACAGTGCCATCAGAGGGGACAGTGCCATCAGAGGGACAGTGCCATCAGAGGGGACAATGCCATCAGAGGGGACAGTACCAGCAGGGGAAACAGTGCCAGCATGGGGGACAAATCCAGCATGGGGGACAAATCCAGCATGGGGGACAGTGCCAGCATGGGGTACAGTGCCAGCAGGGGGGACAGTACCAGCAGGGACAGTGCCAGCATGGGGGCCAGTGCCAGCAGGGAAAACAGTGCCAGCAGGGGAAACAGTGCCAGCAGGGGAAACAGTGCCAGCATGGGGGACAAATCCAGCAGAGGGGACAGTGCCAGCAAGGGGGACAGTGCCAGCAAGGGGGACAGTGCCAGCATGGGGACAGTGCCAGCATGGGGGACAGTGCCAGCAGGGGGGACAGTGCCAACAGTGGGGGGGACAGTGCCAACATTGGAGGGACATTGTGCCAGCATGGTGGGACAGTGTACCACCATCGGGGACTATGCCAGGATGGGGGGACAGTGTACCAGCATGGGGACTGTGCCAGGAAGGGGGCACAGTGCCAACATGAAGGCTATGTGTACCAGCATGGAGGATATATATACCAGGATGGAGGACATATATATGGATTGTAAGACGGACACTGGCATTATAAGGCGAACCCCATTTAACATTAAAAATTATTTTTTCCTCTTTTCCTTCATCAAATGTGGGGGTGCGTCTTATAATCCGGTGCGTCTTATAAAGCGAAAAATACGGTATATGGTAAAAGTGACTTCATAAGTTGATTATCTAGGTCAGAATAAGATACTGAACATTTTTTTTATTTCAATCATGAAAAACCCCAGAAATTTGTAAAAAAAATTAAAAATAAAAATAAAAATGTGCTTTATTCGCCATTTTCCGAGACCCATGATGTTTTAATTTTTGAAGATACAGGGCTTTGTGAGAGCTTACTTTATGTGCCCTGAGCTGACATTTTTACTGATACCATTTTGAGTCAAATACAATATTTTGATCGCCTTTTATTGCATTGTATTGTAACAACCTGGTGGCCCAAAAAACATAATTCTGGCGTTTTTATTTTTTTTCCCGTTACGCTAATTACCAATTGGATTAATTTACTTCATATATTGATAGCTTAGATTCTTATGAACACACCGATACCAAATATGTATAGTTTTTTTTATTTTTTTTTTTACTTTTTTTTGCTGTTTTCAGTTCAAATTCTTTGGGGGCCTCTAAGAGAGTGGGGCCCTGGGCAACTGCCCAGTCTGCCCCCCCCCCTCCCCTAATGCCAGCCCTGCTCATCATCTGGCCGTGCATCAAGTGCAGTGACAAGTGTGTCATAACTTTCTGAAAGACCACTTAATAGTAGTGTAGCAACATGAAAGTCTTTACTTTCTTCTCCAATACCCCTGAGACACTTCACAATCTCTAGGGTGTTTCTTATATAGTCCTGCATATTCTAACCATCACTTAGCTTACACAGGTACAGCTTTCTCATGAGATAAAGTTTATTGCTGAGATTTGATCTTATATGCACTTTCTGTAATTCATCCAACATATCTTTTACAGTTGCACTCTTGCATATATGCACAATCTGATCATCATCTACACTGAGGGAAATAGTGCTTTGTGCTTTCTGATCCTTCTCTATGGTAATGGTTGAGGCACTTGTTCCTGCATATACTTCCACGTACATTCTCTTATGAGCAGCACCTTCACCTTGAATTTCCAGGATTGATCATTCTGATTAGTGAGACTTAGCACTGAGAACTTGCAAAGATCCCTGCTTGTGGACATCTTCTTTGTTGCTCTTTGTGTGTGTGTGTCACGCTGGAGTTGTGTGTCACGCTGGGCCCATAACCTGTTGGCAGCGGGTCATTCAGGAAACCCTCAAGCGTGTTGACAACATAACAGAGCTTTAATTAGCAACAAACAGGTACAGATATGATAGGCTTTGAGGAATCAGGAATATACATATCTTAAGTGTCTCTGTGCAGCATCAGCAGGCTGCTTCTCCTCTCATGCACAGGCACAGGAAACTGAGTACAGTCACATGGTCTTTCTTGTGTGTGAGCCTTTGGGAGTGTTGTTTTTTTTTTTAATCTAACATTATAGACAATACATAAACCTAGCAATAGAACACTTACATATGCAGGAATCAAGTTGTTTCACTAAACATATTCCAACAGCATTGTAGAGTAGTCTGCCAATTTTTAACAAAAATGTCCAGGGTTGGTCTTGTAATTTCTCTCATATTCTATGAGCATGTGCGTGTGCTCCCCACCTCTTAAAGGGACAGTGACAACATTGTAAAGTGTATTCAGCCTATGGTTGGGAGTCACTGTGTAATTAAGGCACCTTCTCTTGTAGAAAGAGGTGCCTAAACAATCAGGTTCCTAGTCGCTCCTACACCAGTCCTCTGTCTATCTATGAATCCCGTCCTATCTCCGGAACCTACTCCATCCTGCCTATCTCATTTACCTACTCCATCTTGCCTGTCCCCAGTACCTACTCTGTCCTACCTGTCTCCAGTGCCAGTCTTCAGTACCCGCTCCATCCTGCCTCTCTACCTTACCTGTGTCTTTGACCCTTGGGTGACCTGCTGCAGTACCAAGGACTGCCCTGGAATGGTACCTGGTGCCTACTTTCAGTATATTAAGGAGCTGTGGGGCCCTCACAATCTATATCGGGACCTATATATAGGGAGCTGTGGATCCTCATACTATGTGTATAGAGGAGCTGTGGGGCCATTATGTAAAAATACACAGCTGTGTTTTCAAATTCAGAATCAAATATTTTCTGTAATGAGAAAAAATGAATCATAAACTCGTTCTTCAAATCTGCACCCAAATACACTGCATACACCCATATCTGCACTCATCAAATACAGGCGAAAACTCATCAAAATAAAGCAGCAAAAATGAAATATTCAGAAAGAAAGAAGACTGCCATTGTGTATTCTGGACTGGTACAGACAGCTATAGACAAAAGACTGATAAAAAGTATCAGCAGAAAAAAGCAACAATAACGCTGTTTGTGAATGCAGCCTCACAGTTCAACAGAGTCTTCATGCACAGTGATTGGATTGGTAAATGCAGCATATTTTGTGCAGAAAAAAGTAGAGTAAAAACGCCACACATTCATTACATGTGTGAACACGGCCCAATACTCACACCTCACTTGTGTCAACTTCTTAGGCTGGTTTCACATCAAGATTTTTTGCTGTCTGAGGTGATCCTTTTTTTGCAGGATCCCCCGGACAGCAACGGATCCAAACGGATGCCTGTAATCGGATGACAAATAGGCACCCATTTCCGATTTTTTGCAGGATCCGTTTGGATTCAGCTCTATCCCTCTTCTCCTCCCCTCCCCTCCCCACCCCTCCATCTCTCCTGTCTCTTCTCTCCTCCCACCCTTCCACTCTCCTTCGGTATGAAAAAAAAAAATATCCTCAGTGAGGATTCCTCACCCGTCTGCCAGCTCCTGGGATGCGACCGCCTCCATCTCCAATGGGCTGCCAGTCACCTTACCGACCCGATCAGCTGACATGTCACATGACCAAGGTGGACGCGGTCGCATCCCGTGAGCCAGCGGACGGGTGAGGAATCCTCACTGAGGATATTTTATTTTTTAATACCGGAGCAGAGGGGAGGGAGAGAGGAGAAGAGAGAGGAGACATGGAGGAAGGAGGAGCAGGGAGACAGAAGAAGAGGGAGAGACCAGTTATGTATTGAGCACAGCTTCTGAGCATGCTCAATACATAACAATGGAGCCGACATCTGATTCGATTTGTTGACGGATCCGTGGTCCATACACTCGAATGTTAAAGGGCGGTGGACCGCGATGGTCCATTTGTGTACGATTTTTCTGATGGACACGAAAAATACTGCAGGCAACGATTTCGTGACCGTCAGAAAAACTGATACCAACGGACGCTGTCAAAATCGGATGCCATTAAGGACAAATCCATGCAGATCCGTTGCCCATAGGGATACATGGAGGCCAAAACGGATCCGTGGCTGTCTGTTTTACAACGGACAGCCACAGATGCCAAAAAATTTTGAAGTGAGAGCAGCCTTAGATACATCAGGACAAACTGGAAAGGGCAGAGAGGGGCGTAGCTACAACAGGTGCACCTGAACTCTGGGGCCTAGGGGGCCAAAAGTCCCTTTGCCCTATAGAAAAATACCACTGCTATTAAAGATCTGCAATAATTTGGGGCCATGTTGGAGCTTTCCCATTGAGGTCCATGAGATTCAAGTTGAGCCAATGGGGGGACAGAGGTGCAACTCAGAGACCGGCGGAGAAGGATCGGTGAGGAATTGCTTCCTTAATCGTTTATTCCCTGCTGGACATCTGCTCCTCTGTATATGATGGCACCGTGGCCCTTGGGGTCCTATGTATTAATCAGTTAACCCTTTAGCTACCCTATAGCTACATCAGCATTATACATACAACTTCTGCCCACTTCCACTATATCCATAACTGTGATATTTGTTCTTTCACATCAGAAAACATGAAGTGATTGATAATGTTGACAAAGAGTTAATAAGTTCATAGTTGGGAGAACGCAGGACACAATCTGTAGGAGCCATTACAATGATAACATCATAACTCCTACTTAATGCAGATATTGGCTTTAGCATCACACTCAGTATGTGCCACATGCCGCCCCCCATACACCACACACAGTATGTGCCATGTGACGTCCCCCATACACCACACAGCATGTGCCGCCCCCTGTACACCACACACAGTATGTGCAATATGCCGCCCCCCATACACCACACACAGTATGTGCCGCCCCCTGTACACCACACACAGTATGTGCAATATGCCGCCCCCCATACACCACACACAGTATGTGCAATATGCCGCCCCCCATACACCACACAGCCCCCCATCCTCACCGTCGGCCGCCGCAGTTTCCATTTTTGCTTCCCAGTAGCTTCTGTGTTACTATGGAAACGCAGTATGGCACACTCAAAAGAGGCGGGGAAAATGTGTGACGTAGACTATAACTTACCAATGGAATGCCAGGGGCAGGCCGGGGCTGCTGCTTACGCGTGTGTCACGTGACCTGACCGGAAGTGCCCTTGTCCCAGTGCTGTGTGCCCCGCGCTGGAGGTGGGTGATAGTGTTCGCTCATGTCTGCTGTGTCTTGTGTGGGTTGAATTTGGAAATGTAAACAAAGCTTTATTGTACAGGACAAATTGGAACAAGGACAAAAGAACGTCCAGTTAGTGGCTAGATAGGAGTCCAGCTGTCTAGAGCTGCACAGGGGGTGCTGGGTATTGTAGTACCACAGGAACCACTCTTACATGGGGCTGCTAGACATCACATAGGGGTCTATATTGTGTTATTCTCTGTCTGAAGTGGGAAGTGTGTGTGTGCCAGTCTCTGAAACCCTGGTGACCACTAATTCGCCTCTTCACAGATCTGAGATAGAAATGGCTGAACATGCAGCAGCTGTCAGCTGTACCGGCACCACAATGGCAGTTTAACCCCTCAGATGCATCATCTGCCAATAGTAACTATGGCATCTAGATGGTTAACAGCCAGTGAGCCTCCATCTTTAACCCTATCCGCATCCTGATACCGGGATTGTGCGGTCCTGTGTGTTACCATGGCCTCAGTCTGCTATAGGGACCTGCTTAGATGCTGGGGTGGTAAAGGAATTACTGGAAAGAAGCTGAAGAGTTAATAAAGTACCTGACAGCAGTGCTGGAAATGTTTCACTGTTTAGACCATGGAATCACTTTGGGAGCTTCCAGTATATCTGTCACCCAAAGTCTCTTCAAATCTGAATAGATCCCTAACAATGAGTTTTGTAAATATCCTTAAAAGTGGAAAATTGCAGCTAAATTTTTTTTTTTTTAACTTTCTAACTAAAAACAGTGCTGACGTAAAACAGGTGTGGGGTAAATGTTTACCAAGCAATGTAGCTGGTAAATGACGCCAAATGGATTCATCTGAATGTGCAAGGTGCACTAGGTTTTAATAAGAATGATTGCTCTGCAGATCTACGTCACACCGGACTACGGCTCGTTGACACATTGTTATATGCAAAACGACCGTTGTCCATAAGGCTAGCTGCATCCTTCTGTGACCACGTCTTTAGCAAGTCCCAATTAAGGACACTTTTTATTAGATGGGAAGTGCCACTTTTTTTCTTCTTTGAAAAGGAATATACACTGCCCCTTTCCTGTGCAATTCTTCAGATCTGCTCTTATTCCGGACATCTCTGGGCTATCTTCTCGATCAGGGGTGTAATATTCATGAGGCTTGATCTTTATTAAAAGGTGTGGCAACTTCATAAAAATGTGTGGCCCTCTATGAATTTTGGTGCTGTTCTTCAAAAGAAAGGATGGTATGTTGGCAATCCTGCCAGTAAAGGCCCCGTTACACGACACGATGTTGGAACAATGTCGGTAACAATCTCGTGGGCACGCGGTCATTGCAGACGTTGATGAGATGTCAGAGGTTTAGATATTGAGGACGACTCGCCAACGATGTTGTGAGCAGGTATCGTTCGCAAACACCCCGAACGATCCCTGCTCATTGGTGTGAATGGGCGAAGTCATCCACAACATCGTTATCGCGGTGTCAAACACAATGATATACCAGGTTGGCTGATCGTTGATCATGTGATTTGAGAACATGTTCTCAAACCAGCGATCCAATGATTTATCGTTCCAACTTGCCAGAGTCATACTCAACAACGTCGTAATGACGTCGCTGGTACGCCTCCAAACCCGTGACATATCAGCGATGTCGTTAACGATGACATGCCGTGCAATGGGGCCTTTAGTGATACATCACTGCAATCATGATCTTTGCTCTTAAGGCCCCGTTACACACTATGATATCCCAGCGATCCGACCAACAATGGGGGTCACTGGGACATCGTTAGCTGATCGCTGGTAAGCTGTCGAACAGGCAGGCTCATTAGCGACCAGCGTGAACGCTGGTAACCAGGGTGAACATCGGGTAACTAAGCAGAGCGCTGCACTTAGTTACCTGATGTTTACCCTGGTTACCAGCCTCCCAGCGTGTGCTGTGCGGCGCTGGGAGGTTGTTGATCGTTGGTCTCCCGCTGTCACACACACCGATGCTGGCCGTCCAGCGGGAGAACAATGATCAAAAATGGTCCTGGTCATTTACCAACGATTAATGACCTCATCGTTGGTCGTTGGTAAATGTCACAGGCAACTATGTCGTTTCAACGTCAAAAAACTGGTGACGTTGCAACGATATCGTGAATGATATTGTTGCATGTAACGGGGCCTTTACACCATAATGCACTCAGATGGGGTAGGAAAGTAGTGATTCTGTTTAAGGGGGATCTTTCATCAAATTTTTCATGTTGAACTGGACACAGGACATAATAGCGGCTGCAGAGGGGAATATGATCAAGTGGATATTATGTTTACATCTTCACCAGAGGAATGTACTTTTTTTTTTTGTTTGATGCTGACCAATCATAGCCAGGCAGCAGCACTCAAAAGAGAAAAAAAAAGAACACTAGCACCATAGTTTAGGCTGCTTTGACATCAGCGATTTATGACCTTCGTGACAGATCTGGCAGGTTTGCTGCATCTGCCGCGTAGCAAATCACTTGCGGCGAGCCTGCATTCAGCCCAATTCATTCCCCACGGCACTTGTGGTCATGTGCGGCACTTGCGGTTTTGCCGGAAACATAAAATCTGGCACTTGCAGCAACAGAGAAAAAAACGCTTCTAGAAGCGGCTTTTTGACTTGCCGCACATGACCGCAAGTCCCATAGGGAATGAATTGGGCTGAATGCAGGCTTGCCGCAAGTGAGCCGTTACGCGGCAGATGTGGCAAAACTGCTGGATCTGCCGCGAATGGCAAAAATCACTGATGTGAAAGTAGCCTTAGAGCAAATTTCTCAGTGTGTGAGATGTATAATGTCATAGTCCTGTTACAAGCTCCTGCATGAGTCAGTGCGGGGTAGGAGCAGCACAGCTGAGTTTAGTTGTGTCCCTTTACAAGCACTTCCATTAGCATTCCTGATTATTGAGAGCATCAGTACTTGCCGTATTTTTCGCTTTATAAGACGCACCTGATTATAAGACTCACCCCCAAATTTGGTGACGGAAAAGAGAAAAATAATTAATTTTTAATGTTAAATGGGGCTCGTCTTATAATGCCAGTGTCCGTTTTACAATCAGTATATATGTCAGTCATCCTGGTACATAAATCCCCCCCACCCCCCCATTCTGGTATCCTGGTATATATATGCCCCCATCCTGGTATTTATATCACTCGTCCTGGTATACATGTCCCCATCCTGTATATATTCCCCTATCCTGGTGCATGTGCCTTCCCCCCTCCCCCCCCATCCTAGTGTGTATATATATCCCTCATGGCATACATGCCCCCATCCTGTATACATACCCCTATCCTATATATATGCCCCCATCCTGTATACGGTATATGCCCCCAACCCTTTGACTATATGGCCCTGGACCCCCATGTCTTACCGAGGATGCAGCTGCTGAGCGGGGGTGCCAGAGGCAGGTTTCTGTGGGTGGGGGGCACAGTGGCAGGCCCGGAGCAACGGAGATATACCGGCGGCAGCGAAAGGTGGGCACCGCCATGTTTTTTTTGTGGTCGGCTGCATTCATTAACTCTAGAGGCTTCAACAAAATGGCAGCGTCCATAATGGAGACCCGCAGCCAATGGCCAGCTGCACACAAAAAACATGGTGGCGCCCACCGCTCACTGCAGCCGGTACATCTCCGTTGCCCCGGTCCTGCAGCTGTGCTCCCCACCCACCGGATCCTGCCTCAGGCAGCCCTGCTATGCAGCCACACCCCTCACCCACCTCCACCGGTAATATTTAATTTTTAATTTTTTTTTTTTACATTTGCTTTTTAAGATGCACACCCGTTCCCCCCCCCACCCTACCCCCAGTTTGGGGGAACAAAAGTGCGTCTTAAAAAGCGAAAATACGGTATACTTATATCTGCTGTGCTGAAGCAACTTGTAATCGCTTCGCATTGAGACCAGGGTAATATCTCTATTCCGGACTATTCCTGTGTGACATATAATGACAATTCTGATCTCGCTACTGGGCAATTACTGGTAGCCCTAAGCACAACTGACATAAGTGTGATGCTGATGCATATCCGAACAAGCAACGTGGAGGAGGGGACAGTACAACAGACATGACCATGCTGTGCGAGGAGAAGAGCTGATAGATCGGTTTGAAAAGAGACACAGCTAAATTCCAGGAGAGCCACAGGGACCATATCTGAAAGGGGTTAGCCATCTGGGCTTTCAAACCTGCAGGACGTTGGGCCAGTGAATCAGAGCTGTCTGTAATATATCTCGCACACAGAGAGCCTGAGGGTACCATTACACGTCACAATATCGTTCCGATATCGCATACAATTTCACGTGAGCGCGCAAGTTTTTGGCACTTGTCCAAGATCGCATAGTAGATGTCACACAGGGAGATATCGGCAGGCAACGCAACTAGGCTGTTGTACGCAACTTTTGTGCGCTGGGTATGAGTAACCCAGGGACCGAGCATTAACATTGTAGTGAATAGGGGAAGTTGCGTTCAACATCGTAGTTGCGCCGTCACACAGCACGATCATGCCAGATCGCATATGCAACATTGTACGGTTGAAGAGCTTGCACAATTTTCTTGCAATATCGTCCCTTGCGATTTATTGCAGTCGCATTGCCCTGTTACACGACACAACGCACGAATGATATCAACTGCAACTACCACACCACGTGACTTTCTGTCGATGTTGCATTGCGATATTGCGACATGTAAAGGTACCCTTACTCTTGGCTATTGTGGGGGCTGTTCGTTGTTGATTGCTTATGTTTTGTCAACATCATACAGGGGAAAAAAAGTACATAGAGGCTCCAGTTACAGAAGCATGTGGAATAGAAGACAAAACATGTCATAAAATGGTTAGATAAAGTTCAAGAATCCAGATATATGAGGTACTTGATTATATATGGTGTAAAATTGTTTCCACAGATGGATTTTCCTATCAGGAGAAAAGGCAAACCAAACAAAGGAGGTAGTGGTAAAGGACGTGGGTCTGGAAGAGGGGGAAAAAGAGGAGGTGGTAGTGGACGAGGAGGAAATAGAGGAGGAAGATTCGGAGCTGAACCTGGAGGAGGAGGAGGAGGAGGAGGAGGAGGAAAGAAAAGCTCTACTAAAGCATGGGATGATGGAGATGATATCTGCTTCACCCGGAAACCAGAGAGAGCAATAAGGTAAAAGGTGCATCTGACACTAGCTTTACTTAAAGCGGCTATTCTATGATCTTTTTTCTGGAGAGCACCACTTATGATTTTGCAGGACTGATAAAAGATCAGGAGCAGATGTCTACAAATCATTGACCTGGAAAGTGCTGATTGGGAAATCAAAAGTTTATTCAGCTTCTAAAATGTAACTACTCTGTAAACTCTGCTAGACTCTGGTGCTCGTCTCCTTGAAAACAAGCCATGCACTATGTAAGGCTGGTTTCACATAGCAATTTTTTTCCTGTCCGTGGGGATCCTGTTTTTTTGCAGGACCCCGCGGACAGGAAGGGGCAGCATCAGATGTGTGCCTACGGATGCCAGGTCCATGACTTTCAGGGATTCGGACACAAAAGGGCACTTTCGCAATTGCGGAAGTGAAGCAAGGGTTAAAAAAAAAAAAAAAAAAAAAGATCCTCGCCTTTCCACCGTGTGTCCCAGCGATGTGCGGCATCTACTGTAGCTCAAGGAGCTGGGAATCAGCTGGCGGGTCAACCCGATCAGCTGATTTGGTTTTGCCGGGTGCGCAATTTAAACCGATCAGCTGATTTGGTCACATGACTGACCAATCAGCTGATCGGGTTGCCCGCTAGCTGATTCCCAGGTCCTTGAGCTATGGCAGATGTCGCACATTGCGGAGACACACACCAGAGAGGTGAGGATATTCTCTTTTTTTTAACCCTTGCTTCACTTCCGCAAAGTGTATTATATATTGTGGAAGTGAAATAACACAGGAAGAGAGCAGTTTTAGTGTGCTGAGCATGCACAGTACACTAAAATCAGGTCCGAGAAACGATCCTGTGTTTTCCCGGACCCGTGCTCCATAGGCCCCGATGTTGTTTGCCGCGGATTGTGTCGGATTCAATTCTGTATAATTTGGTCAGCTGTGCCCAAATTCAGAGCAGTTTCTGATTTTGGGTACTGCAAAAAATCGGACAGAATCGTATCTGTCACAAATCTGATGCCATTAAGGACAAATCCGTGCAGATCTGTTGCCCATAGGCATACATGGGGGGCCAAATCTGATCCGTGGCTATCCGTTTTACAACGGACTGCCACGGATCGCAAAAAATCGCGATGTGATAGCAACCTTAGGTGAAGTAGCAGTACTGATGTTTCCAATCAGTGAGTCATCAGTATTTTTCCAGTATGGCTAAAGAAATAAAGATCTTCTAAAGATTCTCCTATACTTTCAGTGTTAAACACATACAGCACATAGATGCCATCCATGTGCTGTGCATGTTTTTTTACAGACCATAGACTTGTATTGGCCCTTGTCAGCTGTGCTGCCAGACAAAAAAAGATGTATCCTTTAGAATACACAGACATGAGAGCATCACCATAGGTTATAATGGGTACATGTGGTATCCATGAAAAAAAACATGCTGGAAACACGGACATGTGAAGTAGGCATAAGGAAGGCTGTCAAAGCAGGAGAATGACGGCACATTGCAAAATTGCTTATTTTCATGCTAATTAAAGCAATTTATACGTATCTGAAGTCCCCTTTTACTTAGAAATTGACTTGGTAAAATGTGCTTCTTACTTGAAAGGTTGGATTCTCTTAAAGTAATAAAAGAAATCCTACTTGGCTGTCCTGGATCCTGTGGTGGCTGCTTCATGATCTGCCCTGGAAGCGATGACTGCAGCATTCAACCAACCATGCTGATTTATACGTTTAGCAATTTTCTGATCTGCACTTACACTTCAAATACTCAACCATGTAGTGTTCCAATTGATAAGGAGAAATCCTGTATCTTGTGCTGGTCAGATCTTTAGTTTGGGTCTAACCACTGAAACCTCAATCCATATGCAAAATTTCTGCTGAGTAAACTCTCTTTATGCTTTATTTAAATTTGTAATGAGGAAAAGTCAAAACCAACAATTTAAGTTCTGGTGTTTTGTACATCTATGTAACGCCGGCACAGTGGTTTCCAGAACAGCTTCTTTTAGGTCATTGACACTACGTGGGGGCTTACAGAAATCCTCAATTTTAGCCTAAAGTTGAATATTGCACTTTTAATGTACAGATTTGTTAGCACATGTTGTATGATTGCTTATGTGTTTGGTTTCAGTCGTGGTTACAGACATGTGCAGCGGGGCCGTGGTGGCAGCACGCACAGCACACCTCTTCAGACCTTGCACATGACCTCTGAGAACCAAGAACGGTTAAAAGCACTTCTGCACGATCTTCAAGAGCCAGAGCTGGATGTTGTTGCTGAGTAAGTAGACATAGCGTTAGTGTATTTTACAGTCTATATCTTTTTGAAGAATAGAAAGATGTTTGCGTAATAGGTCACAATCTGGAAATTTACTATCATACGCAGGGATGCGGGATCAGATTTGGAGGAATTCTGTGAATACAGTAGTTCTGAAGATGAGGAAGATGATGACAATAGTGAATATTGTGAAAATAATTCTGGATTTGATCTCTGGTCATCCCAAAAGAAGCACTGGATGTAGCTGGGAGGCTTTCTCCAGAAGCTGCGGCCCAGATGTTACCTGAGGCAGTGATATCACCTTTTGCTATTGGAAAACTATCTCGGTAGGTCTGTCAGTGTGCCGTACAGCCTCCCTTTACAAATGAATTTGTAAGCAGATGTTCTTGGCTTAAAGGGAACCAACCACCCCCAATGACCCCCCGGACTATTAATATTGGTCCCTACACACAGCACATACATGTGCTGCAATGATTTTTGCTAAAAAAACTGGTTTTTAAAACTTAAGATAATGCTTTTCAAAGTTTAAAACGAATGGACGGTTGGGCGTTACTTATCTGTGTGAAAAGCCGGGTTGCAGCTGTCACTCATCCCCCCGTGTCCCACAGCAGCAGTAACGGCCAGCCCTTTTCAGCGTCACAGCCCTGTGCACGGGCTCGCGTGCCCGTGCACACGTCATCATCTACAGCCGGGTAGCGAGCGCACGCTCTGACTTCCTGCGCTCGGCTGTGGAAGTCAGAGCGCGCGCTCCCAACCCGGCTGTAGATGATGACGTGTGCACGGGCATGCGAGCCCGTGCACAGGGCTGTGACGCTGAAAAGGGCTGGCCGTTACTGCTGCTGTGGGACACGGGGGGATGAGTGACAGCTGCAACCCGGCTTTTCACACAGATAAGTAACGCCCAACCGTCCATTCGTTTTAAACTTTGAAAAGCATTATCTTAAGTTTTAAAAACCAGTTTTTTTAGCAAAAATCATTGCAGCACATGTATGTGCTGTGTGTAGGGACCAATATTAATAGTCCGGGGGGGTCATTGGGGGTGGTTGGTTCCCTTTAAGCACCACTACAGCGTTTCTTTTCCTGTTTTTTTATTTTCTTTCATTTTCTGTACACTCCATGACAGAAGTTATGTCACTTATCCATGTTATGTAAATAAAAGCTTATTACCTGACTTTAAATTCATCCATTGGTTGTATAAATTAGGCTGGGGTCACACACACAGATATCTGGGCAGATATTGTTCACAGATCTCTGGTTGCAGTGAAATCATGGACAGATTGCTCCATTTGTACACAGCCACAAAATGGAGCAATCTGTCCATGATTTCACTGCAACCAGAGATCTGTGAACAATATCTGCCCAGATATCTGTGTGTGTGACCCCAGCCTTACTCTTTTGAAAGCTGAAACCCTCCTAAATTTGGTTTAGGTTAAGAAAATAAATTGACATCAATGCTGAAATATTGATCATTTAATGAACACAGAATGGTGAGATTTTGGCATGTCAAAAGTTTTGTCCCCTGGTCATATAATGCACCCAATCCTAGTTTACATCCTCTCCTGTGCTCAGTAAATGATCAGTTAATTAGTGGGTGTGCATAAAAAGAAACCCAGCACCCCAGACCTTCATTTGAACTGTAAGGCCACGTGCACACGTTCAGTATTTGATGAGTTTTTTTAACTCAGGATTTGTAACCAAAACCAGGAGTGGATGATAAATACTGAAGAGGTGCAGGTGTTTCTATTATACTTTTCCTCTGATTGCTCCACTCCTGGTTTTGTCTACAAATCCTGAGGTAAAAAACTCATCAAATACTGAACGTGTGCACATGGCCTAACTTGGGCTCTGACAACATGCCAAAAATTCACCCTGAGACCAAAGCCTTGATTATCAAGAGGCTGAAGACCAGATCCACTGCAGAGGTGGCTGGCACCTTCAATGTGTCTCAGCGTCAAATATAAAAAATAAAAAAAAAGTTTTGAAGAGACTGGAGATGTGTTTGACAAGCCCAGGTCCGGCAGACCCCGCAAGACAACTGCTCAGGAGGAACGTTTGTTGGTTAGAAAATGCAAAGCAAGCCCCTCTTCCACTGCAGCAGAGCTCCAACAGGCCTGGTTACCTCAAGTCCCTGTGTCAACTAGACAGTTTGTAGCATTCTGTCTCGAAATGGCCTCTCCATGGTTGAATAGTGCTGACTTCTGGGCACTAAAACAAAAGGGAAATAAAAAACCATGTGGCATTTTCAAAGTCCCACAGCCTGCTAAACAGATGGACACTGGAAAAGTGACAGAAAATGTATTTATCTGATGAATCTTCAGTAGAATTACACCACAGCCTCTGCAAATACTGCAGGAGACCTACTGGAGCCCATATGGATCTAAAATACACCCAGAAAACAATTAAATTTGGTGGAAAGATCATGGTCTGGGGTTACATTTAGTATGGGGGTGTGCGAAACATTTGCAAGGTGGCAGGCAATATCAATAGCCTAAAATATCAAGAAGTATTAACTACCTCTTATATTCCAAATTATATAAGGGGTCAAATTCTGCAGCAGGATGGTGCTCCATCTCATACATCCATCTCTACAACAAAGTTCCTCCAGGCAAAAAAGATCAAGGTGCTCAAGGACTGGCCAGCCCAGTCACCAGACATGAACATCATTGAGTATGTTTGGGGAAGGATGAAAGAGGAAGCTTGGAAGACAAAACCAAAGAATCTAGATGAACTATGGGAGGCATGTAAGACTGCATTCTTTGCTATTCCTGATGACTTCATTAATAAATTGTATGAATCATTGTTGAACAGCATGGATGCAGTCCTTCAAGCTCATGGAAGTCGCACAAAATATTAAATATGATTCTAATAGCACCACAACTTCATTCACCAATGTTATGTAACATATATTTGTATTTTAAGTTAATTTTTTGTATGAAAATCACATTATTTTCTTTGGGCAACAAAACTTTTGTCTTGCCAAAATCTGACCATTCTGTGTTCATTAATTGATCAATATTTCAGCATTGATGGCAATTTATTTTCTTAAAATAAACCACATTTAGGAGGGTTTCAGCTTTCAAAAGAGTAATTTATACAACCAATGGGTGACTTTAACATCAGGTTATAAGCTTTTATTTACATAACATAGATAAGCGACATAACTTCTGTCAGGGAGTGTAGAGGAGCTATAAATGTAAGTCCCCTGACCCCTGTCTGATTCTCACCTTCCACTGCCCTCATGCTTCTCCAGCGTCACTCCAGTCGGTATACAGCTAAAGGTAACCTGCTGGCAGCTCCAGAGTATCATGGGGGACGCCAGAGGTCACTTTTCAATACATATGTGTGTTACATTCTGGTATCATTCTGCTCTCGTAGAGATGCATTAAGCTCTTGTGACGTAACTTTTAACTTCCGGGCAGTCAGAAGGTATGGGCAAAAGATGGCTCCAAATCCACCAAAATGGACACCGGCTCTGAGTCCATGACTCTGACTCCACAACCATGGCTATGAAGTCAGTGAGCCTCATATCCGACTCCTCAATTTCCATGACTCCGACTCCACCCAAAATGGACACCCAGTACGACTCTGACTTCACAGCCCTGCTCAGTGGTGGTCTGACTGCTCTGGCCTGCACTTATCAACAGATTGGGGAAATTTTATCATTGTTAGAATGGATCAGCAGTGCACATGCTTGACCTGCGCTCCACTCAATCCTTATCAAGCTGTTGAGTTCTACACTTTACTTTTTCTGGTAGCCTCTTAAGATCACGTCACACGTAATGATATCGTTGCCGATATCGTTCAAAAGTCACATGTTCTGAGACGCTTGAACGATGTCGAAATGACATCATTGCTTGTGACACAAAAACGATGAACGATAAGTCGGCTGATCGCTCATCATTTCATTTGAGGACAGAACCTCAAATCTATCGTTGGTCGCCCAATGGACATGCAGCATCGCTGCATGTGACACCGGGAGACGACCGATAAGCCAGCTTCCCAGTGCCTCTGCAAGCGCTGGGAACTGGTATCCAAGGTAAACTGCGGGTAACTAGGCAGCGCGCACTGCCTAGATACCCGATGTATACCTTGGTTACCAGCCTTCTCCGCTCACCGGCTGGTATCCAAGGTACACAGCGGGTAACTATGGTCCCTAGTTATCCGCAGTGTATCTTGGATACCAGCCGGTGAGCAGAGAAGGCTGGCAACCAAGGTATACATCGGGTATCTAGGCAGCGCGCGCTGCCTAGTTACCCGCAGTTTACCTTGGAGACCAGCCTGCTCCCGCTTACCGCAGCCTGGCAGCAGGAGCAAGACATCGTGGAAACGATATTTAAATCGTTTCCTCGATGTCTCTGGTCCATTGATCGCTGGTGAGTCTACCTGTGTGACAGCTCACCAGCGATCTGAACGATATTGTTAGTGATCGCATGTGCATGTGATCGCTAACAATGTCGTTCTTCAAATTGATGCGTGTGATGTGACCCTTAGAGAATAAGTGTGGTGGCAGTTGTCCGTCCGATCTGTAACAATGGATAAAAGTTCCTTAATTTACCGATTTGTGTGGGTGCCAGTTGTGAGACACCCACCAATCTGCAAGTTATCACCTATCTGTGGAATAGGTGATGATTTGTTTTAAAGGGAAAATGTCACCAGATTTTTGCTACCCCCATCTGCCAACATAATCATGTAGAGTCACTGATTCCAGCGATTAATCACTTGCTTGATGTCATTTTGATAAATTGACTGTTTTCTCTGCTGTAGATTTGGCAGTTATTTGAATGTGGAGCTCTATAACCTACCCACACCACAGATTGGCAACTTTCTGCCAGTACATAGTTTACACAGAAAGCTGCCAATATGTGGTGGGGTGGGGGCTATTCACAGCTCATGAATATGGTTGACTACCTGGAAGTAATCCTCTGATCTCCTACTATATAAACAGTGATTTTATTAAAACTACACTAAGCAGCTCAGTAATTGGCACATCACTGGAATCTCTGTCTCTACATTATGCTCCTCTCAGATTAGTTGGGAAAAGCCTGGTGTTAGATTCCCTGTAAGGAGCTGAGCTGCAGTATCCAAGAATGGCCACTACAAAGAGTATAGAGGCGTGATTGTGCGTTCAGCTGTAGAAAGAGCTGCAAACGGCTAATCGGTGGTGCTGAGTGTCAAACACCTACCAGTCTGATATTAATGACCTATCCTACGGATAGTTGATCAATATATAGGTCTTGGACAACCCCTTTAGTACTATGCGTGCATACTAAACTAGTATAAATGTAAAGTTCTAAATGTACTTGTGCTAGTCTCTAACCTATCATTTTCATTGTATTAATAATGGTCCATGACAATAATTAATATACTTTTATATTTGATGTCTTTGTAGTTATGGATTTGACAGAGAAAGATGTATGACTGCCTTGAGGACCCATGATGGAGATGTTGGCTCATCCCTTGAATATTTGTTGCTGCAATGTTTTTCAGAAGCTTTTGGTATCCAGACCAAAACCCCCCGGACTGCTGATAACATTAGCTTGGAAGACATCTTGGCCTTGCGTCAGGAAGAAACGTTTGTCCTCAGCTCGATATGTGGGGAGAAGTTTATTGAAAGAATCCCAAATAGAGTATGGACTGTGGGACTTGAGCTGGGATACCTCACAGACCGGCTTCAGAAACCCCGAAATAAGGACCGTGCAAGAGATTTTGTGAATCCAACACATAATATCTGCAGGTTTTTCTTGAAAGGAGAAAATTGTCGGTTTGGGTCTAAATGTAGATTTAGGCATGACTCTCCAAAGCAAAATGTAAAGGATGACTCTCACCTAAGTGCCAATGACGGCAGTTACCTGTATGAACTGGAAATTCGTTTCCCAAAGGATAACAAATATCCTTATCAAGCGCCACTGATAGCATTTCATTCACTCAATGAGAATCTGCCAATGGGCTGCCGCTTGCACATGGCGGAGTACCTGTATGAAAAAGCATTGACAATTGCTGAAACTGGGGAACCAGTCGTCTATTCCCTTGTTAGCAGCTTAGAGGATGAAGAAGATATTATACAATTACTCGCCAATACACATCACCGATATAGTATCCCACCACCTGTCATTCGACCAACGTATGAAGCCAAGAAACCCCCCATAATTGTTAATAAGCCTATGATCTCTGAAAGATCAACTCATGCTCCAGAAGGTATGGAAAAGCTATAATCCATTAATCGGGCATGTGCCTCCAAACTGATTATTTAAACTTGTTGTTGTTGTTATTATTATTTATTTCTCTATCGCCTCATTTGGGGACACAGGATACCATGGGGTGTATGCTTTGCTGCCACTAGGAGGCACACTAGGCTAATGAAAAAAGTTAAAAAGTTAGCTCCTCCTCAACAGCATACACCCCCAGGCTAGGGTGTGCCTGATCAGTTTTTAGCTTAGTGTCATAGGAGGCAGATGTGTCTTTACACAGTCCACATCTATAGCTAGATTTTTCAACTTTTTTCAACTTTAGCTACATTTCTGGACTACAGACAAGGTCTTTACAGGGGCGATGGTTCTCATATGGGCGCTGCTTTCACTAAACTATTCACAGATGGGAACATGGAATGTTGCCTCCACGTACCCTATTCTGCACTGATATTATCCTCCACACCACGCCTGTTACTCTGAAGGGACTTAGAAGGGCGACAGTTCCCTTAAGGGCACCGCTCTCTCCAAACCATAAACAGATGGGAACACGGTGTGTTACCACAATGTACCCCCCTCTGCACCTGGCGTAGGTGATGTGCCCGACCCACCACCATACTGCACCATCCTCAGGATGTCACCTCCTTGGATGTCCGGATGACTGCATATCTAAATCCGTGCCAGGCCCCCAGCCATCACACCTGCTGAAAGGGAATGATACTCTGCAACCGGGTGGTTTTCTTCTCCTGCGTTCCCCTTTCTAATTGGCGAGAGTTTAGTTTGAGGCCCATCACACTGATCGATACAGCAGGGAACCCCCTACTTGGAGGACTTGCGACGGCAGCGGCCGGAAGGCACAACCGGGTGAGTTCGCTCCTACGTGGAGCACTACATCTGCGGCAGAGGGCTCCCCTGCTTTCCCAGCTCTAATATGGCCCCCAGTCCAATCAACTCCCGGCCTACCCCTATACTTTAGTCCCCGGCTTTGGCCTAGTCTGTTAGCTGCTCTGCCTGTCCCCGGCCTCTTGATGACGCTGTTCCCCAGCCATGCCCCTCAATTTCGCCGCCTCTCGTCTCCGTTGAGATTTCATGCACGCTTCTCATCACTCAGACCACCCCTTCCCCATGCTAGCATCAGGGGGCTGGTCTTCAAAGGGCAGCTATCGACCCCGCCCCCCTGGGGACATCTCCTATGTGACAGTCTCAGTATATCACAGGAGGACATCTGAGCCAGGCAGGTACATTGGTATCCCTGCAGATCCGCTATGCATCCTGTGAGCCCCTCCTACAGTGTGTGTGCTGGAGTAGATGGCACACACGCTCAAGCTGCCCAGTAAGCATGGTGGCCTAGACAGCACATAAACATAAGCTGCACCAGCACAGCGCACAATCCCTGCACATTGTTTTTTTGCCCAAGACACATACGTGTCCTATACCTCCTGGCCCTCTGCTACTCATACCAGTCGCACAGACAACTCACTTTCCTTCCTCTGGGCCTCTGACCCAACTTTGCTCGGAGTGCTCTGCCGATAATGGACCTAGTGATTATGGCCTAAATATGTGGGCCTTGCCATCTCAGGACGGCACCCAACTGCCTGTTGATGTTGGTCTCAGGCATGGGCCGTTGTAACATATACCTACAGCCGTTTACAGTTCGCAAAAACATAACTGACTACAAGACTGAATCACAGGACCTGCCATTCTAACTGTGAACAGAAATCCAGAGGCCATACATCCCATGCCTTTCTGTTTACAGCAGGTTACAGGATCCGCACCACTATCCAGCTCACACAAGGGTACACAAGATTTAATCGTTGCCTCTAATAGTGAGCAGCGTGCATTCTATATCTGCCTTCTTCTTCAGGTTACAGAATCCGCACCACTGTCCAGTGCATACGTCGACCCACAAGATTGCACCATGTGACCTGCCACTAACAGTGAGCAGTAATCCAGCGCCTGTGCATCCTATTCCTGTTTTCTTTAGCAGGTATTCAGGATCTGCACCACTGTCCAGTTCACACAATGGCCCGCAAGTTAATCATGGAACTTGCCACCCTAACCGTAAGCAGAAATCCAGCTGCCGTGCATCCTATACCTGTCCTCCTTAACAGGTCTCCGGATCTGCACCATTTGACTGCCTGCGGGCATGAATCCTGCCATCTGCCACCATAACAGTGAGCAGATTAACAGCGGCCGTGCATCCTATACCTGTTTTCTTCAGCAGGTTTCAGGATCCGCACCATCAACCGCATGCGGGCATGAATCCTGGTATCTGCCACCCTAACAGTAAGCAGATTTCCAGCAGCTGTACATCCGATGCCTGTCTAACTCAGCAGGTTACAGGACCCGCACTAATATTTGGTGCACAGAAATGCCTGCTGGATTGTATTATGGGTTTTTCCCACCTAACAGTGAGCGGACATCCAGTGACTGTGCATCCTATACCCGTCTGTTCAGCAGGTTACAGGATCCGCACCACTGCCCGGTTAACACATCCATTGCAAAAATGCATCTTGAGGTCTGCCCTAACAGTAAGCAGAAACCCAACAGCCACACCTGTCTGCTTACAGCAGGTTACGAAATCCACACTGCTATCCGGTAGGCACAGCTACGCACGAGAATTAATTAGGGTATCTGTCACCCTATCACTCAGCAGAGATCCAGAGACCACGCATCTCTTCTCTGTTTTCTCGTAGCAGATTACTGGATTTACACTCTATATAGCGCATGTAACTCCCAGCATCGCAGTTACCTAGGTGTACGTACCTGTCTACAACTCTGATGCCCTACATCTTAAACCTTGGTTACCGCAGCTTTCAAGTTCAGCAGTTCTACTCGGTGCACCTTTTTTTGCCAAGGCTGTCTGCAAGAGGATTTGCGGTACCTGTTGATTTATCAGCAAGCTGGCTACCCGTTACCCACTACTCATGACTGGGCACTGTGTACCTTCTACGTGCTTACCCTATAGGATCCGCCACCCTGGCAGTGAGTAGAAATTTGGCTGTCAAGCATCCTATCTGCATGCATTTCAGCATATTAAGGGATCCACACCAATATCTGGTGCATATACCTGTCTTCCTTTCTGTGTCACCAGCAGTATGGTCTACAGAATCTGCCCTTTTTATATAATAAGCGGGGAACCTGGTCTGTATTCTTTCCTGTGCCTGTGCCTATCTGTTCATAAGGTTATGGGATTCGTCCGTCAGGT
>JARQOC010000001.1:499509564-499539688 GCA_033576535.1 Allobates femoralis | reverse complement strand
GTGGCTCCTCCCTTGCACTATACACCCCTTGAGCAGGCACTGCCTCACCAGTTTTTGTTTAGTGTCGTTAGGAGACACATCGATCCATTTTTACTTCAGATTTTTATTTATTTTTTACCTTTTTTCTTCCAAAGAAGAAAAGTGGGACCGGCGTGACCCCCCGCATGCTCCTTCCTCAGTTCCCCACTGTTGGGGGGCTGGGTTGAAGTTGAGAATTCCTTACATATACCGTCCTCCTTCCTCGGCATCCCACTGTTGGGGTGCTAGGTTGGGGTTGAGATATCCCAGCATAACATCCTCCTTCCTCACTCCCTCAAGTGTCATGGGTTGAAGTTGAGATTCTGCAGTACCTACAGCAAGGAGAAGACTGCACAATGCAAACTCTCCTTATACACAGCGGCGGTACCGCTGAGTCTATCGCAAGAGGGACCCGGCCCCAAGAGTCTGGTGGAGTCTGGGCTCCTTTCGATCTACCGACCACACTACTGCGCATGCCCTCCACTGTTTTCGGGGCCCGCATCTAAGCGAGGCCCCAGCTTCGGGCCTAGCGCTGATGCCACCGCCCCTGCCCCGCCCCTCCAGATGACGCTGACGCACGTCATAGCGAGGGCGGAGCAGGCAAAAGATCGCATTTTTCACTAGAGAGGCCCGCCTTTTCCTCCTCTCTGCCTCCTCCTTCCTCCTTCTCCCTCACCGCTGCCATTGCGTTCCACGTGGGGATCCCTGCGCCTCTGCTCTCTGGGGGACACAGGATCGTGGGCTGCTACTGGGGAACGCTGGTGGTAAGACATCTGCAGAGAGCTTCTCTGCAGAGACTTCTCTTATTCTGTCCCTGCACTTTTCTGCACAGGCACTGTCTATTCACACAGGATCTCAATACTAGATATCCACTCTGCTGGTATTACAAGGGGTTTCATCACGTGTTTTATTCACAGTGCCAGCGTTCCGCTGTTCAGATTACTGCTACTCAGGGTGAGGTATCGGACATAGGATAGGCTCAGTAGACCGTCCTATGTATATCTGACTCTGCGCAAGAGTACAGAGATCTCCCTCTCCAGCGTCCCCTCACAGCACTAGGGCCTCCCCTTCCCAAGAGGATTCCCAGGAGGCTGAGGGCCTCTATGGTCCTAATTCAGATGTGGACTTGGATACGTCCCTGGATCTAGATCCAACTGATACAGTGGCTCTGGTTGAGGATTTAATTACTTCCATCAACCAGGTTCTGGATGTTTCAGAGCCACCGGCAGATGCCCCAGAACATAGTTTCTTTTCAAAAGAGCCAGGAGACCACATAATAATTTTGCGGATCATCTGGAGTTTCAGGAGATCCTACAGAAACATCGGTTATATCCTGGAAAGAGGTTTGGTAACCATAAGACGCTTGAAGCGCGCTACCTGTTCTTGCCTAAGGTCATCCAGGATTGGGCGGATCCACCACAAGTAGACTCACCAATTTCTCGGCTAGCTGACGTACATACTTCTTTACGGTCCCCAGATGCTGATCCAGCTCTATTAGACCAAGCAGCTCAAATTTCTGTTACTGCAGATTACTCATTGCACATGTCTCCCCTACCTTACCGGCCGTCTATTTGGGGAAAAATTAGACCAACTAATCTGACGCCATGGGAGGCAAGAGTACTTCCCTTCCACAGCGTAACCTTAAACGACCCTTCAACCGTCGACAACAAACTCGTTTCCGATCCTTTCGGAATTCATTTGGCTGGTCAGTCTCGAGACCTCCGCACCCTGGCAACCGGTCTTCCCACAGGGAGCTCTCCCAGGCTACGCAAAAATCTGGCTCAAACTGGCAGTCTCTCGCCAGTCCAAAGCTAAGGGATCAAAATCCAATAGGCTTTCTTCTTCCTGACTCTTTTTTTTTTTTTTTTTTCCCCCGGAAGACACCTTGCAAGTAGGCGGTCGACTTTTATGCTTTCGTCAAGTCTGGCTCGCCCCTATAGACAACAACTGGGTCAGAGAACTGGTGTCTTCCGGATACACTATAGAGTTCAAATCCCAACCACCACAAAGCTCACGCCTTTTTCTTCAGGCGGTCGATTCTCTGTTACGGTCAGGAGTCATTATGTCAGTGCCACCAGCAGAGCGCTTCCAGGGGTTCTACTCGAACCTATTTGTGGTTCCAAAGAAAGGAGGTATGGTCCGGTCCATTCTGGACCTAAAACAATTAAACAAATTTGTCAATGTACGTCATTGTCACATGGAGTCTCTTCGCTCCATCATAGCTTCCACGGAGGAGGGCGAATTCCTCGCCTCCATTGACATACAGGATGCGTACCTCCACATCCCAATCTCGTTGGCCCAACAACGATTTCTTCAGTTTGCAATCGACCAGGACCACTACCAGTTTGTGGCCCTTCCATTCGGACTCGCCACGGCTCACAGGGTGTTTACCAAGGTCATGGTGGCAGTCCTGACCATACTTTCACACGGAGTGGTCATCCTTCCATACTTGGACGACCTGCTCATCAAAGCACCTACTCTTAGGGATTGCGAACAGATTGTTTTCATCAAAGTGGACACCCTATGTCACCTGGGTTGGTTGGTCAACCTACAAAAGTCCTCACCAGTTCCGACACAGTCACTGATGTTCCTGGGAATGCAGTTCAACACCTTCAGGGGTCTGGTTCTCATTCCCCTGGACAGAGCAAGGGCTCTCCGCCAGGTAGTTCGCATTCTCCTGTGTCCTTCACCTCGGTCACTCCGCTTCGCCATGAGGGTCCTGGACAGGATGGTTGCCTCTATGGAAGCAGTCCGTTCGCCCAGCTTCACCTCAGACCTCTTCAACTGGCAATACTAGCCTCCTGGAACAGGAGTCCTTTTTCCCTGGACAGAATATTCAGGCTGCCACCTGCAGCCAGGAGTTTCCTCCATTGGTCGCTCAGACCAGCTTCACTCACACAGGGGAAGTCCTTCCTACCAGCTCGCTGGAAGGTCCTCACCACCGATGCGAGCCTGACAGGTTGAGGTATACCGTCATCACAGAGCCCAGGGAACATGGTCCCCAGCGGAATCGTCCAAACCCATCAACCTCCTGGAGATCCGAGCCATAATTCTGGCTCTGAAGGCCTTTTATCGATTCCTGTGTAAACACAATGGAGACAAGCGAGGCAGAGAATAGGGCCCTATCAATGATGACACTGTTAGACACGGTGATATGTAGTGTCCACTCACCTTGCTAGGTTGTGTATACCCACAACCGGCTTGAGTGCCTTGATACAGCTGCTACTGGACCTCCACCCCCACTGCACGTGGAAAACGATAATCTGTAGTTAGGAAGAGGTACCACGGTCCGTGCTGCTGTGACATAAAAGGATCACAAGGAAGGCAATGCTTCAATAAAACTTCCTTTATTCTTTCTGTCCTACGCGTTTCGGAGCCATATCCGAGCTCCTTCCTCAGGGATATCAAGATTACAATGAGCACATTCCATATTAATTAAATATGGAATGTGCTCATTGTAATCTTGATATCCCTGAGGAAGGAGCTCGGATGTGGCTCCGAAACTCGTAGAACATAATAAAGGAAGTTTTTTATTGAAGCATTGCCTTCCTTGTGATCCTTTTATGTCACAGCAGCGCGGACCGTGGTACCTCTTCCTAACTACAGATTATCGATTCCTGGCAGGGAGCTATCTCAGGATTCAATCAGGAAATGTCACGGCAGTGACATATATCAATCACCAGGGCAGGACTCAAAGTGTCCAGGCGATGCATGAGATACAACGCATTCTGAAATGGGTGGAATCAACAGCATCGGTATTATCGGCAGTGCACATCCCAGCAGTGGGGAACTGGGAAGCAGACTTCCTCAGTCGAAAGGGCATGGTTTCAGGAGAGTGGTCCCTGCATCCCGACGTCTTCCAACAAATATGCCATCGCTGGGGAACCCTAGATGTGGGGGCATCATGGCCCATTCAGCACCAGGCCTCAGCTTTTCAGGTGTGTAAGGCAGCCACTTGGTCGAGCTTACACATGTTTACGAAACACTATAGTGTTCACACCCAATCCTCCGGTAGATGCGAGACTGGGTAGGTGCATCCTTCAGGCGGCAGTAGCCCACCTGTAGATGTATTTATAGCTTGCGTTCCATTGTTCTTCCCACCCAGGGACTGCTTTGGGACGTCCCACGGTTCTGTGTCCCCCGTGAGGCCAAGGAGAAAAGGAGATTTTTGTGTACTTACCGTAAAATCCTTTTCTCTTAGCCTCTAATTGGGGGACACAGCACCCACCCTGTTGCCAGTTTCGAGCCTTTATTTGCTATTTGCGTCACATCGGGTCATGGTGACGTCGAGACCTCACATTGCGCATGCGCGGCTTTTGCTTTACACCTAAAGGGTGTACCGATGTCACCATGACCGGATGTAACGCAAATAGCGTCACACCGGCTATTACGCCCATACAGCAGGGCGAGGAGGAGTAGGATTATTTATAACGCCTATCGGGGCGTGATAATGAGCGTCTCAGGCTGGCTTAGGATCGCACAGGGAACACCCTGTGCGACTTATTCAGGGAGAAGAAGTCGCTGAATTGTAAGTGTGTACTTGTCTTTTTGTCAATGTTACCCCACTCATTTTTTACACAAAAGGACAGCTAGAAAGGATGTCTTAGGGTGCAGGGACAGGTATTCATAGGGTTGGGGGTGATTTGGATGGGTCAGGTTCCCTTTAAGCACAAAACTGGTGAGGCAGTGCCTGCTCCAGGAGTGTATACTGCGGAGGAGGAGCCACTGTAACTCTTTTGCAGATTCTGCTTAGTGTTGCCTCCTAGTGGACAGCAGCATAACACCCACCGTCTTGTGTCCCACAATTAGAGGCTAAGAGAAAAGAATTTTACGGTGAGTACACAAAAATCTTCTTTTTTTCTTCTTCAATATTCGATATCACACCGCAACT
Organism: Allobates femoralis; assembly: GCA_033576535.1. Classification (NCBI taxonomy): domain Eukaryota; kingdom Metazoa; phylum Chordata; class Amphibia; order Anura; family Aromobatidae; genus Allobates; species Allobates femoralis. The sequence goes on along the minus strand of JARQOC010000001.1, from coordinate 499,534,779 downwards.
ACGATAAAAAGTCACGTGGTAGGGGCGTTGCAGTTGATATCATTTGGGCGTTGTGTCGTGTAAATGGGCAATGTTACTGAAAAACGATGCAACTATGATATGGTTTTTGAATTGTGCATGCTCTTCAACCGTGCAATATTGGCTTGACGATCTGGCAGGATCGTGCTGTGTGCCAGCGCAACTACGATTTGGAGCGCAACTTCCCTTATTCACTCCAATGTTAATTGCTCGTTCCCTGAGTTGCTCAGACACAGTGTGCAAGAGGGGCGTACGACATCGTAGTTGCGTTGCCTGTTGATTATCTCCCTGTGTAACATCTCCTATGCGATTTTGGACAAGTACCAAAAACGTGCGCGCTCCCGTGAAATCGTATGCAATATCGGAATGATATTGCGACGTGTAAAGCGGCCTTTAGAGATTAATCTATTATTGAACAGGAGCTGACCACTTTCTCCTTCGCCTCATTGGGGGACACAGACCGTGGGTGTTATGCTGCTGTCCTGACACTAGGCAGAATCTGCAAAAGAGTTATAGACTCCTCCTCTGCAGCATTACACCCCTGAAGCAGGAAGTGCTTCTCCAGTTTTTGCTTAGTGTCTAGGAGGCACACACAGATTTTTTAGTGCTCCTAAAAAACTTCCTTTTTCGGATTTTTTTCTTCAAGGAGAAGAAAAGTGGGTCTCTGACGAGACTCCCGGTATGGTCCCTCCTCGGCCCCCCACTGTTGGGGGCGCCTGGTTGAGGTCGACTTTTTTCCCCCCCCCCATACCGCTCCCTCCTCGGCCCACCACTGTTGGCGGCGCCCGGTTGAGATGATGGTCTTCCTTCCCCAGCTCCCCACTGTTGGGGACCTTGGGTTGAGGTCGAGGCTACACAGAAGCCCTTGGATGATGGACTGCAGCATCCCTCCCTAACCACCCCCCATGGGGCTGATAGGTTGAGACACCGCAGGTAGGGCACTAACGTGCCGCGTGGTTGCAATCCAGACGCATCGGTGCTGCTGAATGCTTCTGATGGGCACGGGCTGCAGCACTGTGCCAGACTGCAGCACCAGGAGCCATAGCTCTGCTAAGTGCTCCTAAAGGGCTCAGGGGACAAGGCTAAAAGGTCAGCTGCATTGCGCAGCACATGCAGGAGACTTCAGCCTGGAGGACTACTCCCCAAGAGCCCCAGTCCTGCCGCCACGAGACTGTCCCTGGGGGTCCCCTAAAGGCTGCAGCGAACGTCCGTGTAACTCCAGGAGATCAGCTTTTGCTGCTCTCTCCTGAGAGGGAAGGGAGCCCATACTGCAAGTGGGAGCGCCGGTTTTTCTGGGCTCCTTGCAGGGTCCCCACAGCCCCTGGTTGCCAGGAGACCCAGTTTTCTGGGATCTCCTGATGGGAGCTGCCACCCTACCCCTCATTCCAGGAGACCCAGTCCCCTGGGTTCTCCTGCTGGGGGCTGCGCTGGGCAGCGTGCATGTGGCCACAGCTCCTGGGGTCCGGCCGGGTCCAGATCAGTTCCGGTCCCGGACCGGACCTCCGCGCCGGCCTGCCGTCATTTGCGGTTTCTCTGTTTACTTGAGGCCGCGGCTTCGGCCTAGCGCGAAGCCGCCGCCTTATCACCGCCCCCGGCCCGCCCCCGGATGACGAGAATGACGCGGACAGCGTCATAACAGAGGGCGGGCCGGAGCTGCACAGCAAAGCAGGGGGCGGGACGGAGGATAACTGGCGCGAAGCCTATGGCACGCCTTAGGATTCTGGTCCCGCCCTGCTGTTAGCAGCGGCGGCCATTATCCACAGGGCACAGTAGAAGCAGGGTTGAAAGCACAGTGTGCACAACCCTTAGTGCCAGACTGTGTGGTTTGGCCACAGCTCCTTAATGGTACCTAGTACTGTGGCCATGACAGGGCTTCATCCCTGCTGCAGGGCTGAAAGTGAACTTGGGCCAGCAAATATGTGCGGTGCAGGACCGATAAGGAGCTCAGGAAGAGCTTCCTGCCTGCCTCAGCCCTTAGGACACTGCTGCCAAAGGTCAGAGTGTTCAGCAAGGCAGCCCACCTGCGGCAGCCTTAAGGACGGGCAGCTGGAGTCGGGGGTCAAGGAACCCAGCAGGGCTCCCCGCCTGTGGCAGTACATCATTAGGGCTGCTTCCAGGGGTTCCGGAAAAGGCTTACAGAGCCTCGTTTTGTGCCGGTTCCCAATAGCGACGGCAGGACAACCAGCAATGATGTCCTGAGGCATTTAGTCATCACGCCATACATGCAAGGAACGAAGTCATAATATAAGGGGCAGTGTAAACACGTCAGGTGATCAGTTACTGCCCTGTCCTACAGTGGTATTGATGTCTCTAACCCCCACAGTGCACAGGTCACTCTGGTGCACAGTGCACATATTTGTTTTTTCTCTCCACCGTATTGAAGTTACCTGTCAGTACACCTATCACTACACCTACTGGCCAGGCATTCCGCATGCTTCTGCTTTCTACATGGACGCGCAGACAGCACGTAGTTCGTTTTCATGACATTCTCCAAAAATCATCGATTTCGTCTCGACAACCGGTTTAATAACTGTACGGTAATCAAGATACGGATTCAATTCCGTCAGACACTATGGTTTCCATGCCCGCCGATCACACTCTGTGGCCCGGACGGCTCGAGTTGTTACCGCAGGACTATCTGATCCATAATTCCTGGACGCTGCCGCTTGCTCTGCAATAACAGCGTCTACTGCCATCGCCAGTAGACGTGGCATCTGGTTCCGTGGATGGGAGGCGGAAGTGTTTGTAAGGAGACCATCACAGGTCTGTAATGCCTCACTAGACACCTGTTTGGAGGATTACTGTATACCTCAGGCGCTAAGGAGGCAAAAGCGTTTTCCACTCCCAGCACACATCAGGACGGTTTATTTTTGTTTGTTTTTTATCCGCCGTCGGCATAACTGATTCCGGTCATCGGAATCGTTGGGGTTGGTCAGAGCTTAGGCTAAGTCTGACAAAGGATCGGTCGCCACGCAGGGACCCTTTTTTAGTGGCGGACTTCCTTCAGGTTTCACTGACAGATCCTTCCTCGGGCCCCCACTGTTGGAGAGCCCAGTTGAAGCTGATATAACCTGCAATTACCCGACAACAGTACGGCGTCCCAGGACTGCTCGCCAATTCTCTCCAGACCCCACAGCTGGAGCCCCGGTTGGTGGTGACGACAGCCAAGTCTCAAAAGACGCAGGCTGAAACACCGTAATCCGCAGCGGCACGGGGAACTGAGCTAAAGGTCTCGGGAACCTACGACCCATGGCATACTCCTTCCTCGCCTCCCCACTGTTGGGGACTCGGGTTGAAATTGGGACCACACAGGGTCTACCCGGCCTCTATCCCCGGACTACTAAAACGAAACTCTATGTTGCGGAATGTGGAACAGAAGCTCAGCGGCCATTTCCTCACTGTACCTATATTAGGTACTTGGGTTGAGATAACACGCGTAATGCCCTCTGCTCAGTCCGCTTCGAAGCAGGAACTCGCAGACTCGCAAATGCATTAACCCAATGGATGGGCGCTCTGGTCTCCCGTGTGGCTGTGGCCTGAACCTTCTTCCACGCAGTCAGTTCCTTCTCGTCTCAGGAGTTAAAAGTGAATACCGTGAGACCTAAGGCTCATAAATGCAGCCTGAAGTTGGAAATGTCTATACTGCATTCCAGGAGTCTCCCCTGTCTGGACGACTTATTCATCAATGCAGGAGGAGTCTGCGTACACTGTCGATTTCACTGGACACGTTAAGAAGACTCGGTTGGCGGATCTCCCTCCATGAGTCTACCACAATGCCAGAGCACATGTTCCAGCACAGAACACAAACTCGAAGAGTCCCATATGTCTTCCTGATGGCCACATGCTGCAGCATCACATATGGAGTATCGGCCATATTGGTTTTTCCCAGACAAGGCACGGATTCTTCATCTGGGAATACGCTTCAGCGGTCTCCTCAATCCTTCATAACGGCTATAAGAGTCCTAGACAGGATAGTGGCAGCATGGGAGGCAGTTCCATAGCCTTAGCTGCACCTACGGCCTCTTCAACTATCCATGCTTAGACATGGCCCAGAAACAGGATGTGGGGTGATGTACTCCCATCACAATGCACGTGCCAATAGTCCCGCCCACACACGAGGATGCCCCTCAATCTACAAAGACTTGGGCAGTATTTCTAGTACTGGAATACTTCAGTCACCTTTCTGGCAGTCGGTCTTGCTAGGATATAGTCGGACAATGCCACAGCCGTGGCATATGTCAACCACCATGGTGGAACCCGCAGTCTCCAAGTGATGACAGACGTTCGCCACATCCTTCACCGGGTGGAATCCTTGAACACTGTACTGTCACCTGTTCTCATACCAGGCTAACCCGCCAAGGGACGGACTCAGGGAATCGGCCCCTTCATCCAGATGTCTTCTGTCAAGGCTGCCAGCGCCAGGAAACTACAGATGTGAACCTGACGGCCTCACGTCTCCATTGCTAAGGCTCCATCCTTTCTGGCCAGGTCCTAGAACCTACAGTCAATAGGACAGACGCACAAGTCCTAGACGGGACCTGTCTCCGTCTCCCCTATATTCTTTCACACTAACAGGGTAGTGCGGAAGGTCAAACAAGACGGTTGCCAGATCTCCCTGTATTTTCAGACTGGCCCAGATGCGCTTGGACGAAAATTTTCGTCCAACTCATAACAGCAGTACCAGGACTACTAAAAAGATAGTTCAGACCTGCTCTCTCAGGGCCAGCTCTCCATCAGAATTCCTCAACTCTGAAAATAGTGGCGTAGCCCTTGAGACCTGGAATTTACCCATGGGTTTTTTTCCCTGGATGTTGTAGCGACCATGGTCGCAGCAAGTAAACCAGCCTTATCAATGATATACCACGAGTGTAATCGTTTTGTTTTTTCTTTATCTCCGAGCTCCTCTAGGGGTCATTCCCCTGACCCTTTTTTCATGCGGAGATCTTTCATTTCTTCCACTCAGGCCTAGACTCAGGTCTGTCCTTGGGGTCTCTCATACAGCAGGGGTTCAGCCTGTTTCACCTTCTTCCAAAGATGTGTTGCCTCCAGGTCTCTAGGAAAATCCTTCCTTCAAAGGGTCTCCCATTTAAGGTCTCCGTACAACAAGGCTACACCTGCGGGACCTGATCTTCGTCCTCACGGCTCTACAAGATCCACCTTTTGAGCGTCTATAGGTTATTACCCTTAGCATTCTCATCCAAACAGTGATGTGTTTTGGTGGCAAATTATTGTTCTCTGCAGAGGTATCTGTACTTTCAGCGCTCTTATGTAAACCATCTTTTCTGGTCTTCTACCTGAACAAGACTGTTCTACGGCTGGTTCCATCCTTCTTCTTAGGCGGTATACTCCTTCCACCTCACTAAAGACGTCTCTCTGTCATCGCTGTGACCGACTCCAGTCTGTCTGGTCGTAAAAGACCTACATATGCAGGACCTTATCAGGTCCCTACGCATCTAAGTACCCACAACCAGTGCCTCTCCACAGGTCGGATTCTCTTTCTCCCTTCTTCCAGAAGGCAGAAATAATGACATGTCAGCCTCTAAGGCTTCTCTAGCCAGGTGGATTCGTCTAACCATCCAAGACGCTTATACCGTAAAAATCTCATCCCTTCCGGCAGCGGCACGGCACATTCTACTACGGCGTGAGGGCTTCCTGGTCCGTTTGGCACCAGGTGTCAGTCCGACAAGTGTGTAGACAGCCAAAAGGGGTCAGCCTACACACATACTCAAGCCACTATAGGGCTTGACGTGCCCTCCAGGCGACAGCACGCCCGCCTGTCGGGGCATAGTTCTTCACTGACCATGCTCGGTGTCACTAGTTCCATTGTTCTTTCCCACCCAGGGACTGCTTTGGGACGTCCCACGGTCTGTGTCCCCCAATGAGGCAAAGGAGAAAAGGAGATTTTTGTGTACTCACCGTAAAATCCTTTTCTCTTAGCCTCTAATTGGGGGACACAGCACCCACCCTATTGCCCTGGTGGGCCTTTTTTTCTACAGTTCTCACATAGCTTCTCGGCTGTTACATGGTTAACATGGTTACCCATGTTTGCCTATTATCACTCTGTTGACTGTTTAAACTTGTGCCTGTTTAGCTCCAGGCCTTGTAGTACTGTGAGCCTGTTTAGTTACAGGCCCTGTTGTACGATTATTGCTTCGTTAACTCTTCACTGTTTTCCACATGCGCCTGCTTAGTTACAGGCCTTGTGGTACTAGTATTACTCTAACTATTAACTGTTTAACACGTGCCTGTTTGGTTCAGGCCTTGTTACACTGTTATTACCTTGTTGCCTATATTTGTTTACACAGGTTGCCTGTGTAGACTTCCTGTGTCACTGTTATTATCTGTTAACTCTCCTACTGCTTTAGCACAAAACTGGAGAAGCACTTCCTGCTTCAGGGGTGTAATGCTGCAGAGGAGGAGTCTATAACTCTTTTGCAGATTCTGCCTAGTGTCGCCTCCTAGTGGACAGCAGCATAACACCCACGGTCTGTGTCCCCCAATTAGAGGCTAAGAGAAAAGGATTTTACGGTGAGTACACAAAAATCTCTTTTTTGGCCCCCATCAATTCTGACAAAGGCGTTTGTGTGGATAGATTATAGCGACCATGCGTGAACTCTGATCCATTCAATATCTGTGGAAGCAAGAATGACAGACTATTACTCCTATAGTCCCATAGAATAAATCCTTAATAAATGCCGGTCGTGGGACAAGTCGGTCACCAGAATATCTTGTATATTAATAAAATGTGTACTTATTGATTTGCATGCACACAATCTGACAGTAAGCAAAGAGTTTTAAAACAAGTAAAATAACACTAAATGTGTAGTTATATAGAACTTTTTCACCATCACTTAAACAAGAGCATTTGTGACCTTAAAAAGTCAGATCCAGAATGAAAGAATCCCTGAGATCAGGATTTCTTATTGGTATCAACCTCTATTTATATATTCATACGAATTAGTAAGGCCTCTGTTGTATTTCCATGTGATATTCTTAACATTTGGACCATTATGTCTGCCTTATTTTCTTTTCTAGGAAAAAGAGAGCTGAATATTATGAGGGAAGAGCTTAGTAAACTTACCCAGACTGAAGATGATGAACTGGATGACTTGGAGTCGGAGACTGTGGTTGTAGAAAATGAAAGTTATGTCAATCTCAAGAAAAAACAGGCCAAAAAATACAGCAACCCCAAGGCTTTACTTACAGAGAACGCCAAGATCTGTAAACACTTCAAGACAAAGCGGGTAAATTGCCAGTATTCCACAGGACAATCACTGGGGAAACTGAATGGCCATACATTCACTCTACAGTTTAAATGTATAGATTAATTATGGGCTGTGTAATGTATATAACCACACACATCAGATTGCGGTCGCAGAGGCAATAATTGCTTCAAACTGTGAAAACTCCAAAAAGCAGCTATGAGTTAACCACTTTTTGGGCATATGGATACCTTTTAATGAGCAAATGTCCTGAAATCAAATGAGAGCTCATCAATCATACCTTAATTAGCTACAGTGGGTACGGAAAGTATTCAGACCCCTTTACATTTTTCTCTCTTGTTTCATTGCAGCCATTTGTTAAATTCAAAAAAGTAGATATTTGTGCAAATGTATTACAAAAGAAAAACTGAAATATCACATGGTCATAAGTATTCAGATCCTTTGCTCTGACACTCATACTTAATTCACATGCTCTCCATTTCCTTGTGATCTCCTTGTGATGGTTCTACTCCTTCATTAGAGTCCAACTGTGTTTAATTAAACTAATAGGACTTGATTTGAAAAGGCACACACCTGTCTAAATAAGACCTCACAGCTCACAGTGCATGTCAGACCAAATGAGAATCATGAGGTCAAAGGAACTGCCAAAGGAGCTGAGAGACAGAACTGTGGCAAAGCACAGATCTGGCCAAGGTTCCAAAAACTTTCTGCAGTACTCTAGGTTCCTAAGAACACAGTGGCGTCCGTAATCCTTAAATGGAAGAAGTTTTGAACCACTAGATGTCCTCCTAGACCTGGCCGCCCAGCCAAACTGAGCAATCGTGGGAGAAGAGCCTTGGTGAGAAAGGTAGAGATGAACCCCAAAATCACTGTGGCTGAGCTCCAGAGATGCAGTAGGGAGATGGGGAAAAAAAGGAGATTTTTGTGTACTCTAATTGTAGCCTCTAATTAAGGGACACAGGACCGTGGGTTTTATGCTGCTGTCCACTAGGAGGCGACACTAAGCAGAATCTGCAAAAGATAGTGTTTCCTCCCCTGCAGTATACACCCCTGGAGCAGGCACTGCCTCACCAGTTTTGTGCTTAAAGCAGTAGAAGAAGAGATAAAGTTAACAAGATAACAAAGCCTGTAAGAAGGCAACAATGTAATGGCTCAAGAGCAACATGAGAAACGAAGAAAAGTCTGAAACGGGCAACAGGGTGGGTGCTGTGTTCCCAGTTAGAGGCTAAGAGAAAAGGATTTTATTGTGAGTACACAAAAATCTCCTTTTCTCCTTCGCCTCATTGGGGGACACAAGACCGTGGGACGTCCCAAAGCAGTCCCTGGGTGGGAAGAGCAGTGGAACGAATTTACAGAAAAACAGGTACCTACAGGTGGACTACTGCCACCTGAAGGATGCGTCTCCCCAGACTCGCATCTGCCGAGGACTGGGTATGAACCCTGTAGTGTTTAGTAAATGTGTGTAGGCTGGTCCAAGTGGCCGTCTTACACACTTGTTGTGCTGATGCCTGGTGCTGAATGGCCCAGGAAGCTCCCACTGCGCGAGTAGAGTGCGCCTTGATACCGGCTGGAAGTGGCGAATTTTTGATTCTGTAGGCATCCTGAATAGTGGATCTGATGCATCTAGCCAGAGTAGCCTTTTGAAGCTGGCGTGCTCTTGCGGCCGCCTTCCGGAAGAAGGAAGAGGGAGTCAAACTTCCGAAAAGGGCGCAGTTCTGTACACATATATTCGAAGTGCCCTGACAAGGTCCAGCGTATGTAGAGCCTTCTCGATCTGGTGAACCGGTGTCGGGCAAAGGGAGGGCAAGAAAATTTCCTCATTAAGATGTAAAGAGGACACTACCTTCGGGAGAAAAGACTGAACCAGATGGAACAACGACCTTATCCTGGTGAAAAACCAGAAAGGCGGTCTGCAGGAGAGTGCTGCCAGTTCTGACACTCTGCGGAGGGAGGTAATTGCCACAAGAAATAACACATTTTGGGTTAAAAGGCGGAGAGGAATGTCCCTTAGGGTCTCAAACGGTATTTCTTGCAACGCAGTCAGTACCAGGTTGAGATCCCATAAGTCCAATGGTCTTCTATAGGGAGGAGCCATTCTGCAGACACCCTGAAGAAACGTCTTTACCTGCGGCTTAGCAGCAAAGGCGCTGTTGAAAGAGAACAGAGAGCTGAGACTTGGCTCTTAAGAGATCCTGGAGACAGACCCAACTGCAGAAAACCAAGGACCCTAGGTAGGGAATAGGGCAATGGAGAATTACCCTGAGAGGCGCACCATGCAAAAAAGGCTTTCCAGGTGCGATAATAAATCCGAGCCAATGCCGGTTTACGTACTCTGACCATGGTGCCTATCACATCCTGTGGAAATCCTGCTTGGGTTAAAATCCAGGTCTCAAGGGCCACGCCGTCAAATTGAATTCTGGTGGTAAAACGGGCCCTGAGAAAGAAGGTCTGGACAATCTGGGAGGTGCCACGTAGCGTCTACCACGAGCGGTGCTAGGTCAGCATACCATGCTTGTCTGGGGCAATGAGAATAACTGGAATGCCCTCCTGTTTGATCTTCCGTACCACTCTGGGGATTAGTGGTAGAGGAGGAAATGTGTAGAGGAGTCGGAATTGCGTCCAATCCTGAACTATTGCATCTGTTCCCAGAGACTGTGGATTGTGTGACCTGGCCATGAAGTTGGGGACCTTGGCATTGAGACTTGATTCCATTAGGTCCACATCCAGAGTTCCCCAACGATGGCAGATTTGTTGAAAAACATCGGGATGCGGGGACCACTCTCCTGAGTCTATGCTTTGGCGACTGACGAAGTCTGCTTCCCAATTGTCCACTCCCGGGATGTGTACGGCCGATAGTACCGATCCTGTGGATTCTGCCCAGTGGAGAGTGTGTTGTACTTCTTGCTTCGCCTGGGCACTGCGGTTTCCTCATTGGTGATTAACATATGCCACAGCCGTGGCATTGTCCGACTGTATCCTGACATGGAATCCTGCTAGGAAGCAATGGAAGGCTTTCAGCGCCAGGAAGATGGCTCGAATCTCTAGGAGTTTGATGGGCATAGTCGATTCCACTGGAGACCATTTGCCCTGTGCTCTGGGGTGTCGGTACACTGTTCCCCATCCCGTCAAACTTGCATCGTTGGTTAGGACTTTCCAATTAACTAGTAGAAAGAATTTCCCTTGTGTCAGGGAGATTGGTCTGAGCCACCAGTAGAGAGAGCGTTTGGTTGCCGGTGACGGATGAAGAAGGGTGCGAACTCCTTGACGGAGAGCCAGTGCTCTTTCCTGGGGAAGGAGCACCAGACCTCTGGAAGTGTTTAATTGCATGCCCAGAAAAATCAGGAACCGACTTGGGATTGGTGACGACTTTTGTAGGTTGACCAGCCAGTCCAGGCGACGCAGTATGTCCACTGTGATGAAGATGCTGTGCTCGTAATCTTTGAAGGTGGGAGCCTTGATGAGCAGGTCGTCCAGGTATGGAAGGATGACTACGCCTTTCGAGTGGAGAATGGTCATGACAGCCGCCATGACCTTGGTGAACACTGGGAGCTGTGGCAAGTCCAAATGGAAGAGCCACAAACTGGTAGTGAGCGTGGCCGATTGCAAATCGAAGAAACTTTTGATGAGCTGATGAGACCAGTATTTGCAGGTACGCATCCTGTATATCTATAGAGGCAAGAAATTCTCCCCTTTCCATGGATGATATTATGGAGCGAAGAGACTACATGCGGAAATGTCATACGTGAACGAATTTGTTTAATTGTTTCAGGTCCAGAATGGGTTTTACCACACACCCTTTCTTGGGTACTACGAACAGGTTCGAGTTGAACCAGTGGAAGCGCTCAGCCTGAGGGATCAGCACAATGACCCCTGTTTGTAGAAGGGAGTTGACCGCCTGGAAGAAGGCGCGGGCCTTGGATGGTGGTTTTGGGGGGACAGATAGAATCGATTGGGTGGTTGGGATATGAACTCTATATGGTAACCGGAAGACACCAGGTCACTGACCCACTTGTCTTCTATAATAGGTAGCCAGACTTGCCAAAAGTGTAAAAGTCGACCGCCTACATGTGGGGTGTCTCCCGGAGAAAGCGAGTCATGAGGAGGAGAACCTATGGGATTTCAATCCCTTAGGCTTGGACTGGCGAGATTGGGACTGCCAGTTTGTATTTGATTTCTGGGATGTCTGCGATCGCTCCCTGCGCGGCGAGCGATTGCCAGTCTGCACTGGTCTTGTGGCTGACCAGCTGAACTAATTCCGAAAGGACCGGAATCTTGTTTATTGACGTCGATTTAAAGGGACGTTTTAGTTTCCGCTGGGGGAGAGAAGTGCTTTTTCTGATCATCATAATGGGAGACCCAGACAATGGGGTTTAGGCAGTCTGCCCTCCGGAGGCCACACTAGGTACTACAAGTTTTTTGTAGTCTCCGCCCCTCCGCCTATAAACCCCCACTGCAGGAGCAGATCCTCAGTTTTACTTCAGTGTGCTCGGAGATCACACCTATGACTTGCACGTCACAGGAGATTTACTTAGGAAGATTTTGTGATGCAATGAAGACAAGTGGATCCCTGACGTGGGGATCCCCGGCATACTCCCTGTCCACCTTTGGGTGCATACAGGTCGAGGTACCTTGGTCCGTAGCCCTCGGGCCTGGACGCGGACTTTATTGTCTGGCCTGGTACTATGCCGTGCTCCCCCACTACTCACTTCTGAAGCGCTCTGGTGGGGTGGGAGCCCTGGAGCCTTGCACAGCTCCGTTCCGGTCTGCGGCCTCTCCATGGAAGCGTATTATGCGGACCGGAACCTGGACCCCCCGTCCGCTACCCGCTGGACCGGTGCCGGACGTGGACCCATTGGGTGAAGGTACTCTGTATCTCCTTATGTGGGCCTGGGGGGACATGGTGTATGTTATGTGACCATGTATGGAGAACCTCGGTTCCCTCGGGACATGCGGTTCTGGGAGGAGGCCCCTGCCTGAAGGGCTCCTCTTATTGTCATCCGCGTTACACAGTGGGTGGCCGCCATTACAGATGGGTTCTGGCGCCTTTTTTCTCCCTGTGTGCGGCTCCTGAGCGCGTCCCCCTTTGGGCGGTGACGTCACGCTCCTTGCGGCCTATGTGTTATCGGTCTCCTCGGGCTTCTGCTTAGCCGCGCCCACTCATTAGTGGCGCGTCGGCCATTTTCTCCTCATTCCTGTGAGGATTTGTGGCGTGCACATCGCGCTCCGGGGAGAAGCTGCAGTTTGCCCGAGGAGGTCGCACACGTCCCGCTCTGATTCACCGCTTCCCTGGTCGGTATTCCGCTGGGTGTCCGGTGTTAACCCCTTACTGCCCGGGGCAGCGCCAGTATGTCTACGGCTGGACAGAGGGCTCCCGCCACGAGGTCCAAGACATGCAAACAGTGCATGGGACAGGTAGATGGGGATGGTGTCTGCGCAGCTTGCGGTCTCACTGGGCCTGGCCCCAGTGTTTCTGTCTCTGAAGCTACAGCACCACTGCTCTCCCCTGAGGTTCAGGGGGAGGCAGGGCCATGGGATGTTCAGAAGTCGTTTAATGATACTGTAGTGTCCAGAATGTCTTCCATGTCGCAATCCTTAGAGGCTATACTAAGGAGGCTGTCTGATTCAGCCCCCCAGACAGGGGCCCTTGGGGCTAACCCCCGGCTGAGTGAGGGTTCTCATAAGAGACCTCGCTGGGAAGATGACCCTGAGGATGGTGAACATCGTTCCTCTGATGAGGAACAGCCATCTGATAGTGATGATGAGGGTGGAGACCCTGGCCCTGAGCCCCGGCACCACACGGCTCCTTCAGAGGGTCCGGGGGACGGTGTGGAGGACTTGATTTCCTCCATTAACGAAACCCTGGGGCTCGTCCCCCCGGCTGCGGTGGTGGAGAGACCGCAGAAGGAATCTTTCCAGTGGCTGCCGCCATTAGGTCAGTCACGTGGTCTGTTCACTGACCATTCCAATTTTTGGAGAGTGGTCAGGACGCCCAGGGAGCATCCTGAAAGGCGTTTTGTTAGGAAGACTAAGGATTCACGTTATCCTTTTCCTAAAGAGGTTCTGGAGGAATGGTCGCGCTCCCCTAGGGTGGACGCTTCCCTGACTAGAGTTGCGGCTCATTCTCTTTTTTCAGCAGAGGATAGCTCTTCTCTGAAGGATCCTATCGACAAGCAGTGCGAGTCATATGCGAAGTCTATATATGAGGCTGTGGGTTCCTCTTTTGCCCCAAACTTTTCTATGGTCTGGACGTTGCAGGCCATTACTGCGTGTCTGGAGGGGATCACCGATATCCCGGGGTCTGACCCGGAGGTGACGGCTCTCGCCAATAAGGCTAAGGCATACGCTGAATACGCCAGGTCGGCTGCCTTTGAAACAGCTAATCGGACTGCCGTGGCCTCTGCTAATGCGGTGGTCTTACGCAGATTGCTGTGGATGCGCCTCTGGGACTCGGATAAGGTGTCCAAGAGGATTTTGCAAGTCATGCCTTTTTCGGGCGATAGACTTTTTGGGGACGAGCTGGATAAGCGGATTAAGGAGTTTGCTGAGAAGAAGATCCCTCAGAACAAGCCCAAGCCGCAGAGGTCTCAAAAATGGAATCCTAGGCAGCGGTCCTTTCGTCCCGGCTCGCACCCTTCTACCTCGTCCACGCGATCGGACAAAGGAGGTAAACCCTCCGGTCCCTGGCATAACAAGAATCGCCAGAAAAAGCCAGCGGGCGCCGCGGCGGCGACTGCCCCCAAGGTGTCCTCTACATGACTCGCTCCCAACTCCTGCCACCCACCGGTCGGAGGACGCCTGGCCCTGTTTCAGGACGTATGGCTTCTTCACATTCAAGACCGGTGGGTGAGAGACATTATCTCTCGGGGCTACAGGATCGAGCTGAAGTCCTTTCCTCCAAACCGTTTCTTTCTTTCCTCCCCGTCACCGGAGAAGGCTCAGGCTTTTCACCAAGTCCTGATTGGTCTTCAGAGGGACGGAGTGGTGATCCCAGTGCCGTCTGGGGAACGTTTCAGAGGGTTCTACTCCAACCTCTTTATAGTTCCAAAGAAGGACGGTTCGTTTCGCCCAGTGCTGGATCTGAAATTGTTCAACCAACATGTGCAAGTGCGGAAGTTTCGCATGGAGTCTCTGCGCTCGGTGATTGCTGCCATGTCTCAGGGAGATTTCCTGGCGTCCGTGGACATCAAAGATGCCTACCTGCACGTGCCCATTGCGCCAGCACATCAACGCTGGCTCAGGTTTGCAGTGGGGGAAGAACACTTCCAGTTTGTAGCATTGCCGTTCGGTCTGGCCTCGGCCCGAGGGTCTTCACGAAGGTGATAACGGCAATGGTGGCAACCCTGCATGCTCAGGGTCATGCCGTAATACCTTATCTGGACGATCTGCTGATCAAGGCCCAGTCGCAGGAGTTGTGTCAGGGGAGCCTGGATGCGACCCTCAAGGCTCTGGAACAGTTTGGCTGGATTCTGAATCGCCCGAAATCCGCACTGGTGCCAACCCAGTCGTTGACTTATCTGGGCATGGATTTTCACACAGCCCGGCGCTGGTGTTGCTACCCAGCAAGAAGCAGACCTCCATCCAGTCGGCAGTTCGCACCCTTCTTCATTCGCCACAATCTTCCCTGAGGGGCTTAATGAAGCTGGTGGGGTGCATGGTGGCGGCAATGGAAGCGGTGCCTTTTGCGCAGTTTCATCTCCGCCCTTTGCAGATGGAAATTCTCCACAAGTGGAACAAGAGGTCGTCATCTCTGGACAGAGTGGTGTCTCTCTCTCCTCGGACCAAGGAATCCCTTCATTGGTGGCTTCAACCCCATCACTTGGCGCGGGGTCGATCCTTCCTCCAACCTTCGTGGTTGATAGTGACCACGGATGCCAGCCTCACAGGCTGGGGTGCGGTGTTCCTGCAACACAGGGCCCAGGGTCTCTGGACGGTGTCAGAGTCCTCTCTGCAAATCAATGTCCTGGAAATCAGAGCGATTTACCTGGCACTTCTGGCTTTCCACCATTTTCTGGCAGGGAAACCCATACGAATTCAGACGGACAACGCGACAGCCGTCGCCTACGTAAACCATCAGGGCGGGACTCGAAGCGCCCAGGCCCTCGCCGAAGTCCACCGCATCCTGTCATGGGTGGAGGACAACGATTCGGTGATATCGGCCGTCCACATCCCAGGAGTGGACAATTGGGAGGCCGACTACCTAAGCCGGCAAGGCATGGACGCCGGAGAGTGGTCTCTACACCCGGACGTCTTCCAGTCCATCTGTCGACGGTGGGGAACTCCAGATGTGGATCTGATGGTGTCTCGCCTCAATCATCAAGTTCCGCAGTTCATGGCGCGTTCATGGGATCCTCAGGCTCTGGGAGCGGATGCTCTGGTCCAGGATTGGTCCAGGTTCCACCTTCCGTATGTATTCCCGCCGTTGGCGTTGATTCCCAGAGTCCTGCGCAAGTTCAGGACGGAATGTCGCAGAGCCATTCTAGTGGCTCCGGATTGGCCCAGGAGGTCGTGGTATCCGGACCTGTGGCGGCTCGCAGACGGGGAACCGTGGAGACTTCCAGACAGACAAGATCTTCTGTCTCAGAGGCCGTTCTTCCATCTCAATTCCGCGGCCCTCAAGTTGACTGTGTGGCCCTTGAGTCCTGGCTCTTGACTTCCAGAGGTTTTTCTCCCTCGGTTGTCTCCACTTTAACCAGGGCCAGACGGCCTACCTCGTTAAAAATCTACCACAGAACTTGGAAAATTTACTTTTCCTGGTGTGCTTCTGTTGGACGGAAGGCGTGGCCTTTCCTTCTCCCAACGTTGCTTTCATTCCTTCAGTCAGGAATGGACATGGGATTGTCCCTCAGTTCTCTGAAGGGACAAGTGTCGGCACTGTCGGTGCTGTTCGACAAGCGTTTGGCTAAGATACCAACGGTCGTAGGTTTCTGCAGGGGGTTAGCCGGGTGATTCCACCGTACAAACGTCCTCTTGATCCTTGGGACCTCAATGTGGTCCTGGCGGCCTTGCAGAAGCCTCCTTTTGAGCCTTTGCGGGATGTTTCTCTGGTCCATCTTTCCCAGAAAGTGGCTTTTTTGGTGGCCATTACATCGCTCAGGAGGATCTCGGAACTGGCAGCGCTCTCGTGCAAGTCTCCATTCCTGGTGGTTCATCAGGATAAGGTGGTGTTGCGCACGAGACCAGAATTTTTGCCTAAGGTGGTGTCACCTTTTCATATTAATCAGGAGATTGTTCTCCCTTCTTTTTGCCCTAACCCGACTCACCGGAGTGAGAAGGAGTTACACACTCTGGACCTGGTGAGGGCTATCAGGGTTTATGTGTCTCGTACTGCGTCGGTACGCACCTCGGACTCTCTGTTTGTCCTTACGGCTGGTCGCCGTAGGGGTTCCCCGGCCTCAAAATCTACTTTGGCGCGGTGGATCAAAGCTCCTATTCTGGAAGCTTACCGTTCTTCTGGTATGCCTCTCCCGGTGGGATTGAAGGCTCACTCTACCAGAGCCGTTGGTGCCTCTTGGGCTCTGCGGCACAGGGCTTCGGCTCAACAAGTTTGCCAGGCAGCCACTTGGTCTAGCCTCCATACGTTTACCAAACATTACATGGTACATGCCCATGCCTCTGCGGATGCGAGTTTGGGCAGGCGGGTCCTACAGGCGGCGGTGGCTCACCTTTGAGGTGCCCCGCACATCAACCGTCTCAAAGGAACTCTTTTCCCGCCCTGGGGTGTTGCTTTAGGACATCCCCATTGTCTGGGTCTCCCATTATGATGATCAGAAAAAAGAGAATTTTGTTTACTTACCGTAAATTCTTTTTTCTTGAATCATTAATGGGAGACCCAGCACCCACCCAGTTGTCCCGTTGGACGTTTTGTTGTGTTTTTGGACCTTTTGGCTCAGGCTTCTTTGGCTAGCATTGTTCGCAGCCATGCCTAGAGTTGTGGTGTGGGTTGCCTCCTCGCAGCTTGTGAACTAAACTGAGGATCTGCTCCTGCAGTGGGGGTTTATAGGCGGAGGGGCGGAGACTACAAAAAACTTGTAGTACCTAGTGTGGCCTCCGGAGGGCAGACTGCCTAAACCCCATTGTCTGGGTCTCCCATTAATGATTCAAGAAAAAAGAATTTACGGTAAGTAAACAAAATTCTCTTTTTGCCTCCTGTAGCGTCTGAGATTAATTTGTCCAATTTTTCTCCAAACAAATGGCCACTAAGGAACGGAAGGCTGAGAGATTTCTTAGAAGCTGCATCCGCTTTCCACTCAGGTAACCAGAGGGCACTTCTAATTGTGATGGCATTTGATGCTGCCACTGCTGCGAAATTTGCAGAATCCACAGCCGCGTGTAGGAGATTCTACCGTAACAGACATTTGCACTGCTGGTCTAACAGTACGGGGTCAGTGTCCATAGACCGCAAGGCGGTGTGTAAGTTGACGGCCCAGGTCATGATTGCCTTGGCTGCCCAGACTGAGGCGAACGCTGGAGCCAGGGAGGACCCCGAGGCTTTGAAAACTGATCAAGCCATCTGTTCCACCTGGCGGTCCGTTGCATCCTTGATTGAGGAAATATCTGGCAGGGAAAGAAGTGTCCGTGCGGCCAGCCAAGAAACTGGGGGGTCCACTTGAGGTGGATCCGCCCAGTCCTGGGTTACTGAGGGCAAGAAGGGATAACATGCTTCCAGCGGTTTACGGTTACTGAACCTCTTCTCAGGGTGTGAGCGATGTTTTTGACGGATCTCCTGGAATTCAGGGTGATCCGAAAAATATGCTTTTTTTTGGCTCTTTTAAAAGAAACCTTGTGCTCTGGAGTAGCGGAAGGTGGGACTGATGCATCCAACACCTGATTAATGGAGGTAATTAAGTCCTCGACTAGAGCCACAGTATCTGGTGGGTCTAGGTCTAAAAACGCATCTAGATCCAGATCTGAACTGGGATCGTAAGGGCCTTCAGAGTCCTGGGAGTCAAATTGTCTTTCCCGGGTTGGGGATGCCCTGGAGCTGTGAGAAGACGCTGGGCAGGGCGACCTCTGAACCAGTTTGCGTCCTGAATTGGAGGTGAATGAGGCCGGATCAGTACCACGTCCATGGTCCGTGCTTTCGTCCTGTGTGGATTGTGAAGGTTGGGCAGAGGTGCAGGAAGAGGAGCGACTTTGCAGAGCCTGGAGTAATGTCGAGGACATCTTTTCAATAGATTGGGACATAAATTGGGACATAATAATACCGTGCCAGAATGGGCCATTAGGTGCACTGGTAGATGCCAGGGCTATGGGAGGTGCTGGCACGTTATCCTGAGTGCAGTCCTGGCAGTGTGGGGACGTACATAAACTAGGCAGAGGAGCCCTGCAAGCTGTGCAGGTGGCGTAGTATGATTTAAAAGCCCTGGTGGTTCTCTTGCTCCTTGAGCCAGACATAGTAATGGAGTCTAATGAGTGCCTGTGCAGGGGAAATAAACCACAGCAGTGACAAGTCACTGCTGGTCTCTTACCACCTTGTAGTGTGTCCCAGCTACATTCCAGCGGTCCTGTGCCCCTCGGAGATGGACGGCCTGCTGTAGAAGCAGTGCAGTGTATAAGCGGTGAGGTCCCTTGTGTGTAATGGCCGCCGCTGATGCGAGGAAGATAAGAGGAGGGGGCGTAGCGGCAGGAAAAAAGGGCGCGATTGTAGCTCTCACGATGTGCGAGAAGCGCCTTGCAGGTCCGGCCCGCCCCTTGCTATGACTCTGTCCGCGTCATCCGGGGGGCAGGCCGGGACAAAGGCGTCGGCTTCATGCTGGGCCGAAGCCACGGCCTCTAGTAAGAGTAATGGCCGGGAATAGTGGCAGGCTGGCGCGAAGGTCCCGGTCAGGGACCAGAACGGACCTGGACCCCGCCTGACCCCTGGGGTTGTCCACATACAGCGCTCACACAATGGCGGCCTCCATCGGGAGAACCCAGAAGAACTGGGTCTCCTGGAGCCCAGTGGCATTCACAGATATCGGCCCCCTCAGGAAGCATAGTGAACCTGATGCTCCTGGCTTCCTGTGCTTAGTCTGCACACAATATCGGCCCCCGGCCCCATCAGGAGAGCGCAGCATAGGCTGATGCTCCTGGAACAGAGTGCCTGGGCAGGTGTGCTGCAGCAGTGTGCAGTGTGACTATGCTGCATATGCAGGCCATACCTGTGGTGACTCAACCTTAATACCCCAGAGAGATGAACAGGGAGGATTTATGCTGCTGTTCGCTTCGCTCCAGAGGCTCCTGTTTAGCCTCAGCTTCTTCCAGGTCCCCATCAGTGGGGAGATGAGGAAGGAGGAAGATATGCTGGTCTGTCTCAACTTAGACCCAGCAACCCAACAGTGGGATGCTGAGGAAGGAGGGCGGCATGTGTATGGATGTCTCGACTTCGACCCAGCGCCCCCAACAGTGAGAGGCTGAGGAAGGCGCATACCGGGGGTCTCGCCAGGGACCCACTTTTATTCTTTTTTGAAGAAAAAAGTAAAAAATTAAAAGAAAAATAAAATTTAGATGTGCCTCCTAACGACACCAAGTAAAACCTGGTGAGGCAATGCCTGCTCCAGGGGTGTATACTGCAGGGGAGGAGCCACTGTATCTCTTTTGCAGATTCTGCTTAGTGTCGCCTCTTAGTGGACAGCAACACCCATGGTCCTGTGTCCCCCAATGAGGTGAGGGAGAAAATTCCACAAAGTCAACTATCACTGCAGCCCTCCACCAGTTGGGCCTTTATGGAAGAGTGACCCGATGGAAGCCGCTCCTCAGTCCAAGACATGTGAAAGTCTGCATAGTTTGTAAAATAAACACATAAAGGACACCCAGACTATGAGAAATAAGATTCTCTGGTCTGATGAGATGCAGATAGAACTTTTTGGTGATAATTCTACGGGGTATGTGTGGAGAAAACCAGGCACTGCTCATCACCTGCCCAATACAATCTCAACAGTGAAACATGCTGGTGGCAGCAGCATGCTATGGGGCTGTTTTTCAGCTGCAGGGACATGACAACTTGTTGCAATTGAAGGAAACCTAAATGCAGCCAAGTACAGAGAGATCCTGGATGAATACCTCTTTGAGAGTGCTCTGAACCTCAGACTTGGCTGAAGGTTCACCTTCCAACAAGACAATGACCCTAAGCACACAGCTAAAATAACAAAGGAGTGGTTTCAGAACAACTGTGACCATTTTTGACTAGCCCAGACCTAAACCCAATTGAGCATCTCTGGAGAGACCTGAAAATGGCTGTCCACCAACGTTCACCGTCCAACCCTACGGAACTGTAGAGGATCTGCAAGGAAGAATGGCAGAGGATCCCCATATCCAGGTGTTGAAAAACTAGTAGCATCATTCCGAAGAAGACTCATGGCTGTACTAGCTCAAAAGGTGCTTCTACTCAATACTGAGCAAAGGGTCTGAATACTTATACCCATGTGATATTTCAGTTTTTCTTTTTTAGTGACACAATATGAGAGTGAGAGCGGACGGCCTCCCTTTCCAATGTTAGAAAAGTCACAGGGCTGGCTCATACAACCTTGAGGGTGCACAGAATTAATAGTCAATAATAATGGTAAGTGATCTGGCACACCAAAAAAAGAGAAAGAATCCGAGATGCATAAAGATTCGTATATTTATTTGTGAATCTTCAAACAAGTGATGTTTTGCTTTTTCAACATAAATAAGTATTTAATTCAGACGTTTCGACCTTAGTCTTCTTCACTTGACATACTGATTACAAAAGAAAAAAGAAGGAACAATTTGTTGTTTATACAAAGTGAGTAAAAAACCATAATGTTGTATCATCACAAATAAAAGTCAAAAATTATATCCAATTTTTCAAATAAGTCTCACAAATATACCATTACAAATTAGTAACCTGAACAATCAGTAAGCAAAATTAATAGTCATCACAAAGGAAACATAATTACATCCAATTCAGTGGAGGGACATACAAGTAGTATGATTTAGTGTAATACCTTATTATGTTATAATTTTGTTGCATGATGTTACAGCAAAAAAGCACCACACACTTATCTAGAATAAAATAATAATCAAATTAGTGACATGTGAGTACATAATTATGCCTCAGTCAAAGGACAATGATCACATGTTAACATGCCTAGTCTATGGGGTTCTAATAGTATAATATAATGAAAAGCATATGCCCATATAAAAAAGCATAGAAAGGATTACCTAGGCTACATGTACAAATATAATTATGCGGACACCCTCCTGATATGGAGATTCGTGTGAATTACCTGTTCACCTAACAGGATTTAGGAACCAATCCCGTCCATGTGTCACATTTATATAGGAAAATACTATGGCAAACAGAAACAAAACTCATTTTAGTCTCCAATTCTCAGGTACAATATGCAAACAAAGTCCTCTAAGCTACATATGAAAACATTGTAGGATACCTATTTAATCAGGGGTTAAACTTACACCCCTGTAGATACTTAGGAAAAGCCACTGCTTAAAGAAAAAGGAAAAAGGAAACAGAGTAGGGTAAAATAAAAGAAAAAAAGGGCCTATGACTACATAAGTTATCAGTAAATCTCACCCTAATGGGGCGCATACCTGTAATAGGATAACAAGAAAACCAGAAACCTGGAATGGGATAAGAAATAAACAGCTCCATAAGCAAAAACACTACCTCTGGTCCAAAAGCTACAACATGATGACATAATGTAAGCCCGTAAATCCTGTACTTACTGGTGCTGCACGTGTAAGCGGCGTTGGCGAGGTGTGCGCCGCCATGACAGTGAGATCGCTATATATAGAAAAGATAATGCGGACACTCCCCCTGCTTCCTCCAGCCGGAACGCAGGTGTGTCCTTGTGGAACGCAAGCCAGCGGCGCTCGCATGATGATGCGAACGGCTCCGCGACTCGCGCATGCGCGCAGTACATAAACAAAGGAGTATAGACGCGAGTCTGCAATGAAAGCGGTGGCACTGCAATGTAAGATAAATTATATGTGGAATCATGCCTAGAAAAAAGAAAAATAAGGAATTTAGAATAGAGAAGGATCATTGTTGCATATAAATACCTAAGTTGGTAATATAGAACAAGTTAAGAAGCAAAACAGTGCCAATGGACAATAAGTCATAAGGCCAATATAATACAATGAACAAATAATTGAGCACATTAAAGTATGACATGGATAATAATCCCTTATGAAGCATATTATAGTATGACATGGACTATACTCCCTCCATTTGGAGGTGGTATGGAATCAAAAATACACTTAACACCATATTAGAAATAGAAGCAATGATATTGACTTTATATAATAGAGTCAGAAGAACATCTCATGTTCCCTGTTTAAGCCCCGCGGTTCCAAAGTCTGTAGGCGGTGAATCCAATAGGATTCCCTTTCCTTTAATCGCCTAATACGATCGCCGCCACGTCTACCTAATGGTACCTGCTCAAGAACTTGAAACCTGAGTTGTGATATGGTGTGACCTTGTGATATGAAATGATATGGAACCGGCAATAACATATTACGGCATCTAATGGTCGATTTATGTTTACTAATGCGGTCTCGGATATGCTGGGTGGTCTCCCCAACATATCCGAGACCGCACGGGCACTTAAGAAGGTATACAACAAATGTAGAGTCACAGGTGAAGTATCCCTTGATCGAAAAGACCTTACCTGATCTTGGGTGTGTAAACGTTGCACCCTTGACCATATGGGAGCATTGCGTACACGAAAGGCAGGGAAAGTTCCCTTGCCGTGGTGTACCAAGAAATCTCTGTATAGGCAGCTTCTTGTTAGAGCCAATATCGGCCCGTACAAGACTGTCCTTAAGGTTTTTAGGACGTTTAAAGCACATCAAAGGAAAATTAGAAAATTCGGCAATATCAGGATAGGACATATGAGATTAAGGAGAATTGTCTCAGATCCCCATATTAGAGCAATTAGACATATAGAAATGACAAAGAAGTTCCAAGAACGTGGATATCCACCACAGGTGTCTGAACCACGTCAATCACAATCTAGTAGTCAGAACCCCCAGGTACCTAGAATTGCCTTTGTGACAAATTTTCATCCATTATCATACAAAATAAAACAAATCATTAGAGATCATTGGTTGGTTCTTACCAAATCCTATCCTGATATTGCCGAATTTTCTAATTTTCCTTTGATGTGCTTTAAACGTCCTAAAAACCTTAAGGACAGTCTTGTACGGGCCGATATTGGCTCTAACAAGAAGCTGCCTATACAGAGATTTCTTGGTACACCACGGCAAGGGAACTTTCCCTGCCTTTCGTGTACGCAATGCTCCCATATGGTCAAGGGTGCAACGTTTACACACCCAAGATCAGGTAAGGTCTTTTCGATCAAGGGATACTTCACCTGTGACTCTACATTTGTTGTATACCTTCTTAAGTGCCCGTGCGGTCTCGGATATGTTGGGGAGACCACCCAGCATATCCGAGACCGCATTAGTAAACATAAATCGACCATTAGATGCCGTAATATGTTATTGCCGGTTCCATATCATTTCATATCACAAGGTCACACCATATCACAACTCAGGTTTCAAGTTCTTGAGCAGGTACCATTAGGTAGACGTGGCGGCGATCGTATTAGGCGATTAAAGGAAAGGGAATCCTATTGGATTCACCGCCTACAGACTTTGGAACCGCGGGGCTTAAACAGGGAACATGAGATGTTCTTCTGACTCTATTATATAAAGTCAATATCATTGCTTCTATTTCTAATATGGTGTTAAGTGTATTTTTGATTCCATACCACCTCCAAATGGAGGGAGTATAGTCCATGTCATACTATAATATGCTTCATAAGGGATTATTATCCATGTCATACTTTAATGTGCTCAATTATTTGTTCATTGTATTATATTGGCCTTATGACTTATTGTCCATTGGCACTGTTTTGCTTCTTAACTTGTTCTATATTACCAACTTAGGTATTTATATGCAACAATGATCCTTCTCTATTCTAAATTCCTTATTTTTCTTTTTTCTAGGCATGATTCCACATATAATTTATCTTACATTGCAGTGCCACCGCTTTCATTGCAGACTCGCGTCTATACTCCTTTGTTTATGTACCGCGCGCATGCGCGAGTCGCGGAGCCGTTCGCATCATCATGCGAGCGCCGCTGGCTTGCGTTCCACAAGGACACACCTGCGTTCCGGCTGGAGGAAGCAGGGGGAGTGTCCGCATTATCTTTTCTATATATAGCGATCTCACTGTCATGGCGGCGCACACCTCGCCAACGCCGCTTACACGTGCAGCACCAGTAAGTACAGGATTTACGGGCTTACATTATGTCATCATGTTGTAGCTTTTGGACCAGAGGTAGTGTTTTTGCTTATGGAGCTGTTTATTTCTTATCCCATTCCAGGTTTCTGGTTTTCTTGTTATCCTATTACAGGTATGCGCCCCATTAGGGTGAGATTTACTGATAACTTATGTAGTCATAGGCCCTTTTTTTCTTTTATTTTACCCTACTCTGTTTCCTTTTTCCTTTTTCTTTAAGCAGTGGCTTTTCCTAAGTATCTACAGGGGTGTAAGTTTAACCCCTGATTAAATAGGTATCCTACAATGTTTTCATATGTAGCTTAGAGGACTTTGTTTGCATATTGTACCTGAGAATTGGAGACTAAAATGAGTTTTGTTTCTGTTTGCCATAGTATTTTCCTATATAAATGTGACACATGGACGGGATTGGTTCCTAAATCCTGTTAGGTGAACAGGTAATTCACACGAATCTCCATATCAGGAGGGTGTCCGCATAATTATATTTGTACATGTAGCCTAGGTAATCCTTTCTATGCTTTTTTATATGGGCATATGCTTTTCATTATATTATACTATTAGAACCCCATAGACTAGGCATGTTAACATGTGATCATTGTCCTTTGACTGAGGCATAATTATGTACTCACATGTCACTAATTTGATTATTATTTTATTCTAGATAAGTGTGTGGTGCTTTTTTGCTGTAACATCATGCAACAAAATTA